>QEPC01006630.1:805759-828412 GCA_003113815.1 Sphenodon punctatus | reverse complement strand
GGCAGAGTCAGGGGAGGAGGAGGAGAAGACTGAGTGGGGGGGGGGGGAGAGAAGGGGGGCAGTGGGAGACGTTGAAAGAGGCAAGGAAGTGGTCAGAGATGGGATGAGGATCGAAGGAGAGATCAGAGACAGATCAGTTCCTAGAGAAGATGAGGTCAAGAGAATGGCCGTTAGCGTGGGTGGGGGAGTTGGTCCAAAGGTGGAGGTTGAAGGAGGAGGCTAGTGAGAGGAAGTGAGAGATGGAGGGCTGGGAAGGGACATCAACATGAACGTTGAAATCACCGAGGATGAGAGTGGGGGTATTGTCGGAGAGGAAGAAAGTGATCGATCCCTTTCAGTCTGGCTTTCATTCAGGATATGGCACCAAGACTGTGTTTGTGGCTTTGGTCGCCGACCTGCGCCATGCTTTAGACTGGGGACAATTGACCCTCTTGGTCCTGTTAGATTTAACAGCTATTTTCGATACCATTGACCACAAGTTGTTGAGGCCTCATCTGTGGGATCGTGCTGGGGTGGACGGCATTGTTCTTGAATGTTTCTGCTTGTTCCTGGCTGGAAGAACTCACCATGTGGTGTTGGGTGACTGTACATCATCTCCCCGGGATCTCATATGTGGGGTCCCGCAAGGTTCCATTCTGTCCCCTCTCCTGTTCAATGTGTATATGCAGCCTTTGGGTGAGGTCATGATAGAATTTGGAGTGTGCTGTCATCAATATGCTGATGACACTCAGCTCTACCTCTCATTTTCAGCAGACTCAGGTGCCGCAATCTCGTTGCTTACTCGATGTCTGGCAGCTGTGGGGGACTGGATGAGGATGAGCCACCTGAACCCCGACAAGATGGAGGTGATGCTGGTGGGGAGGACCGAGGGAGTGGAGGCCCCCATCACTGATGGGGTACACCCTGTCTTGGTTCCCAGGTTCGCGATCTGGAGGTACTCCTTGAGCCGCATGTCTGCATGGATGTACAGGTGGCAGATGTTGTGAGAACAGCATGTACTAAAATTACATCCGGTAGGACGGTTATGGCCATATATTTCAGACTGCGACCTTGCCACCATCATCCATGCCTTCATGACCTCAAGGCTTGATTACTGTAACGCACTCTACATGGGGCTACCCAAGGTGACAGTCCGGAGGTTGCAGCAGGTGGCGAGGGGTAGGGATGGGGTGGGGTTTTTCCCCACATATTGTATTTTTAAATTGTTTTTAAAATTTTGTATTGTTTTTATTGAATGCTGCTTGCCGCCCCGCAGGATATAAAAATTTAAATGCGGTGGCCTGGGCTGATGAGAGCACATAACACCAGTGCTCCATTCTCTGTACTGGCTGCTTGTCACCTTCCAGGCCCGATTCAAGGTGTTGGTGCTCACCTATAAAACCCTATATGGTCTGGGTCCCACCTACCTGTGGGACTGCCTCACTCCCCAAGTTCTGGAACAGGCGTTACAGTTGGCCAGGGGCGCCCTTTTGGAGGTTCCCCATGTTTGGTGGGGGGCCACATTGGAGTGGGCGTTCTTGGTTGCTGCGTTTTGGTTGTGAAACTTCCTCCCAGCAGAGGCTCATTTGGCCCGGAACCATCCCTCCTTCAGGCGTTAATGTAACATCTGGTTGTTCCGCCAAGCGTTTGGTGAGGGAGACAGGTAAGGGAAGAGGTGGTATCGGGTTGGGAGAGGGATTATTACTTTTACTGATTTTTTTTTTAAAGTTCTTTGTTGTATATTTTATTCTGTGTTTTTATACCGTACACCGCCCTGAGCTGCCTTTGGCAGGAGGGGGCATGATAGCAATTTAAAAATAAATAAATAAATATACATGTATCTTGGATTCCAAACTTGCCACTGTCACCTATGCATTTCTCAACTCGAGGCTGGACTACTGTAATGCGCTCTATGTGGGGCTGCCCATGGTGACGGTTCGGAAGCTGCAGCTGGTGGAGAATGCGGTGGCCCGTCTGCTTACTGGGTCGGGTCACTGGGAGCACATCACACCTGGGCTCCATGCTCTGCACTGGCTGCCTATAGTCTTCCAGACTCAATTCAAGGTGATGGTTTGGACCTATAAAGCCCTTAACGGCCTAGGCCCCAGCTATCTGAGGGACTGTCTCACTTCCTGGGCTTCTGGGCAGTTTCTGCTGTTATCGGGGGCACTCTCTTGGCGGTTCCTTGTTATAGACAGGTGGGGACCAACAGGCGGGCATTCTCAGTGGCTGTCCTAGTGCTGTGAAACTCAGTCCCAGTGGAGGTCTGGCTCAGCCCAGATCTCCTCATGTTCAATGTCAGTATAAGACCTAGCTCTTCCGCCAGGCATTTGGTGGAGGGGAAGGTTGCGGGGCGATGGGGTTCTGGGTGTGGGGGGTTGTGTTTTGCTTTTGCACACTGGTTGACTGTTTTAATGTCTTTATACAAAATTGTTTATATTTTGATACTGTATTTGTATTTTTATGGATTTTATTATGTGAACCGCCCTGAGCTGCCTGAGGCAGGAGGGGTGGGGTAAAAATGTATAAAATAAATAAGTGCTGAGCTACTGACAGAACCATAGGTTTAAAAAACAACGGGAGAGAGACAAAGAGACCACATGCCCCTTTGAGTTGGGGAAGAAAGGGACAGAATTCCTGCTAAAATGTGCCAGAGAGAGAGAGAGACTCCAGTCACTCTCCTCTTGCTTTTGTTTCCAGTCACTGCATATCCCTGCACTGCTTTCGTCAGTCTGCAGTTCTAACTCCTGAGTTGCCTGATGAAGGACCCTGTAAGATCTGAATGCTTGCACACCTCCACCAACTGTAGTTGGTCCAATAAAAGCTATGACTGTACGACTTTGTCTCTGTTTCCAGACAGAAGGTGTCTCTCCTGCAGCCTTAGGAAACGGGTGAGATTAACGTCATTTTCTATAGATGGAGACAAAGTAGTTCCAACGATTTCTTTTATTGGACCAACTTTTCTTTGTGAGGATATTCAAGCTGGAGAGTCACACCAGACTCTTCATCAGGCAATGGGTTAAGTTCTGGATGGGTTCTAACTTACCCTGGAGGGGTTCTAACTTATCCATCACCTGATGAAGAGTCCCGTGTGGCTCAAAAGCTTTCAAACCCTCATCAACAAAAGCTGGTGCAATAAAATATATCATTGAACTACTTTGTCTCCATCTACTACTTTTGGGACCAACACAGCAACTAGGTCTTCATTTTCTATAGCATCTAAAACTGGTCTCAAGAGCCAGAACAGAGCATGGGGGCCAAGGGGTCAAAACTAAAAGCTAGTATAGCCTAGTGGATATTAGATCATGGGCCTGAACCTGTGAGAGCAGGGTTCAAATCCCTTCCTAGCTGAACTCGCTCCGTGGCCTTTGGTAAATCCCTATCTCTCAACCTCCATTCCACATCTGTAAAATGGGATTAGTAATTGTCTAACTCATAGTGCTGTTGTGAGGATAAGCTGGCTACAGGTTGTAAACACTTTGAATACTGAAAGTATCATATAAATAATAACTGTCCCTCCCTCTTTACATCTGGGGAGCATGTGTTCGGCTCCTGTTTTCCAGAAGCACATGAGGTTATTCTTACTAACCTCTTTGCTCATTGTCAGGAGAAGAAAGCACACTCTGGGTCAAACCTTGTGTAGAGTTACAACAGCAGGAGCCTTTGAGGCTGGATGGGGTGTAACCCATGGCCCTTAAATCCCAGAATCTAGCCCTCACTCACAGTCAGTTTACCAGAGAGTGAGTCCAGCACTGTGGCAGCAGGTGTGAGCAAGGACATGGAGGGGTCAGTTTCTTATTACTTTGGGCAGGCTTTTGGAGAGTTCTTCCTCAGATCTTTTATTGGCACATAGCTAAATTTCCCTGGCTGCTTGCACTGGCTCTCGGATAATGTAATAAAGGTCTGAATTCCTGGAGGGAGCTATAATAAGATTGCTATGAGGAAGACAGACGATGATGACAGTTCCCTAAAAATCTCATGGTGGCAACCCAATGCTGCCCTATTTAGATGCAAATCCTTGGGACTTAGTCTCTTGCTACTTGTTCCCGGGAAGCTGTCGCGTGACTGCAACCTGTCCTTGTTTTCTGGTGTCAAAATGCAATAAACAAAGCTAACATGCAGTCCTTCTTAACTGTTACTTTTTCATGCAAGTAATTGCAGTGGTCACCACAATGGGATGTTATGGGATTGTGCATGTGAGGACAGGTGGTCTTGGGACAAGAGGCCTGCATTGCCACTGCTTCCAGTTTCATGTCAGTGTGACTGATGAGAATTAATGGAGTGAAATTAGTGTAACACTAGAGCACATGAATACTATGAAAAAGTTTGAGAAGTTCTGGCTTAGTTTCAAGCTGCAAAGGGAAAGTGACTGACAGGAGAAACTGAACTTCATTCATTTTTACCTGGTCCCAATTTATCAGCTAAACACAAGCCAATTCCCATCAGCGCAGAGCCTGCCTCTCTCGAGTCCTTGCTTCTCATTATCCAGCAGGATCTACGGTTCCGGCACAAGCACAGATTTGTCAAACAAAGTCATGCAGTGACAGCACAAGGTTTTAGACATGGCTCTTCCCCCGGCAAGGAAGGTGACTCGCACTTGACTCTCGTTCCCATTTGGCTTCATTGATTTCCTCCACATATTCTGATCCCTAGAGATCACGGTTAGAGAAGGTCCCAGGAAAAAATAGAGGTTGTGTGCGGTGCTGCTAAGCACCTGGGATACTACCAGCCAGAGAAAATCAGTGACTAAGCCATTTCCTGCTGCAGACATTCTCTCAAATGTAGCCTCAGCTGCTCTTTTCTACAGCTCTCTCTCTCTCTCTGCCACCTTTTGCTGCCTCCCTCCCAGCCACTAGTTGAGGCTCTCATGTCTTAACTCAAGTCAATCCAGCCTCAGATCACTCTGCCAATGAATATTCTCTTTTAGCTAGTATGTAAGAGTAATGATGGTGTCGTCCCTCCCCCTCCCCCCCCCCGATTTGGATCAGACACTTGAAGGTTAGGCCTAAACCTTATTGAAGGAATGGAATCACAATCTCTCCGGTTCACACAGACAAAGAGCAGGAATGACAGATAAAGAAAAAGAGCACTCTCTGGTGGGTACGATTGGCTTTGGCATGTGGGGAGCACCGGTTAAAAATGAAAACAAGAAAGAAAGAAGGTAAAATCCACTGCAGACAGCAGTATAACCACTGAATGAGATGCTGACTGTGGACCCAGTTACACAACGTATCTATTTAAGGTATTTATATACCTCCTACTCCATTACCAGGCTGAGGTGCAGAGACATTAAAGGCACAATCCTCCATACACTGAAGTCATGGCAAAACTCCCACTGACTTTAATGGTGGAAGGCTGTGTCCAGTAAGAGACCCCTAAAATCACACAACACTAGAAAAATGAACCAAGTCTCTTGTGTCCCTAACCACTGGGAGAGCATGTCCTCTTGCTCAGGCAGAGGCAAACAATGACAGGTTCACTCAAATCATTGCACGACCAGGTCCATAAGGCTGGGGTAAGTGCCTGCGGGGGTGCAACCTCAAGGGAGAAGACCAGACTCCAAAAGTATCTGGCCCTTTAACTGGCCATGAGACAAAGGGTTGACCAAGGAAAGTCAATGGGAATTTCCCTGAGTAAGGACTCAGGATTTGGCCCATTAATCTGTATTTAGAATTCAGTAAAGTGAATGACCCCCTCAATATCCTTTGGCAATGAGTTCCACAGGTTGTGTGAAAAAAGTACTTCCTTTTGTTTTTTTTAAAGCTGCTGCTAGCTAATTTCATCAGGTCTCCCCTAGTCAACTCCTTATTTATTTTCCCAGCACCACTCATGATTTTGTAAGCTTCTACCACATCCTTCCTCATTTTCTTCTCTGAGCTGAAGAGGCTTAACCTATTGAGCTTCTCTTTGTATGGAAGCCCTTCCACGCCTTGGATCGTCTTTGCTGCCCTTCTCTGTACTTTTTCCAGTTCTACTAATGTCCTTTTTTACACAGGACAACCAGAACTGTACACAGTATTCCAGGTGTGGGTGAACCATGGATTTACAGAGTGGCATTATGATATTTATTTTATTTTATTTTTTAGCTCTTTGCCAATAACATTGTAAAAAGGCAGCACCCTGTTAGGATGAGTCCCTGCAGGATCTCTACCCCAAAGCAGTTCACACAGCACTTTTTCACCAATGTGCCATTTATTTGTACAATTCAATCCTTTTATCCCATGTCCAGTCCATATATACAGTATCACACAATGCTTCACCTTCATCGCTAAGGATTTTCCTGGGCACCCATTATGCAGGTCCCCTGGCCTGGCACATTCCCTGCCAACCAGTTTCCTCTCTGCCCTGAGATCACTGGCCTGGTCCCTTGCCAACCAGTTCCTAGGGCCGGCCATATGAGCTACAGGGTTGGGTCCCTATCCCATCCACTGGGCCTTCACGCAAGTCCCCTCTGAGGCAGAGCCCTCTGGCTTGCTGCCTCTCCCTGGTGGTTTCCCTCTTTGAGTTTTCTATAGCTGAGGCTCCAACTAGTGCCACTCAGCTGACCTTAATTAGCCCAACCCTTTGTCTTTTAGTCAGTTAAAGGGCCAGATACTTTTGGAGTCTGGTCTGCTCCCTTGAAGTCACATCCCTGCAGGCACTTACCCCAGCCTTATGGACCTGGTCGTGCCATGACTTGAATGACTCTATCACAAATTGTCAACACACAAATAAGAGATAGGATGCCATTGTATAGATTTTAATATGGCCACACCCTTTATTCGGTCAAATTAACAAATCAACTGAATAGATGGGGGTGACATCGCCTAGTGCGATCCCGTTCCAGTATCAAAACAGCACCACGTGCTAACACAACTGCAGGGGAGGGTCTCGATATACCCTCGATGACTCTCCCCCAAACTAGAACATTTCCCCTTTGTCAATCACTGTCCACAGACAAAGGGGACATGGTCCACTAGTACCTGAGTAAGGAGAAGGTGCGCCACAGGTTGGGGATCATACATGTCCCTGCCACCCTTGCAGGTCACCCCTCCCAGGGAGCCACGCCCCGTTTGCCATACCCTGCTATTGCGGTATACGTGGCTTCCTCACCTCTTATGGAGATGACTCTTATCTTATCTCAAGCTAAACTATGAACAGATATTGGACCCCTGCCACAAAGGACACGCCGGCAAATACCGGACGGGTCCAGTCCCCACCTACCCCCAAAATTCCATCAACTTGCCCTCCAAAACTCGCAGGTAGATGTGGTTACCAGCTGGAGACAGATGGACCCCATCCTCTCTAAATAAACCTATGTCCTTATGGGAAATCTCGTAATGACTCAGTATCTTCCCACCAACTGTCCTTAACCACTTCCTAATGCCCCTATTCACTGTCTTCCTAGTTCTATCAATTTTTCTAGATGGAACATCTTTTCCCCAACTCATTCGTTCCACTAACTCCATCCAAATTAATCTAACACTTGGGAACATTCTCCTAACCTCCAACATGTCACTTTTTATAGCCTTAATTAATTGAACCCCTTTTAAACTTGGTAAGTCATTCTCCCCTAGATGCACTAGTAAAATATCAGGGTCGCCTGTCAAAGGCTGTGTTCCCAACTCCGGAAGCAGCTGGTGCCTGACAATCCCAGCTGCGACCCCCATCCAGTGCTCCCTGATGCCTTGGCGGCCTAGCAAACCAGGCTGTGGCCCACGATCGATATATTTAGTCTGCGTTGCCGTACGGGACCTGTTGAAAAGATACAATATTCATTTAGTTAGTGGCGATTGATGCACCAATCACACATATGATTGGTAGGCCGAAGACCTCCAACGCCCAATGGCCTGAATATCTGGCCCTGCCATACCCATCTGGGCGGCAAAGGTGGCTGCCCCAATTCGAAATGAGTGAGACCCGTAATCCATACATGGGAGGTGCAACCACGACAGTGCAGCACAGAGAACGCTGATGAATTGGTGGCGGGTGACACTCCTACCGTCTTGATGACAAAAGAACGGGCCAGGGACTCCAGGCCTGACCCCCATGTACTTTTGTGCGGCCAGCACCGAGCACAGCCCTTCATCTCCGCCTCTAGCCAATTTGATAGTGCGCCCCTTTCCCCGCTGATCCGTCTTGGACCTGCGCAGCTGCAGTACTACCTCGTGAGTGCTGATTACTACATTACCTACTGCCAGTGCCCTACCTGTCCTGTCCCTGGCTGACTCCACAACCAGCTTTCTCATGTGAAAGGCTCCAAAAAAGGCTAGCTTAAACATTGCTGCAAACAAGCAAACTTCATAAGTGTTGTAACAAACTGACTGCAGACTACTGTAAATTTTAAACAGAACAAGTGGGGTAATGGGTAATCTACTGTCTTGGGAGTGGTCGCGCTCGCGGGCCCATGATTCCAACAGACACCGGGCAAAGAAACCCCCGTCGGGGGCCGGGTGGCAGCTAGCCGGCTCATGAAACCCAAAGCCGCCAATTTTCCCGCTATGGTAGTGGGTGCCAAACCTTCCCTTCGTAAGGCCATGGCAAACTGTAGCATCTGATGCTCGGGTATTGGAAAACCCAAACTCCAACCCTTTTGGGCCCTGAACTGCTGAAAAGCCTGAAATGCGCTGTTGTATGCTGCCCTGGTCCTTGCTGCCAGAGAGCCCTGGACCGCCATGCACAGTTCTACAATCCAAGGCTCCACAGGGCTGGCGGTAGGGGTTCTGGGGTCGGCCTGGCCTGGGGCACCAGCGAGCAGAAACGCTCTATTTGGAATCAAGAAAGAGCATCCACAATCTCATTCTCAAGACCAGGAATGTGCTTGGCGCGAAACAAAACGTTGTGCTGCAGACAGGTAAGGACAAGTGCCCTGACCAAACCCATCACCCTCTGGGACCTGGATGACAAGGTGTTAATTATGTGGACCACTGCTTGGTTGTCACACCAGAAAAGCACTGTTCGGTTAGCCAGGTCCATGTGCCAGATCCGCACTGCCCATACTATCGGGAAAAGTTCAAGGAAAGTAAGGTCCCTGGTTATCCCCTTGACAACCCATTGCGGTGGTCACTACGCTGCGCACCAGCGCCCTCTAAAATATAAACCAAAACCAAGGCCACCCGCAGCGTCAGAATGTACCTGAAGCTCAACCTTAAGGAGCAGCTGGTCCCTCCACATGCTAACCCCATTAAAATCCCTCAAAAATGTCTCCCACATCCCATATCCTCTCGCATTTCCTTGGTTACTCGTACATGATAATGGGGTAAAGGAGCCCTGGCCAGCTTAGCATACAGGCAGGACATAAAGGCCCTTCCAGGGGCGATGACCCGACAGGCAAAGTTCAAACTGCCCACTAACGATTGCAACTGCTTGATGGTAAGTTTTACAGCCAACCTACACTGCCTCAGCTTCTCCAATAATGCTTGTGCCTTCCCCGTTGGCAGACGAGACACACAGTTGACAGTATCCAATTCAATGCCCAGGTACATCAAGGCAGTTGCGGGGCCCTCCATCTTTTCTGGGGTGAGGGGAAGTCCTAAGTACCCCGCTACGCCCTGGAAGGTGGCCATCATCTCAGTGCACTCTACTGTGCCGGCCCGCCCAATGAAGAGGTAATCATCCAAATATTTTGTGATGCCTCCCCCTTGAGTCTAGTACCAGACTGCCCATTCAATAAGGGAGCTGAACCACTCAAAAGCCAAGCAGGATATCGAGCATCCCATAGGCATTGCCTTATCGTAAAAATAGCTGCCCTGAAAGTGGAAACCCAGCAGCGCGAAACTGTCAGAATGAACTGGCAAAAAGCGAAACGCTGATTTTACATCGCATTTAGCTAGCATAGCCCCTGTCCCAAACTGGGGCACTAGCGCAACTGCTGCATCAAAAGACGTGTAATGCACAGGCGCTAGGTCCCTGGGTATGGCATCGTTGACTGAATGTCTCCGGGGGTATGAAAGGTGATGTATTTAACGAAACTGCCCGAGTGTCTTTTTTGGTACCACCCCCAGTGGCGAGAAAATCATGTTAGGCAGTGGGGGTGTTGAGAAGGGGCCGACCACTCTGCCCTCTGCCACCTCCTTGTTTATCTTCTCTGCCACCACACCCTCAAGTCCCATAACCGACTTCAAGTTGGGGGCAATCCTAGGCTGCTGCACGTTGCTGGCTGGTATCCTGAAATCTTCCTTAAAACCCATTATCATGTATTGGACTTCCCCCTTGTTGGGGTGAGCCCGGAGGGCCTTCTCCAGCCTGTCTACTCTAATTGGCATTGGGGCTTTTCCCAGGAGGGGGCCCACTGTTACCCCACTGGCCTCCCTTTCCAGAGGCCCCTGCACTACCTTTATTTTTTCTCCATGCTTTTACCCTTGTGCAGGCGGCTACGGAATGGAAGCCCTCACAGCTGGGGCAGGTATGACGAGACCTGCAGGCTGGGTGAGCACATTTGCCGGTGCGGCTGAACTCCCAGCATTGCCCAGCACTTCCAGCCATGGTCTGCTGCCCGGACTGCCGCAACGGATCGTTTGCGGGGGCCACCCCACCTTTTGCCAGCAAGTGACTGCTGTCCGCTCATGGGGCCCCAATGGAATCGCTCATACAGCTCAGCCATAAATCATGGGCATGTACATCCCATCAGAGCCCAGGTGTAAAAGCAACCCTGTGGCAGAACGCCTCGTCATAACGGAGCCAGGCCCTCAGGGGGCCTGTCTCATATGTCTGGCGTATGATCTCTCTGTACTTAAGGAGGTCGGCTGCCCTATGGGGAAACGCCTCGAGCAGCACCTCATAGTAGATGGCATATGCTGCAGTCCAGTTGGACCAATTTCTTTTTTTTATGGGGGTGCTTGTAGTGCTCCTTGTCCTTCTTCTCTTCTTCCTCTCCAGGATCCACGATGGGATCACTAAAGAGGAGGGCTAATATGTCTTCATACTCGCCCCGCCATATCTTCTCCCTCGTAGCTGGTATGAGGTGCTCCCCAATGGGCATGGACAGATCGGCATACGAACCCCCAAGAGGGACTGGCTGATGCAGTACCATTTTTATTGAACTCCCCCACCCCGGGACCACTGGTGTCCAGACTTGCGCCGCCTGCTGAGCCTGCCGCTGTGTAGTGTCCTGAAAACCAGCTGCTCACCCCTGCGGGTAGCGCAACACCGGGGGGGGGGGACCCCTGGTGGGGAGGCAGGGGTGGTCATTTGCACCCAACCCCCATTCCACCATAGGTATTGCGGGGACTTCCTAACCCCTTGGGCTCTCGGTTCACCCACTATTGAGGACCCATAAGGTGCCCTAGCAGTGAACCCATTCCCCCCACCCACTGAAAACAGTTGTGCAGACGGGGTCAGGGTGTGATCCTGCCCACGCCAATTGTTGGCCTCCACCTCGTACCTCCCGGCTGCCCCGGGAGTGTTACCTGTTTGCCCTGATGCTGCGCTTGCTATCGTTGCGGGAGCCACCTCACGCTGCGCCAACACCCTCCCCAGGGCCTCGATTCATGCCAGGATGGTGGTGTCCACCATTGCGCTCTCTGTTGGTTGTGGATTTGGTGCTGCCCTGGAATCTAACTGGTAGAATTGTCCCCCCAGCTGGCCACCCCCTGGCATCCCCCCGTCCGCAGCTTTGGCTTGAGATTCACCCACCCTGGGCTGATGAGGCCCGGGCTGCATATTAGCTGTGGAGCCTGGGGGGTATAGGGGTGGTCCCCCTTCCATCCTGTGGCGATGAGCTGGGGGTGTTATGTCTGCATACCTGGCTGGAGGCATGATCTGCCTTGTCCCCCTTCTGCGGGTATCAGGCACCCCCATCTCCCCAAAGCTTGGGCCAAAGTCACCATCCTTCAGGCCCCTGTGGCAAGTCTGCCCTGTCAGGAAATTCTGGTTGCCCTGCGTTCCCCTCCATGGCAAGGACCCTGAACGAAAGGTCCAGTGCCTGCAATACTTGGGCAAGGGGAGCCCCACTATACCCAGCATCACCCCTCCTTTCCTCATGGCCCCCGCCAGCCAGTGGGAGGCCTACTTGCTCTGACAGAGCCTGCTCGGGAGGAGGTGGGGGGGCCAGCCCCCCCACTGGGACCTGGCGCATTTAGAACAACCTCGCAGGCTGCCAGCCTGGCCAAAATTGTCGGGTTAGGGGCCTCACCAGCCGCCTGCATCCCCCCCTGCCCTGTCACGGGCCTTGGGATGCTGACATTCACCTCAGGGGGTCTGCTGACTGACCCATAACCCTCCCCCGACACCCACTGGGCCCTGTTACGATCCTTACTCTTGGCCCCTTCTTGGTCACCTGTCTACCCATTGCTATCCTGCCCTGCTGGGCGCCCATCTCCTACCTGTGAATGGCCCCAATCAAAGCCTCCTCTGGTGAGCTCCGGAGTCAGATGGAATACCTCGTAGGAGGCAGAAAAGAACCAGCCAGGAAAAGCACGAAGCCAACCGAAGAAGAACAAGCCTCCAAGCTCTGTCCCGCTCAGCAACACCACAGACCAGGGATCAAAGGAGTTCGCCTCAGGCCCCGCTCTGTCCCGGAGGGAGGCTGACATGTGCCACTTGCTTCCCTGCTCGTCTTGAACTAAGTAGGGAGGTGAGGAAACACTCGGTGGCTCCAACCCCCACATGGGGTGGAGAGACCAATCACTGGGGCTTGCTTTCGCACCACCTAGGATGGCCACAACTTGCAAGACCCTGCAGCAGGGGTTTGCAAGCTCAGGCGTCCTGCCTCTCTGCAAAGGTTGGCGCGACAAATCCACGGCGGGGGTGCACTTCTAGCGACATTGTTGGCCTTTTTGATCATGGCTACTCTTTGACCACTTTTTATGCTGATGATGTGTGAAAGAGAAACCAGCTCTCCTCTCCGCAGGGCTGAGGAAAGATAAAAGCCTATTTTTCTTACGTGGGTGAGCCAAGGATAAAACTGAATACACAGACACATGGGGTTGTGTGTAGTGAGGGGGGAGGAGATTTCACACTTTTCAGACACTAACAATTCTGTGGGGTCTTCTTGAGGAACAACAGATGACATTAGAGAAAGCTCCCAGGAAGTTGCGGGAGGAAAAGACATGAAGGCAGAATGCCTTTGGCGTAGAAAATATTGCAGTGTTGGAGAATGTTTTGAGTTCTCAGGGCATAGTGTTTATTTTGATTCATCTTTAAGCAGGTTTAGTCTAGCGGAGTCTGGGAAGTTAACTAGATTTGGAGGAGGAAAATAAGGCAGTGTGTGAAAACCAGGGGGATTGTGAGGAGCTCACAGGCAAGGGAATGATGTCCAAATCAAATTGTTTTCACTTACCCCCACAGTAGCAATAAACACACAAGATAATGATCAATACTGTTTAAATCCAATCCAGTGCCCAATGAAAGCCTGGGATACAGTGATCAACTCAATAACAAAAAAAGTTTTGTGAAGCACTCATAAAGTAGACAAACATGCAACTGTCTTGGGTAGGAGACAGGGGATAGTGCCACAAACAGATTCTTCAGCCATGTAGCAAAAGGCCTGTGGCAGGAAAGAGTAGGTGAATGGCATACAGAGCACTACTGCATTAGTGTCTTGTCTAATACTCTTAGAGAACTCCTTCTGCGGTTCCCTCCCTCTTCTCTCCCATTTTCTTTTCTCTTGTAGCCTTCTGTCCCCTCTCCTTCATTTCCTCCTCTCCTCTCTGGGTGTTTTTAAATGAGATGCTACCACGCATGGCCACCCAGCAACCACTCATCTGACTGCCTGTCTGAAGGTGGGGCAGGAGGATGTACACTCCCGGGAGCCAGGCGGCACCCACTCATGGGACATTGCTGAAAAATCTGGAGTGCCCCGTACAGAGGAAGCCAAAAAAAATGCATGGCAACAGGCGCCCACACATCCCCTGCCCATAAGAACTGGGGCCACCCACACCAGCAGGCAGGTCCCCCACTCAGAGGCACTGTGGGCAGGGGACAAGGCCTTTGCAAGTCACAGGACCTGGCTGCGAGTACTGGGGATTCTGGTTCCCCAGCGCTCACGGACAGGTCAATTTCAAAGGCCAGCCCAGTACGCTTCCCCCTCCTCCCTGGTCTGTGACAGGGGAGTGTGAGGCGGCTGCCATGGTGGCCACACTGAGAGCCACCCATTAGAATCCCTCCCCAATTACTCCATCTGAGTGGTTGCTCCACAGCTGTGATGCTCAGCGGCGACGGACCACCCCACCAAACCTTGCTCGTTTAAGAACACCCTCTGTCATTCTTAAAAAGGGGAGCCTCAAGCCCAGAATATCATCAGCAGAATCCAGTAGCAACATGCACATGCCTGTAAAACGAATGGGCTATTCGTAAGGTGGAGGTCAGCATGACTAGCACATGGAATAATAATCCCGTGAATACTGAAATGACTGAACTCGCTAGGAGACGTCTGCTACAGATGGAAGAAAGCTAGAAACACTCGTGAAGAATTCTTATGGCTTTGGGCAATATAACTCACTCCATTAGATTTCTAGTCTGCTAAGCAAGAGTATGAGCCCAACTCCGCACACATACATACAGGTGACAACAAAGGACAAATGCATACAACCTTGACTCACAGTATAACTTTGGTTCCCAGCTTATTTTTAGAGGGCTGGGTTGATCCAATGGTGCACGTGTTGCTACGATGTTAGCTGGCATTAGACTTCATAGAAGAAGGACTTCGAGAGGTATATGGTGATACTTTGATACCAGACAGATACATGGGGACCAAGAAGGGGGTGCAGTGGGGTGCAGCTGCACCTGACCCATATGCTTCGGAGCATTACGATGTCATGATTCTTGGAAAGGAGGCGTGGTCACATCAGAAGGAGGTAGGGATCTCCTTTGCCCTCTCCTTTCTGTTGTGGCCATGCCCCTTTTCTGAGCATCATGAGAACACAACACTCAGAAGGGGCATGATCATGTCAGAAAGGAGCATGACAAAGTGGCTCTCCCTTCCCCCACCAACTGTAATTCTGCGGGCCTCCTTGAATAGACACTCTGCTTCTGACAGAACTAACCTCTTTGCAAAGGCCAAACCTCCAGGATCTGGCATCTCAGTACTTTAATGTCAAGTTCTTAAGGCTGTGCAGAGCAAGTGGAATATCTTTCTGCAGTGGGAATGTGAAACTCATTATGATTTGGCTTAAAGATTGGGGGTGGGGATGTGATAGGTCATCTACAAATACTTGGAGGGTGTAAAGTTGGGGAGGAATTGTATTGGGTGGTCCAACCAGGTGCAGAAATAGGGACAAAAGCAAGCAAAGGAAAGTGTAGGCTGAGTACTAGAGAAATGGCTTAGCTGAGAGATCTATTAGACTGTGGATTGGTCTCTTGGGAGAAGCAGTGGAAGCCCCATTGCTTGAATCATTAAAAACAGACCACAGAGCAATGTCCTGACTTGGCAGGGGAGCAACACAATAACCTAATAAGCTTTTTTTGAGCTCAAATTCCAATGACTCCTTGGTTCCTCATTGTCTGAGACAATTTCAGCTCCTGTGAAGTCAGCAATGAAACAACAAATATTGCTAAGCAACTGGATGTTGGAGCCATATTTTCACCCCTAATGTTTGCCCCTTCTCTGACCCTTTGACAGAATTTTGCTGCCCAGAGCATGCCAGGTTTTGTATATGAGGCTGTTGCTGGCAATTTCAGCATTTTTCGCTGGACTGGGAAGACTTTCTGGAACAGTCGTGGATGAAAAATCACATAGATCACTACAATTGAAAAAAACTGGGAAGTTCTGTTGAGGCAGGCAGTTGGGTGTTGCAGCCTTTTCCAGGTTTGTAAACCCTTCTGTGATTCCACCTGCTGTCACATAAAGAGTTGAAAAGAAGGGCCCTCCGCCCCCCTATTTGGAGCAGGGGGAGGTTGCCGTGCCCGCCGCTTGAGCAGCCCGAGAAAATGAGCGCGGAGTTTTTGGCTGCAGGGGATTGGGAAACCCCGTCCCGTTCGGCCTGGGCGCCTGCCATTGGTGGCCCAGGCATCAGGGCCGGTGAATCGGGCTCCTGATTGGTCGGCGCCGGGGATGGTCCCTCCCCTTCCTGTAGAAGGTAGGGGGGGAGAGTGACTGCCGGCGCACGCGGTTCACCATTCCCCTCTGACATCGGCAGGCACCAGTTCGTGCCTGCGCTTCAAGAAGAAAACTTGTAGAAGGGATGGCAAAGCAGAGGAAGCGAGCACAGCTGCCTAAGCAAAAAAGGGCAGCTAAGAGAAAGGCAAGTCAGGCTGCGGAGGTGCCTATGGCTCCCGCGGAACGCCAGATGAGCGGGGAGGAAGGAAACCCCCCCCCTCCTTCGAGGCAAGAAATGAGGGGCCGTTTGCAGGCCTGTGAGGCCTTGGCGGCTGAGTTGAGGGAGCAAGGTGCCTCGGGGGCAAGGGAGGCAGAGCCAATGGGGGAATGGGGAGGATATGATACTGGGCATTCAGCCCCAGAGGAGGTGTGGGCCCCTGGGCAAGAGCCAAATAGAGGGGCAGTACGGTGTGGGGGCCGGGCCATAGCCCCCCCTGCCAGGTACAGGACAGAGGAATGGGCTGAGGCCTATCACCCACCGCTGCGCCAGCGCAGTAACATTGTGCAGAGGGATCACCAAGGGGAACAAAGAGGTGGGACCTCTGCATGGGGCAGTGCACACCCCACAGCGTGGAATGATGGCTGGGGTTGGGGTGAGGGGTACGAAGAGCAACCTTGGGGAAGGCCCGATGAGGTTCCCCCAGTAAACCAATGGGAGCGAGGGCAGCCGCGGGGGCAAAGGGCCCCACCCTCTGCTGCGCTTGGGGCTCCAACCGATGGGGCACCCCAAGCGGAAAGGGGGGAGAACAGTGTCCCAGCAGGTACTACAGAAGGAGCACCAACAGCATCCATGCGGCATGAGGGGAGCGACGAAGATGAGCAGGGGGATCAAGCCATGTGGGAGCGGATCCAGGGGCTCGAAAGGGAGCTGGAGGAGATGGCGGCCCGCAGAAGGGATACACGGGAACCAATAAGAAATGTACCCGGACGGCCTCATGGAGGTGAGTGGGGCTTTATACCTGACAGGGTTACACAGAGGGAGGAGGAACAGGGAAGAGAAACGCACTGGCTGGCCAGATCCGACGCCAGGCTAAGGGTTCAGCTAGCCAGGGCTGGGAAGGAAATAGGGGACCAAGAAAGTGGGGAGGGGGATAACCCACAAGAAGGTTGGGGACTGAACCTGGGACAAATTCAAACCCCACCCTCAACGGTGCAGCGGGCAACCGCGCAGATGCTGTGGTGGAACGGGACCTGGGTGAAAGTCACACCGGTGCCCCCACCCAAGGGATGCCAAGCAGTCGGTAGTGGTTTTCTGCCGTCTAATATGAGCTGGCGGAGACAGGGGATGGATCAGGACAGGGTGCTACAGTCACCTAGCGTTGCACATAGTGCCATGCCATGCCGCCCCCTACCTCCGCTAGGGGGCGGATATTCAGAGCTCTCCGCGCCTATAGGGGAACATCTAGCTTACACCACCAGGGAAAAAATATGGAGAGGGGAGTACATCGATATCTTCGGACTCCTTTTCAGTGATCCGATAACGGATCCGGCTGAGAAGGAGGACAGCAAGGAAAAAGAACGATTTCGGAGACCAAAGGCGGACAGGAACTGGGCAAACTGGTCCTCTGCCTTTTCAATATATCTGGGGGTGGTATTGGAAGTTTTCCCAGAGCGGGCGGTGGAACTGCTGAAATACGCAGATATAATAAAAAGGGCGTATGGGGTAGGCCCCCAGGGAGCATGGTTGAGGTACGACGAGGCTTTTCGCCACAGAGCGTCCTTCACACCGGGACTCCGTTGGGATCGACATGCACAGGATCTGTGGTTGGATTGTATGGTTGACACGACCAATACGCCAAAAACAGACAGTGGACATGTATTAATAAAGGGTGGTGTCGCACCGGCAAACGACCCCAACAGATGGGACGGCAGGCGGTCGGGTAGCGCCACATGCTGGGAATACAATAGGAATGGGCGTTGCTCACGGGGCACGTGCAAGTTCCGCCATGCATGCTCAGTATGCGGCGGCTCCCACTCGGTTTCCAACTGTTACAGGGGAAAGCCGTCAGGAGGTAGGAGAAACCAAGCGGGCTCAGGACCCGGTACGAACAACCAAAGTGGACAACAAGGACCTGGGAAAGGAAAGGGGCCCAACCCCAATTAATATCCAGCACCTTGAACAGATACTAACCGATCACCCGGATAGGAAAGAAGTTCAATATGTTATTCAGGGTTTCAAGTTAGGTTTTGTTATTCCGGCAGGAAAGGTTACACAAGGGCGGGCCCCTCCCAATCTTAAGTCAGTAAAGGGCATGGAGCAGGTGGTAAGGGAGAAAATCCTGAAAGAAACAACTGAGGGAAGAATTGCTGGCCCATTTGCCGTTCCCCCTTTTCGTGAGTGGGTGATCTCTCCTTTAGGGATAGTACCAAAAAAGGCCCCAGGAGAGTTTCGGTTAATTCATCACTTATCTTACCCAAGGGGGCGATCAGTAAATGATGCCATACCAAGAGAGCTGGCTACGGTTAGGTACACCTCTTTTGATCAGGCTATTGAAAGGGTAAGGGCATATGGAAGGTCTGCTCGTCTAGCAAAATGTGATGTCAAGTCAGCTTTTAGACTCCTGCCGGTTCACCCAGACAGCTTCCATCTCCTGGGAATGAAGTTTGAGAATCAGTATTACTTTGATCGTGCGATGCCTATGGGATGCTCGATCTCGTGCTCCGCTTTTGAACGATTCAGTTCGTTAGTGGAGTGGGCATTCAGGCAGAGAATTCAATCAGGTGAAATTTCGAAATATCTCGATGATTTTCTCATAATTGCTTCATCGGCTCCTGGCGCATGCGAGGGGTTGTTGAAGGATTTCCAGGTCCTGGCGGAACAGCTTGGCCTTCCCCTGGCTCCGGAAAAAACAGAGGGACCCACGACGAGACTCACATATTTGGGGATAGAGATAGACACGGTCCGCATGCTTTCTTGTTTACCACAGGATAAGTTAGAGTCGTTGCGGGGTAAGTTACAAAATTGCATGGCAGCTAAAAAGGTCACAATCCGCATTCTCCAATCGCTAGCAGGTAGTTTAAACTTTGCATGCAGAGTGGTTGCGCCAGGTAGGGCATTTTTATCCAGGCTTTATGCCCCTCTGGCAGGCAACCCGCCACAGTACCATCATGTTCGCATTACTAAGGAGATTAAAAAAGACCTAGGGACCTGGGCAACGTTTTTAGCAAACTATAATGGAGTGAGTTTTTGGAGGGAGGACTTCATGGGGGGAACATATTTACAGGTACATTCTGATTCCGCAGGAGGAATTGGTTTTGGAATTTATTTTAAGGGACGGTGGTGCGCGGCACCCTGGCCAAACGAATGGGCTGCATCGGGGATAACCCGGGACCTTACATTCCTCGAGTTATTTCCGATAGTTTTGGCCGTGCAGATATGGCGTAGGGAATTCTCCGATAAATCGGTTATTTTCTGGTGTGATAACCTAGCGGTTGTCCATGTGATCAACTCTATGTCATCAAGGTCACAGAGGGTTATGCGCTTAGTGCGAGCAATGGTCCTAAATTGTTTACAGCACAACATCTTATTTACAGCACGACACGTACCAGGGGTAGACAACAAAATAGCAGACGCGCTCTCTCGATTACAGATGGAGAGATTCCGGGAGTTAGCGCCGGCTGCTGCACCCAACCCAGAACCTCTCCCCCCCGGGGTATGGAACCTTGGAGAGTAGAAGTCCAGAGGATAGTGCAGGGCTCCCTTGCCCCCCGCACATTGACAGCATATAACAGGGCTTACAAGGAGTTCCAAGAATACAGGCAAATGAGGGGTTGGTGTTTAGATTTTCCCATACGTGAAGATGAAATGCTCCAATTTATTGTGCACTTACGCAACCGGGGTTTAGCTGACAGGACTTTATCGGGAAAAGTAGCAGCCTTGGCTTTCATTAGTCGTTTGAACGGGCATCCCTCACCTGACAATGGATTTTTTGCACGCAGAATGTTTGAAAGTTGGGCACGAAAAAGGGGACACCAAGGGGATAGTAGGGCGCCCATCACGTTCACCATGTTACGGGAGTTGTGTAGTGCCCTGCCGAGAGTTTGTTTGGATAGATATGAAGTTATACTGTTTTCAACACTGTTTAAGGTTATGCTTTTTGGGGCGTTTAGGATAAGCGAAGTAGTAGCGGAAGGTAGAAAGGATAGGTCAGGTAGGGCCGTGTCGGGGCATGACATTCAACTTACCCCGGGTATATTAAAAATAAAGGTTAGGCGCTCAAAAACAGACCAGAGGGGTAGAGGACAGGGAGTCACTTTGGCCCAGATTGATAGATGTGATATTTGCCCTGTGCAGGCGGTCACCAAATACCTTACTATACGACCACGAGTTGGGGGAAACATGTTTATACATGGGGATGAGTCACCGGTCACACGATATCAATTTAATATAGTGCTGCGGAGAACAATACAGGAGTTAGGTTTGTCACCCAAAAACTATGGATCTCATTCTTTTAGAATTGGGGCAGCAACAATGGCCGCTGCTGCGGGTTTCTCAGGGAGGGACATTAGGGTTTTAGGTAGATGGCGTTCGAGGGCCTATTTAGGTTACATCCGGACCCAATATGAAAACTAACACATGTTTTATTTGCATTCTCCCAGACCATAGGTTGCATACGGCGAGTAAGAAGGTGGTCTGGATGGTCGGCCACAGCCTGGTTCGCCGAGCGGGAGATGCAGCTAGATGATCTCTATGGGGAGCACACTTGGGCATGGCAGACAGGGCACAAATCAGATGGATGGGTCGGGGAGGAATGAAATGGGATCACTTGATGCCTTTGTTGTCACAATTTCAGAACCACCCACACCCAGACATCATAATTATTCATTTAGGGGAAAATGATTTAAGGATAGGAACTAGTGTGAGTTTAATGATAAAGATTAAGTCACAGATGCCATCAATTAGAGGAATGTTTCCAGGGGTTCAGATAATATGGACCCATCTGATGCCACGCATCACATGGGGGGGAGGTGTTCACCCTAAAATAATTGATCGGGCTAGGCGCAAGGTAAA
Organism: Sphenodon punctatus; assembly: GCA_003113815.1. Taxonomy (NCBI): domain Eukaryota; kingdom Metazoa; phylum Chordata; class Lepidosauria; order Sphenodontia; family Sphenodontidae; genus Sphenodon; species Sphenodon punctatus. The sequence goes on along the minus strand of QEPC01006630.1, from coordinate 807,407 downwards.
TAGGGAAATTAATAAATGGTGGATGGGTATGGGTGGTAGTTGTGTGAAACATGGGCAAATTACACATACACGGCCGGAATTGTTTTTGAACGATGGGGTACATCTGTCTGGAGAAGGTAACAGTTTGTACTTAAATAAATTGGGGGAGATTCTGTTTAAGTTGGTGTGAGCAAGTGTTGGTGGGTCAAGGGGCGAATTTAAGAATTCCCCCCTTGGGATGGCGGGGGTCCAGTATGGTTAATAGGCTGTTTTGTTAGGTAGTTGTAGTCTAGATAAAAGAGTCATCTCCATAAGAGATGGGGGGCGATACCTGTCGACAAGCAGGGCATGGCTGGCGCCAGGATCGTTCCCTGGGGGGAGTGTCAAGCGGGGGTAAGGGCAAGCATGGCCCTCGATCTTAATGACACCATATTCTCCTGACTCAGGCCCTTGAGGCATTTACCCTTCGGCCTTGGCCAGGGAGCTGTTCGAAGGGAAAAGTTTCAAAGGTTAATTGGGTAATCACATTTGGAGGGCATATCCAAGCCATATACCTGTTTAATGTTCTAATAGGTCAGATAAAATACTGGACCCAGGTGATTGTTTAGGGACAATCCAACCAACGTACTTGCTCTGATTGCATTAAAGAGTGCGGCCTTTGAAATCCAACTCATGTCTCCGTGTATCATTCCTGGGATGGGGGGGGTGCATCGGCAAGTGAGTCACTTAGAAGCCCAATATAGTACTTTTCTATATGTGGATCTGAACCAACCCATTTTGAAACAGAACATCCCTAAACCTCAGGGAGGTCCAAGATTCAGCAATGAACATTGCTGCTGTTTTTTATGTCTGTGGTAGGCTGAGTCAGAAGTGAAGGTCCTGACATGCCCGTTAGATTTGGAGGGAAAATTGGAAGAAAGATAATTGGAACCTGAGGCGCTGTGAGGAGAAAGCACACATATCCTCACTCCTCCTGCCACCAACCCAGAAGGTGATCTATCTATGGGCTGTCAGCTGATAAACTTGCTCTGTTGAACCACCTGTGCAGGTTTTGACGAAACAGTAAGTACCCAGGAAGTGATGGATCTGATCTTAATGTTAAAGCCTAACAAAGCCCCAGGCTTTGACTTTATAGTGGCTGAGGTGTTACAGGCAAGCCCAGAATGGTGGGCCCCTATGCTGGCAGGTTTCTTTTGCCGATTAACAGATATAAGAGGGTCCCCCCAGGACTGGGGTTTATCAATTATTATGCCAGTGTTCAAAAAGGGAGACCCAGAGGACCCCAGTTGCTATTGCCCAATAAGTCTCCTGCCAGTTACAGGGAAATTATACGCCAAAGTACTGTTAAAACACTTAGAGCAATGGGCAGAGGCCCAGGACCTGCTACCGCAGGAGCAATTTGGTTTCCGTAGAAATAGATCTACTACTAATAGTGGCTTTACCATTTTGCAGGTGCGGCTCCCCTTCAGGGGAATTGGGGGCGTTGACCCCCCAAGCGTCCCGACAGACGCCCCCGCTCAAAGTAAGAGACTCCCCGCGCTGCTGCTGCTCCTGCCTGCCATTCAGAGAGAGACTCAGAGAGCAGGTAAGCAGTGACCCTTCCCTCCCCCACCCTGTACCCGACCTCCCCACCCCCCGGGGGGGGATGGGTGTGGAGGGGGGGTCCCCC
>QEPC01006630.1:776476-788565 GCA_003113815.1 Sphenodon punctatus | reverse complement strand
GGCCCCTCATATCTTAGGGACCGCCTCACCCTCCGCGCCCCAGAGCGGCTCCTGCGGTCTGCTGGGGGTGCCTTCCTGGAGGTCCCCCGCGTTAAGCAGGGGGCCACGATGGAGAGGGCATTCTCGGTAGTGGGACCACGGCTGTGGAACTCCCTTCCGGAGGATGCTCGCCTGGCCCCTAGCCTGTTAATATTCCGGCAAAACTGTAAGACCTGGCTGTTCGCCCAGGCCTTTGGGAGGGAGGGTGAGTAGGGTGGGGGGTTTCAGTTCCCCCACCTATTTTTGGTTTTAGACTGTTTTTCTAGCCCTGTTAATATTTTTATAATATTTATGATTGTTTTAAATTGTTTTTACTGTATTTTAAAATGTTGGAAGCCGCCCCAAGCTGCATGGCAGGAGGGGCGGGGTAAAAGTCTATAAAATAAATAAATAAATAAATAAATAAATAACATAACATAGAAGAATTGCTAGAAAGCTTCAGAATGAAAGATGCCAAAGCAGTAATCACTCCCATGGAAACTAACCACCTGAAGAAGACTGAAGAACAAAGCATGCAACTGCCAGACAACTGACAATACAGAAGCGCAATTGGGAAACTATTGTACATCGCCACCATCACTAGACCAGACATTGCAGCAGCAATAGGAATCCTATGCAGGAAAGTATCAGCACCAAGTCAGAAAGACTGGAATATGGAAAACAGGGTCATGCGCTACCTGAAGGGAACCACACATCTTAAACTGCAGCTACCTGCAACTTCTGGATGTAACCTGACAGGATATGTAGATGCAGACTGGGCTGGGGACAGCTCTGACAGAAAATCCACCAGTGGTTGACTATTTCTGCTAGGAGGGGGACCCATCAGTTGGTCTAGCAAGAAACAGACCACAGTGGCACTCTCCTCAACAGAAGCCGAGTATGTTGCAGCCGCGCATGCTAGTCAAGAGGTCATTTGGCTACAACAGTTGCTCACAGACTTGGGAAAATAATTGAACAACCCTATACAAATTTTGGAAGACAACCAAGGCTGTATTGTTCTCGCACAAACGGAAAGAGTAAACTTGAGGACCAAACATATAGACATGAAATATCATTTCCTAAGAGACTCGCAAGAGCAGGGACTTATAGACATGCAATATTGTCCTACAGAAGACATGGTAGCAGATGCCCTGACAAAACCTTTAGCAGGAGAGCACCACCAAAAGCTACTAAGTAAAATGGGTTTAGTAGGTTAACTTCTGTCTGTTGAGAAGGGGTATTGGCATATGCAACATCCACAAGTTAATGCCTGCTGTATTAAGAACAGTAATTGACTATAGAGCCACCAGATGGCGCTGCTAAGTTTATGTGTACATGGAAGGGAGATGGGGTTTTACAGTTGAATTCCTTGTGTAACCACTCCTTCTTCCCTTCTCTCTCTTTGTCTCAGTCTCCATTTTGTCATACTAGTAGTTAGATGTATCTAAGGATCTCTGCCTGGAACGCTTAAGTAAAGTTATGTTTTAAACCTTCAGCTGCATTTGTCCTTACTGATTGCAAATCAGTTATTACTCTGCAACAAAGCCTGGCTAGTTTTTATTTATCCCCTTTCCATTTGCTGGATGTTGCTCCTGGATTCAGTCCCTCATGTACTGAAAGATGGAGCTCAGAGGAAAGGAGCGGAGATGAGGACAAGGACAACAGAAGGATCCATGGCACAGATCCATCATCTGGACCCTCCTCTTCCCAAGCACAGCCCTAAAACACCCACCACCCCCAACTTCTGTGCTTGGAGCTTGTACCAGTTTTCAAAGTGGCCCCAGGAGAGAAAAGATTCCCCAACTTTGCTTTATAATGTAGGGATTCTCAATCCACAGACACTCCTCTATTAGGAGCTTCAGCACGCTAGTGACGCGTACTAGGCCTTCCGGGGAACTTCCAGGTTCCCCGGAAGGCCTAGAGCGTCACTAGTGTGCTGAAGCCAGCAGCCACAGCAGAGCTGAAGCTGGCTGCCAGATCGCCGCCGCCCAGAGCTGAAGCCAAGGTACTGGGTGATCCCTGAGTGGGCGAGGTAGGGTGATCCCTGGGATGGGCAGGGTGTTAAACCACACCACCCCAGGGATCAACGGGACCGGTACACTTACCTGCCGGTGCGGGCTCTGGGTCACTGGCAGCGGCCTGAAGCCCAGGGACTTAGGGAAAAAAAAATTTAAAAAAAAAAATCCAGGCTAGGCAGGGTGAGTGGGGGGTGTCCCCCCTTCCACCCACACAGCCTCGACAGGGGAGGGGGGAGGTGTTTTTTTTTCCTCCATTGATTTCAATGGGGACAGTTCCCTATTGAAATCAATGGAGGAAAAACCGGTACCGGTATACCGGTATTAATCTGGTATGCCGGTATTTTTAAATCCGGGAACCGGTAAATCCGGTACCCGGTATTTCCCCGGATGTCCCACCCCTAGTAAGAAGTAAATAAGGCAGGCCAAAAAGGAATTTGAGGAGCAACTTGCTAAAGATGCTAAAACTAATAATAAAACCTTTTTCAAGTACATCAGAAACAGGAAGCCTACTGGAGAGTCAGTTGGGCCATTAGAGGACCAGGGGGTGAAATGAGTGCTTAGGAAGGAAAAGGACATTGCAGAGAAGCTGAATGAGTTCTTTGCTTCAGTCTTCACTGAAGAGGATGGTGGGGAGATACCCATGCCAGAACCTTACTTTGTAGGTGATGAATTGGAAGAGCTGTCACAAATCAACGTGACTCTGGAGAAGGTTCTAGAGCAAATTGACAAACTAAATACTAACAAATCACCAGGACCAGATGGTACTCACCACAGAGTTCTGAAGAAACTCAAATATGAAATTGCAGACCTACTGTTAGTAATTTGTAACCTATCGCTAAAATCTGCCATCGTACCGGAGGACTGGAGGGTGGCAAATGTAACCCCGATATTTAAAAAGGGATCCAGAGGTGATCATAGAAACTACAGACCAGTAAGCTTGACATCTGTGCCGGGCAAAATGGTAGAAACTAATCATTAAGAACAGAATGGCTGGGCACACTGATAAACACGGCTTAATGGGGAAGAGTCAACATGGATTTAGCAAAGGTAAGTCATGCCTCACTAATCTGTTGGAATTCTTTGAGGGTATAAATAAGCATGTGGACAAAGGAGACCCAGTAGATATAGTGTACCTGGATTGTAACCAAGCCAAGCACATGCACCTGAGTCTTCGCATCCGCTAGAATGTTTGTCGGTCTTCTCCCCTGTCTCTCCCACTGTCCCCCCTCCTTGTCTTTTAGATTGTAAGCCACAGGCAGGGACAGCGTCTATTTCTATAAAGCACCAGTTCACATGATTGGCGGTATATAAATGTTTATAATAATAATAATAATAATTTCCAGAAAGCATTTGATAAGGTTCCACATAAAAGACTCTTGAGAAAATTAAGTCATGGATTGATAACTGGTTAAAGGATAGGAAGCTGGATGAGTAGGACTAAATGGTCAGTTTTCATAATGGAGAGATGCAAAAAGTGGTGTGCTGTTTAATGTATTCATTAATAACCTGGGAAAGGGTGTTAAGAGTGAGGTGATCAAATCTGCAGATGACACCAAGTTATTCAAGGTAGTTAAAACAGGAGCAGACTGTGAAAAACTGCAACAGAATCTTACAAGACTGGGTGCCTGGGCATCTGCATGGCAGATGAGATTTAATGTGGACAAGTGTAAAGTGATGCACATAGGGAAAAATAATCCAAACTATGAGTACATAATGCTGGGTACTAAGCTAGGAATTACCACTCAGGAAAAGGATCTGGGAGTGATTGTGGACAAGACACTGAAATCCTCAGCCCAGTGTGCCGCAGCAGTCAAAAAAGCAAACAGAATGTTAGGAATTATTCGCAAAGGGATAGAGAATAAAACTGAGGATGTCATAATGCCTCTGTACAAATCAATGGTGCGACCGCACCTCAAATATTGTGTGCAGTTCTGGTCACCCCATCTCAAAAAAGTCATAGCTGAACTAGAAAATGTACAGAGAAGGGCAACGAGAACGCTAAAGGGTATGGAATGGCTTCCGTACAAAGAGAAGCTTGACAAGCTGGGTCTCTTCAGCTTAGGCCGCATTCACACCTGACCCGGGTGCGGCAGCAGCAAGACCCACGTGGGAAGACGCGGCAGCGGGGAGGAGTCTCATAACAGAAGGGATGTGCCGCAGATTCCCTCGCGCATATAAGGGCAGGAATTTGCTCCCTGATATGCACGAGGGAAGCCGTGGCACATCCCCGTTCGCACTAGCTCTTCTGCTGTCTGGCTCCTCCCCACTACTGTGTCTTCCCTCGCAGGTCTCACCACCGCAGGTGTGAATGTGGCCTCAGAGAAGAGAAGACTGAGAGAGGACATGATAGAGGTTTATAATATCTTGAGTGGTGTGGAACGAGTAGGTAGGGAACAGTTATTTACCCTCTCAAATAGTACTAGAACTAGGGGAAACTCATGAAACTAGCTGCTGGCAGATTTAAAACAAATAAAAGGAAGTACTTTTTTCACTCAACGCATAATTAACTTATGGAATTTGTTGCCTGAGGATGTTGTCAAGGCCAGTAGTATAGCTGGGTTTAAAAAAGGACTGGATAAGTTCTTAGAGAGTACAGAGTAGGTCCATTAATGGCTATTAACCAAGTAGCTTAACGGATGAACTTTTTACTGTCGGGAGCTGGGAGTGAACAGCGGGGAATGGATTGCTCATTGTGACTGTTGGTTCTTCTCCCATGCCATTGAGATTGGCCACTGTCAGAGGACAGGATGCCGGGCTTGATGAACAATTGGTCTGACTCAGTATGGCACTTCTTGTGTTCTTAGAAAACCTCTGGCCCATGGTCCGCTTTCAGCATACACGCTCCTTCAGTCCAGTCTACAGTGGCTTCCCCTTCCTTGTCTTCAATGCACCCTGTGCCACACTGGGGAAACTACCACAGGCCAAGGAACACTCTGGGTGAGGCCTCACACCTGCTGAGCACTCCTGGTGTGACCATGCCCCACATGCCTATTTTTCCTATGTGTCAGCCTTAATGTCTTGAAGATATGGCCCGTCAGGGAGGGAATAACTAAGAGCACTCTGGGGGTAGAGGCCCAGCCTGGAGCATCCTGAAAGAAGCATGATTGCATTGGGAGTGCTCTGGGGGCTGGGGTGCCTTCATTCCTACAGAGCTCTCCTAGCACTCCCACCCCCTACCCTGGAAGAACAACACTCTGGCTCACAAACGTTTAGGGGGAATTTGGATTTGGCACACCGTGTGGAGAAGGTTTCCCACCCAATCAATTAATGGCTATTCATCCCCTCTCAGCACTGATAGTGTGCAGCTGCAGCCTGCTTGATTTCTACCACTATCTTTAGGAGAATCCATCACCACAACATGAGCATCCCCATAATGTAAAAAGATCTCTCAAATGGCTCCGATCAGCCTGAAAGGCACCATCCCATCCAGGTTCAAGAGGCCCTGGCGTGCAGCAGAAAGAAAAGGACTTTTGACTATGCTGCTCCACTTTCTTGAGCTGGTAACGACCTAGGCCGTTAAGTTCTTATACGTCTCTCTCCTCCTTCACATTCACTTTCTAATAAACCCTTATTCACCTCACTTACCCTGCTGTTTAAAAAAAATACAATCAAGATAAAAAACCAAATGAACAAAAAATCTTCTTGCCAAGTCCAAGCACTTCAGAATCCCAGTCACCCACGATGTCCCCCATTAGTGGGACCATAGTGGGGAAGAGTTTCATAAATATTTAGATCGGGCAGTCCAAAAACATCTCCTTCCCCTCCCCAGGGCTCGAACAGGCCCTGCTGCAGACAGGGAGAATGCTAGAAGAGCCCCGACCATAGTCTCTCCCTGGACATGGTTAGAGTTGGTGCTGGTGCAAACAGACCCCTCCTCACCAGCCCAGAGCAGCACCAGTAAAACCCTGTGGGAAAAACACTGCTGCTCTGAAAAGCCACATGCTGTAGCTTCTGGAACTGCAGTTTGCTGTCCCCAGCCAGGGTAGATGCCAGTGCTGTTGCTGGTGGACTGTTGGAGGACCTTCTCAACAGGGCATGCTGTAGCAGAGAGCAGTCCTGTAGGGCTGCTACCCCTTTAAGAGGGGACTGAGTGGGCCAGCCGAAGGGCTGAACACATGCGCGTGGGCCTGGGAGAGCCAGCCCATAGCTACGATCAGCCTGTGGGGAGAATAGACTGATAACTCCAGGGACAGAGTGGGCAGGACACTGTGAAAGACACAGGACACACATACACACACAACTACTCACGCACAGTCCTGTTCACTCAAAATTCTGTCCATCTTTCTGCATGGGGGAGAATCTGTGTTTTCTTTAGAATTTCAATGAAGCCCAGTGAACTTCACCTTACAATGCAAATGCCACACATGAGACTAAATAAACATGAGATTGCAGCCCGAGAAATTAATACAGGCAGATTTTTTACCTCAATTTTTTTTTTCTATTTCAGCATAGTAGTCAGTCAGTAATGAATGTTATTGGATTCAAACTGACAGGGATTTTTTTTTGTCTGTGTACCCCCAATGTGAGACTCAGGCCCCTTTTAGACGTGCGGCGGTATCATTCGCCTCGGCGGCGCGCATATTTTGAAACTTCCGCCTGGTCTAATTAGACGAGGCGGAAGTGGCTTAATATGCGCCTATTACGGCGGAGGCGCATTTTAAAAGTGCGCGAATTAAATACCTCTCAATCGAGGTATTTAATTCGCGCACTTTTAAAATGCGCCTCCGCCGTAATAGGCGCATATTAAGCCACTTCCGCCTCGTCTAATTAGACCAGGCGGAAGTTTCAAAATATGCGCGCCGCCGAGGCGAATGATACCGCCGCACGTCTAAAAGGGGCCTCAAATGTAATCCCATGACCCTAGATAGCCACAAAGATGTGCAGTCTATCAAACAATACTCAGGATCATGACCCCATCCACAGATGTCACCACCCCATTTAGGGTCTCAACCCAGGTTGAATACCTCTAAGTACTCCCCTCCCCACCAGTACTACAAAACAAGATTGTGTCGCTAAGGGTATTTGCTCACATGGAAGAGGGCTTACCTGGGAACACATAAGCCTACCAGTGGCAAGAGCCTATGGTTTATGTAATACGACAAACTTATGGTTATCAGAAATATGCCATGAGTTATGTAAAAAACAACATTCCTATAAACCCAATATGCATGTATGTAAACCAGTCAAGTTTGGTGTCATTTTTATCTTCGTGAAACATTAAGTGAAATTTTGTATAAAATTATTTAGTAAAAATGATAAAATACAACCTAATATTAGGGACAGAAGCAGTTTTAAAGTTAGACAGATTCAATTAAGGTGAGTAACCCAAGCCAGGGAACAATAGAAGGAACACAACTCAGGAAAGCACTCATTTTGATATATCAAAGGACTTGCTTACGACTGGTAGAGCCTTGTGAAACACTCCCTATGACAAGCAAACAGAATGATCCTTGATCAGCCTATACCAATTAAATTTCTAGCTTCATTTGTCCAAAGCTGATCAAGGAGGATCACAGAGTGTCTTTTGGCTTTAAAAATGGGGAAGAGCCATGATGGATATTCTGCTCCCGACCAACTGCAGGAAGGGAGGGTCATGATGATGGACCTTTGACTAAGAAATTGTTTTCTGAAAGCAACTGCCTGTGACTTAAATTTGTATTTCTTTAACAACACTTTCTTTTATCTGTGCGTTCATTTGCTGAAACTGGCTACAGGATTCTAGAGTGCTCCTCTGTTTAATTACAGAGGTGAGCCTGCCCATATCATTATTCCATAATCAGGGAACATTGCAAATCACAGATGGTTAAGGGTTAGCTCTTGTAAATCTGGCTTGATTGTGTTTGGATGAACACATCCTCTTCCAAGAGTGGGCAAGAGATTGGGTTGTGAGGGCGGAAGCCTGGGATGATTACAAGTGAGAAAAATTAGTCCTGGTTGTGTTTGGAGGTGCAGTGGGTTGTCAGAGTGAATCTCAAACCGCAGTAAAGGGATTCCCAAACCCTTGATTACACAGTCCCAGGATAGTTTACTTGGGAGTGAAGCTATATTGCATGTCCACCACCCCATGTTGTCAGAGAGAAACAGCCACATAAAATATTAGCATGTGGTAATTTTGAACTGGGCATAAAGTACCTCCAAGTACTCCAAAGGGGTGGGGGGGTCTGGGGGGTGGGGGATAGTGTGTGGCAAGTGCCCCTGGGTAAAAGTTAGCACAGACAAACATTTCACACACTTCCTCTTGTTCCATATCATGGAATGGGGGTTAATTAACCCCTGGGAAGGAGTGGCCACATAAAAGAGCTTAACACCCATGTAACCTACTTGCCTACCCTTGCATGAGCCTGATTCATGTGAACATGTCCTGATTCAAGCCATGAATTTTCCATGAGGGTAAATATTAAAACCACTGAAGGGCAATCATGTTCTTTTTCAGCTAGTGCTACATACTGGGTGGTGTGCCAGCAAGGGAAGGGATAGGAAAGATGCAGGAACCTGTAATGCCTGGTGTCTCGGATGGCACGGTCGCTGGGAATCCTCTCGCTCTCCCGCTGGTTAAAGGCATAGAGTCGGTATGGGTCCTCGCCACCCTTCCATTTCCGAGCACTCAGGTACCGTCTTTCTTCAAACTGATCCCACAGGTCATCCCAGTCGACATCCGAGCCCTGCACACACACACACATTCAACCCCATCAGAATAACGAAAGCAAGACATCACAGCAGTGTGACTGGAGAGCAGTGGCAGACAGCATAGTGTCAGAAATTCATAGTGTGCTCATGCTTTCCCTCACTCTCTCTCTTCCAGCCCTGTTCTAAACAGTATCATACCCTGGGCCAGATCATCAACAGGTGCAAAACTGTGTAAACTCAGATGAAGTCAGGACAGGATTAACTCACATTGAGCCATAGGCATAACATGGCAGCAGAGAGCCAAATCCTGACGCTGAGTGTGCCTCTCAAAGCGCCAAAGGCTAAACCACTATATGGCTCCCAAGTGCTTCTGGGACCTGTAGTTTCAGCCCTGACTTAATATGGGCTATGCTGACATGCCATATCTTCAGGACATTAAGGCTGACACTTAGGAAAAGTAGGCATGTGGAGCTAATGCAGTCCTGCAACCTGTATTTCTCATAAGTGTCCTCAAAAAGTGGCCTCTAAAAACACTTTTAAAAGTGTCCCCTGCCTTTGCATATATGGCAACCCTACCTTTGACCTCCCCTCCAAGATTTTGGGCCCTAGTAAAATGTTTGTTGTGCCTGTTTATTAATCTAGGTCCAGCTGAAGTCCATAGACGTGCGCTGCTAACATTAGCAAAGGATCTGACTGTATAATTCCACTGAAACTAATTGGTAGGTCATTATTGAAATTCAAAATTATTTGGTGGCATCAGATTGCCCAGATTAGATGAAACTACAGGTTCTAAAATCTTCTCCCATCAAATGGGCTCCAGTAGCCAAGTGCTGGAATCCGAGTACCACCTTAATTTAAATATTAGGGATGGGTGGCTCAGATTCAGAACAATAAAAATCATCCAGATTTGGACAATTCGTATTGGTAGGTATCAATATGAACCATGCGGGGGCTACAAACTAAAATTAGGTTTGTATTGCCCCCTAACATCACGCTTATGCGTGCCTAAATCCATCTGCCCTCAGTTCTGCTTCCCCATAACTCCTGCCCACCCAGTTCATCGCCCACTCCAGCCTAACACCCCCATCCCGAGGGTAGGCTGGGTTGGATGATGGGCTGGGCAGGCAGAGGTCCGGGGGAAGCAGAACTGGAGGCAGAGGGCCAGTTACGGGTCCAGGGGCTAGGCAGAGGAGGGGAGGGGAGAAAGGGGTAGTTTCTTTACCTACTTTTCCTGAAGGACTCCGGAGATCGAACTGGTGGCTCAGCAGGAAGGAAATAATAGAAAATAAATGTGCATGCACAGAAATGGCCACAATGGCTGTTCTGCGTATTCATGGTCATTTTCCAAAATAGCACCAGCAGCATCATGCACCATTTTGGAAAATTGCAGCCAGTCTGTGCATGCTCAGCCAGCAGCCAGGCATGCATAAACCGACTGTCCGTTTCCATTTTGGAAAATGGCCACGTATGTGCGGAACGGCCTTGGCGGCAAATTTTGTGCATGCACATTTATTTTCTATTATTTTCTTCCCAGCATAGCCTCAGAAGGATGCTGGGCCACCAGTTCAGACTCCGGAGCCCTGCAGGAAAAGTAAGTAAAGCACCTACCCACCCGTCCCCAGCCTGGCCCCCTACCTGGCCCCTCTGTCCCCAGCTCTGCTTCCCCCGCCCCCTGCCTGCCCAGCCTATCGCCTGTCACAGCCTACCCTCAGGGCGAAGGAGGGGTAGACTGGGACAGGCGATGGGGCGGTCAGGCAGAGCTGGGGGCAGTCATGGATTCAGGCCTGCATTGCTCAGATACAAACCAAATCCACGCAATATGAGCCTAAATCTAAACAAATTCTGCTTTGGTTTAGAACCGAATCAGAATTTTCATCTGAACTCCCACCCCTAATAAATATGCCTAACTCAGAAGTTTTGGTGCAGCAGCTCTTCTGAAATACTAGTCAAAATCCTCTGTGCCCACATGAATTCTGACATCACAGGCTTCTACAAAGCAAGGTATTTTGCAGAGTCTGGTCCCCTCCAGACACTCAAGCCATCACAGTTGGTCTTAGAATGCGCAAGGCTCCAGGCAGCCAGTGCTAGAACCTGCTGCTGTTACTAAGGGCTGCTGTCACTGTTGCTACTGCTGTTGTCAGTGGCAGGCCCTGGCATTGGTGGCAGTGATGGCAGGCTCTGGCAGCAGTGGTGACATTCCCTGGTGACAGTCCTATGCTCAAGGCAGCAAGCCACCAGCTTATACAAGAGGCTGCTAAGCATAAGCAGCAGATGGTGTAGTCAACTGTGCCATTATCCCCGCCCTAACACCAGCCATCCAAGCCACAGCCCAGCCACAGAGCACATTTTGGAGCAACTTTTTTACTCTCCCGGTTGTGGAAGAGTCACCCTGTCCTTTAGCTAAGCAGCACACAATGGCTACGTCCCTGCTCTGAGGAGGCTAACACAATGTGTACCTGATAAGATCACATCATTACAGCAGCACAACCCCTTTGATCTCTGCCTACGTGTAGTACAGAGAGATTCAAACGTGTACAGTCATTTCAACACCAAAGAAAATTGTGATCTTATCCAATAATTGATCTCTTTTTTTTGTTAACTCCATCTCAAAGCTGCTTTCGCCTGCTAATGGCACAAAATGAAGCTTTTGAAACTGGCGATTTTTATCCCATAATTGATTTTATTCACATCTGACAGCACATTTTCTGTATTAATAGGAAGGGGAGGAGGGAAGTGATAGCTCCTACAAATGAACAGCCCATGGCCCATACATCAGCTTAAGTGATGGGACTGGATCAAACTTCCTCTGTAATGTCCATTCTCACAACACAAAACACTTCCAATGGGTGTGAAGGAAAGGCAGGCTGTCTCTGTAAATGGCTCGGTCCATCTCCAATAGGAGTCAACAGAAAATTAAGAACATATAAAGTACTATACTGGGTCAGACAAGCAGTACATCTCGCCCAGCGTCCTCTCTCCAACAGTGGACAGCTCCAGTAGCTCAAGAGAAGTATGTGTACAGGTCATGGACGTGTGGCCCATTGCCCGTTGACCACACCCAGCTACTGGGGTTTAAGCACCATCTAGTAGACATTTATGGTTCTACCCTCTAAGAATTTTTCTAATTTGCATTTGAAGCTAGTTATGCTGCTGACTTCAACAGCCTCCTCGGGCAATGAGTTCCACAACTGTCCTGTCCTGTCCGCTGTATGAAAAAGTACTTCATTTTAAATCTGCTGCCACTTCAGAGAACGTCCCCTTGTTCTCTTGTTGTGGGAGAGGTCAAACAACAGCTCCCTATTTATTTTCTCCATGCCACCACCCATGAGTTATCATATCCACCCTTAATCGCCTCTTCTCCAAGCTAAAAAGCCCCAACCTGTTGAGCCTCTCCCCATATTGAATTTGATTCATCCCTTCTATCAC
>QEPC01006630.1:759831-775464 GCA_003113815.1 Sphenodon punctatus | reverse complement strand
CCCACATAGAGCACATTGCAGTAATCCAGCCTCGAGGTGATGAAGGCATGGATGACAGTGGCGAGGTCAGAGTCTGAGAGATACGTCCAAAGCCACCGGACAAGATGTAACTGCCGAAACGCACTCCCTGCCACGGCCACAACCTGAGATTCCAGCCTGAGCCATGAATCGAGGAGCACACCCAGACTCTGTATCTGCGAGACCATGAGAGGGCGAACCCCACCCCCACAAGAGGAGATTCAACCACTCCCAGGCCCCCCAGGCCCTCACCCACCAACATCACCTCCATCTTGTCAGGATTCAGCTGCAGATGGCTCAACCTCATCCAAGCCCCCACAGCCGACAGGCACTGGGAAAATAATGAGACTGCATGGCCTGGGTCGATGGAAAAAGAGAGGTAGAGCTGAGTGTCATCAGCATACCGTACAAGATCTTGCAGATCTTGTACATCTTGCAGCTCTTGCACATCTTACATGTGCAAGATCTTGCACATCTTGTAGATGTGCAAGATCCCTCTGTAGTTCCTCACAGTCAGTCTTGATCTTAACTATCTTGAATAATTTGGTGTTATCTGCACATTTAACCACCTCACTCTTTACCCCTTTTTCAAGGTCGTTAACGAATATGTTAAACAATCCTGGTCCCAGTACTGAACCTTGAGGCACCCCACTATCTTCCTCTCTTCAACTTGAAAAATGACCATTCCCGAGCTGCCGTAGGGTTGGAGGGAGCGGGATACAAATTATTAAATGAATGAATGAATGAATGAAAATAAATAAATTGAATAAATAAAATTCTTTCCATTGAATTCCAAGGACATGTATTGGGGGGACTAGGGCTGAAACAAGATTTCACAAAAACAGCAATTTCTGTTGAAATCCTGTTTCCCAATACCGTCTCAGTCAAATCGAGAACCTCTCAGTACTCAACAATGTCTCAATCGACATTTTGTTTCCTGATTTGCCAATAATGTGTTTACTGCTTTCTCATTTACTGTGTTGCCATTTACCACTTTGCCATCAATTTCAAATCCCAAGACGTAACACTGATGCAATACCACATTTCTTCTATCTTCTCTGCACTCCATTTTCCCTTGTACTTCCTTGTCACTCATTGGCTGTTACGCAGATTCTTTTACTAATCTGCAATCCAGCTGTAGATTGGTCAAAGGAAAGGGATCTACATAGAACAACCGTTTGGACTGGAGGCACTGGTGTGGAGGCTAAGGGGGTGGGCTATTCGCACAATGATTGGCTTAGAAATGTGGAACAGACAGAAACCTGGAAGTAAAATGGTACCCTTGTTAATGCAGTAAGCAGTAAATGATCAATACACAGTAAACGGAAAGTTGGTAAATCAGGACAGTATGTAAGAATATCACATCAGTATTGGAAAATGGTCAGGAAATCGATCTCGGTTCCTGAGATGGCAAAACTTTTCACAAGCATAAATTCAGCTGCTCATTTCACCCCTAATTGGGACCCAAATGCCACGCTGCTTAAAACAACAAACACACTGTGCATAGAATTGCCGCCTCTTTGGGTTTTGCCTGGAGACTTTGGGTTTCGAGGTAGAGTCTTCAGGATCCAGGTGAAGCCCCAATTTCTCTGGGTCAGCCAAGGGAACACTTGATAACGCCGAAAAATCAGGGCTTCCAGGATTAGCAGGGGACGTCCTTGCCAGAAAGGGGGTGGGCGGTAGGGACTTTTCCACTCCCTTCCAATATGGCATAATGGGAATGTATGTGTGTGTGTCTGTCCCTCCCTGTGTTCCCGTCACCCTTGTCCATCTTAGATTGTAAGTCCACTGGGCAGGGCCAGGAACTGTCTCCAAAATCTGTGCCTGCAAAGTGCTGCATGCGCCTAGTAGAGCTATAGAAATGATCAGCAGTGAAGTGATTAGCATAGTGACATCATGATACTCTGTAAGGGGCATGGTTACATCAGAGAGGGACGTGACAGTCCCTTTGCCCCGCCCTCACCAACATGGCCCTGACACCTGAGTGAAAGGTCAGAGAGAGGTGTTAACCTTAGGGTGCATGCATGATGGATGTTAGGAGAGGAATGGCACTGCATTGTGGCCAGAAAAGAGCCATGCACAGTTAAGGAAGCTACACAAAGAGGCTACACAGCCATATTTGTCATCCTCTGTTCACTCTTCCTCGCCCGTCCTATTTTATCCCTATCCTACCAGTCATGCCCAATATTTCTTATCATTATGTCACATACTTGGCCAGATTCTGATCAGAGTTACACCACTTTAACTCGGGTTCAGATCCTAACCACAGCTACACCAGAGTGAATAAAGAACATGGTTGCAGTTACATCTAACTGACACTGGTGTCAGAATTTAAACCACTAATTATAAACTTTTCAAAACAGGGCCATTAGGCTTGATTATGGCAAATTTCATTGTCTTTGCCAAGTTACTCCATAATTTACATTAGTATAACACAATCAAGCGGATACGCTCCACTTTGTCTGTTAAGCTCTGGTAAACAGAACAATCTGCTACTCTTATCTGTCCCATTGGCTGGATGCATCCCACCTGTAAGTCCAACTGACTCCATGTAATGGAGCCCCTTAAGTGTCACAGGACCCAGACATGGGGGCCACCCTAAGTATCTGCAGGGGTTGACCCTTTGGGGGAAGGCCAGCAGCTCAACAATCATTGGGTGATTGGTCCAGCAGAGAACAGGCAAAAGCTCTAACCACTTTGGAGAGGAATTGACCTGGGACTCAGCTTGACCTAGGACTCAAGAGAGAGGATATCATTAGGGAGGGCCAAGGAGAGGGGGACAAGGACCTTGTGAGTGGCAGGGACAGCCCTAGGCATATGCAACATAATTACACGGTTGCACATGGCCCCACGCCAGCCTAGGCTCCATGCCTGGCAAATTATTTAAATTATGCAAATTAGGCCCCACACCAAGACGTCGCACATGGCCCCTGCATGGTCCTGCAAATCCTGGAGCTGACCCTGGTGAGGGGGGAGGGAGGAATTAGCCTCAGGAGTCCACCTAAAGGAGTGAAGCTCAGAGGAAACTAGTCTTGTGCCATCTGGGCATACAGGTGAAGAAGGAGAGAGATAATGCACAGGGGAGTGAACAAAGAAGAATGGGAAGCAACTTCATTGAGAACAAGTGAACTGAAACATGCTGAAGCTCATATAAGGAAGCCGTGGTAGTGTTGGTAAAAGGATTGGAGTCTCTGTGGCTTGTGGAGGAGTGATGCAGTGCCAAGTAAAAGCCCTGAAGCTGCAAGAATCAGGTGTCCATGTCCTGTTGGTTATACGCCAACCAAGTCCACTGGTGTCCCAGAGAGTAAGTGGCCTTTGGCACCTGAGGGTTATAGCTGTTCACCTTATTAGCCATAACTCCCTTATCATTGCTAAGCCAACACAAATGCAAGGGAGCTAGTGGGATTCCAGTCTGACCTCACCTAGCCAAGCACCATGGGTGTTTTCGGATGGACAACACCCATGCCTCTGCTCTGCCTCACCCCCGAGTGACCCATCGGTTTAAAGGCAGCCTGCCAGATGGGTAGATGGAACAGAGGCAGGGGAGGCTGTGCCTGCTCCAGGGCAGCCCTGCCACCAGCACTCTGGAACATCCGGGAGCACTGCCCGCAGAGCGGGAAGCCAAAACCTGGGGCACCACCCAGAGGCTGGGCTGCTGTCCATCTGCTCGGTGGACAGCCACTGCAGCTCCCACCATAGAGTTGCAGGTGGCAGCCTAGACAACCAGGCAATTTGCCTGCAACTCTATGGTGTGGGGGAGGGAGCACCACACAGGCAGATTGTGGGCTGCGGCAGCTGCCGGGTCATTTAAACCCAACCCAGGTGGGGCTGCAAGCGGGCAGACGTGGGGGTGTACCCCAGACCTGCTCTGGAGGTGAGCACCCCATGTCCATGTGAAAACACCCAATGTCAGCCCAGCTCTTATTGCAGAATCTTTATTGCCAGCAATTCCGCAAGAGGCAGGAAGACCATGACTTTATTTTCATATCCCCAAGGCGAGTCTGCAGTTGCTGACAGTTAGAAAAAATCATCTTTCGACTTGTATATGGAGCAAATTTAATAGAGGGCATAAATATGGAACCATGCAATGTCATTCTTTACAATTGCTCTTTTGCTTATAGCTGCCCTACCTCGGATGCATCTGGGCTGTACAGTCTCAGATGAAAGTCGCAGAGCAGCCCATACTTTTGATCAACAGTTTGGCATCCCCGGGTCCAAAGAGTGAAAGTTATTAAAATCTTAAGGCTACTTCAGTCCATCAGGAGGTTTACAAGCAGAAGGAAAAATGCAACAAGTTTGCAGGCTCTTGGTAGGAACGCAGTATATTGCATGATAAATATTGTTGATTTTTTTTTTAAGACATCTTGTAAAACATGATTTACCTACGCAGTAAAAGATCAGGGAAAGCCATGTCGATTGCATCTCGAAATCACTCAAGCCATGAAATTTACAGGGGGTTGATGACAACTCTGAGACACCCTGCTCTGTTGACACAATGAATGTAAAAGATTTTCAGATCCCAAATTTAAGGAGCTTGAGGTTTTTCTTGGTGTTTAAAATATAATAATAAAAAAATAAAAAAAGTAATGTGAATAAAAATGCTTCCACTTTACAATGTCATTTAAAATACTTAACTAAGGTTTTAGATATACCCATTTCTTGTGATGATGTACCATACCCTAGCTATGTCAGAATTGCTCACTTTCATGGTGCTCCTTTGTGTGTTTGTGTTACTGTTTGTGTTCCTGTTTTATAAGAATTTTTTTTCAATAAAATGTAAATTATAGTTTACACGTTTATATATATTTATATTTATAAAAATGTATATATTTTATAAATTATTTATAATCTATAATATATATTTAAAATATATAATATATTTTACACAGACACACACTTTTCAACGGTACACAGCAGACTTGGTTTAGAGCTAGGATTGAAATGAATATTCGTTGTGAATACCATTTTTGACAAACATGGTGTATTCGTATTCATCTGAATGAAGCCAATAACAATGCAGCTTCCAGTTCTAAATATTCGTTTCAATTAGTTTGTGTTTGCTTATTCAGCTACTTCACCTACTTGGTATTTTGGCATTAAGTACTTAATTCACGTCAGTGGTACTAAATAGGAGGAATCAAGATACGAAATAGATGAAAACAAAGTAGTTCTGATATCTTTTATTTATTGGACCAACTTCTGTTGGTGAGGATATCATCAAAACTACTTTGTTTCCATCTACTTACCTTTTGGGACAAACCCAGAAACTACATCCTCTCTCAAAAAGTTGAACTGAGGAAACACACAAAGTTGTGAATTGTGCAACAGTGACAAAGATTAATTTATATATTCATTTGTAAGAACCAATACATACATTTTCTTCTTAAATATGAAATGCTATGTTCATTTCAGCCCTAGTTAGGTCAGCCATTTCCAAATGTTTGGGGGACAAAGGACCACTGTCAACTTTCCAGTTTCTCATAGATCACCATACACCTGCTGGAGATGGCCATGGCTTGAGGCTGGCCAAGCCACACAAGACAGGCAGCTCATCTTCCACCAGCACCATGGCTCTCTACAGGGAACAGGGAACCATAGGATAAGTATAAAGTCAATGCAGCAGCATGACAGCCATATTATGGCCCCTTTCCTCTGGAGACAGCCAAGGCCCCATTTTCGATAAGCACAGCTGGTTCTTCAGACCAGCTGTGGATCACTCCCCATCTATTTGTGTACCACCAGTGGTTTGAAGAACCTAATCTAGAAAACCCGGAAAAAGATATGGATTATAAACTAGAAGGGACGTTGATCAGAAATGTGTCACTGAACAAAAGGCAAAGCAAGCTGACAGCAAGGTGTCATAAACATTGAAAATGCCTTCTTGTTTTCACAAATAACATACCTATTACCTAAGACTCGTGGGCCAGATTCTCCATTGTTCTGCACCATCACAAGTGAATGTAAAGTGAGAGTGCAATGCTATCGGGTGCAGATGGCAGTATTGACTTAAGTAGGACTTTGCATACCTGCATAAGAGCTTTGCAGTATGAAGCCCTGAAAGACTTAGCGAGGTGCAGGGCAACAGAGTCAGAGCTCTTGTATTGAGAAATGTATCTGAAAAGTAGCCCTTTAAATCCTTGATATACTGTGGCAAAGTACATTTGCACAATATGGCTTGACTGCTTGGCATTTTGACCTCTGAATGATTATGCTACAAGGGAGCATGGGTATTGGGCAGGTCTCTAATGGCTTGAGCTGGAAAGCTGCCAGATTCACATGGTATAATAGACGGATCTGATTCCAAGAAATTACAGTTATTTAGCTGACTGCTGTGAGGTCAACCACATGTTCCAGACCCCTGTGTTAGTACTTGCAATGTTACAAGGACACCAGCCAATTGCAAGCTGTCATGAGCTGCAGTGTTAAACCTTGAGACTGGAATGGTATACCAGCGCAGTGTTCAAGTGAGACAACAGTTAGGATTGTGACCTTGGCAGGAAGGGCAAGGAGACAGGAAGTTGCAGACAACTGACTAGGAGTTTGGAGTTCTCCATTTCTGGAGTCTGTGAGACTTGGAAAGAAGACCTCCAAGGGCTAGAAACAGCTTTGGTGACTAAGTCAGAGGCATGCTGTCCTCTGCAACTGGAACAGGACAATGCTCCCCTCATGATGCAAGGGACACTGTGCTACTGGAAAGTGCAGTCTTTGGAGATAGGGTGCCCAACCGCATTGCAAGGAAATAAAAGTAAACAGCATGAAAGATACAGGAAAAAGCTAATTTTTAAGCTATGCCCTCCAAATTTTACATTTGTGGGCCTGATCCACTATATAGGTATTGAATCAAAGAATTGTAGAGCTGAAAAGGACACCAAGGGTCACCTATTATTACTGATATAGCACTTTCAGTGTTCAAAGTGCTTTCAGTCCTTATCTAGTTCACTCTCACAATGACCTTGTGAAGTAGATCATTATTATTCCCATTTCACAGATGGAGAACTGAGAGATAGTGAGTTAAGCAAGGCCACCCAGAAATTGTATGGTTAAGACAGGATTTGAATTCTGGCCTCCCAGATCCATGTTCAGCATCTCATCCACTAAGCTACATTGGTGCTCATCTAGACCAATCTTCTGTATGAAGTCCAACACAGGATTTACTATATTCTTTCATCCCTAGCAGATGCTTATCCAGCCTTTTCTTGAAAACCTCCCATCTTACAAAGGGCTGGACTAGATGACTCTGGAAATATATTTTACTTTGTTCAAAGGGGGTCTATATCTTTACTGATTACAAAACACAGGACATAAGACACCTAAATAAGTAACCTTCCATAAAAATCCAAGACAGGTGGTGAATGGCACATCAAAGCATAATCCTGTCCACTCATCTCTATTTTGCAAACATGCAGCATTGACCCCAGTGCCAAACTCCTAGATGGATAATTATGTTCAACCTATGATACCTACTAGTAAATTCCCTCTATAATATTGCAGTGGGATGCAGTATTCTTAACTTAATTTATGCAACTAGATAGAAACAAGCGGGATATTTACCCCAGTCACTGTGGACAGCTCGATGCACTGGGTATTGATGCAAATCAAGAAGGCTGCTTTCTATTGAGAGCCTTCAGTCTAGCCAGCTGTGTAAGTGATGGCAGTTTGCTGACCAGTCTCCGGCAAGTAATGACCTGCCTGCTCCTGCATTGCTGATGAGGGAGACGGTAAAATAGTTAAAAGCGGAGCAGGAAAACTCCTTCACTCTTCCAGGGACAGTGCGCCAGTTATGGATTATTGGATAAGATCTTCATTATAATATTTCCACCATGTATTATCACCTCTTCGTCTCGCTATAATTCTGTCTGGGGAGTTATTTAACTGATGTGCAGAAATCTAAATTTAATTTATTATGATCTAACTCACTTTAGAAGCCAAATTACCCTGCACTAGAGAAGGATCAAGTCAATATTCCTCTTGCCTTTCTATTTATCTTCTACAAGTCTCCTCTCTCTCTGTCTCATATTCATTTTCTCTCATACTGGTAATAAATTTTAATTTTTCTCAGAATCTGGCAATTTCTCTTTCAATACTGCTGTTTAATGGTTGATATTAATTATATGAAACACAGTGGGAAAACTTGCTCAGATGTGGGGTTAAAGTGGGGAGGGAAGCTTGTAGCCTGGGGCAGGGCTTGCTCCTGTATACCATTCTAGTGGATTTCCCGTTGTTTACATTTTTCTATGCAGTCCTCTACTGTCACAGCTACCCTCACTGCTTCCTCCTTTGTGTGTTGATCACACATCATCTCTGCCTCACTTACTACTGGCTAGTCCCATTACCCCTGCTGGAAGTTCACAAGAAGAAAGGGAAAGAGTTATTTATTAATCATTATTATTATTAATAATGTTTATTATTTATAGAGCTCCAGCAGTGTACCTGGAACTGTACAATCAATAGCTATAGACAGGTCCCTACCCCGGGTGGCTTACAATCTGAAAAAGACAAAGGATGGGGAGACAAGGGAGAGGTGAACATCGGGAGAGACAAGGATACATCCATGAGGTTGAGAAGGTGCAGGTGTGCGAAGTTAGCTTAGTTACAGGGAACTAACTTAGTAGTTAGTAACTTAGAATTCTGAGAAGGGGGAAGAAGATGCAGTTTCACTCATGACAGGTTAGGAAAAGTCTAGGGTGGCCAGATATGCAAATTGTAGAGTACACTTATGAGAAATACAAGTTGCAAGGCTGCATTGGAGCCAACTACTAGCTAGTCCCATTTCCCCTGCTGGAAGCTCAGAAGAAAGAGCCAGTGCAGCCCTGCAACCTGTATTTCTGATAAGTGTCCTCTAAAATTTGCATAACTGGCCACCCTAGGAAAGCCTGACCGAAAAGGTAGGTTTTCAGGAGGGATTTGAAAATTGGGAGGGAGCAGAACAAATGTATCCAGGGAGGGAGTTCAAGGCATGGGGGGCAGCAAGGGAGAAGAGGCAAAGATGTTTAGAGAAGCAAGAGGGCCACAAGCAGGCAAGGGTGGGGGCAGAGGAGGAGCAAAGCTCCCAGGCAGGAGTGTGGCGGGATACAAGAGTGGAGAAGTATGGGGGAGCAAGACAGTAAAGAGCCTTGAAGGTGAAGACCAGGAGCTTGTACTGAATGCGTTCCTGTAGAGGGAGCCAGTGTAGGGCAGAGAGGAGGGGCTGAATATGGTCAAAGCGACAAGTGAGGTGGATGACTTTGGTAGCAGAGTGTTAAACAAGATATGGGGAGCAAGGTCGGAGCAGGGAAGACCAGTAAAGAGGAAGGTACAGTAGTCAAGGCAAGAGATTACTAGAGCATGGACCACAGTTTTTGCGGTGGAAACAGTAAGGCAGAGTCATATTTTAGCAATATTATACAGGGCAAAGTGACAGGATCAAGCAACAACCTAGATCTGAGGCATAAACGAGAGGGAGGAGTCAAGATGAATCCTAGGCTATGTGCCTGAGGGACAGGCTGGATGGGGACACCCTCAAAGGAAATTGAAAGGGAAGTAGGAGGGGAATGTTTTGGGGGGAAGATGAAGAGTCCGGTCTTGGCAGGAGACCCCGCTGCCGGGATACCCCGCTGCCATCACGCAACCCTGGCCGGCCTCGCGGAGGAGGAGGGGGGGGACATGGGAAGGCGAGCGAATCAGCGGGTAGCCGGGGGGAGGCCATGGTCAACGAGCTGGGGGTGGTGCATGGATGGGATCACACCCCCACCCCCACACACAGAGAAAGGGTGCAGAACAAACACTGAGGGGGAGGCAGCAAGCAACAGCCCTGGGAGCAGTCAGGCGTGTGTGGAAGTGAGAAGAGGATAAGAGGGACTTGGAGGAGCAGTCCAGGGGGCAGATAGTGGGGAAAACTCCTCCTTCTGCTCGGAGCTTCTTTCTACATAAGCACCAACATTTCAGCCAGGAAGGCATATCACCAAGGAGCATTTGCTCATACTTGACCCTTGGAGGTTGAATGCCTTGAGACATTGGTGAACTAATAACTCCTGGACAGTACAGACATCTGAATTCCATGTTTTTCTCACACATTTGGCTGACAGTCTGACTGACAGTCTGAAGAGTGCTCTCTTAGGAACTAAATATTGGCTCTGATACAAAGTGTGCACGTGTACACTGCATGTGTGCAATGTGTGTGCATAGTCACAAGAGACATCAGCAGCAGCGTGTGGGAGCCAGGGGTGGTTAGCTGAGCAGAGGCAGATGGTGGCAGCCCTTTTCAACCCCCCCACCAGGACAGTGCTGGTATGTAGTGGAGGGGACGGGGGGGGGGCCCATTTCGGAGACCAGGGGGCCGTGGAACTTTTTCTCCTCCCCCCCCTTGCAGGGACGGGGCTTGGCGATGACAACTTCCGGGCCGCTCCCCATAACACTGGGAGTGGCCAGAGGCATGTGCTGGGGGCGTGTGTCGAAGGGGCATGTTCAAAGGGCTTTGGCTGAGCCATGAGGCTGAGGTGGGAGACTTGTGGGGGTTTTTGTATTGTTTGGGGGGTAATGCTGTTTTCCGATTATGTTGATGGTGTACCAGACTCCCCTCGGTGAGAGAGGGGTGGAGTTCGGTAATTATCCTCTGGTGGCAGCAGGGGGTGATAGATGAATTAATGGTGGGGCCAACTGCCTGAATGTAGGAGTTGGTGGATGGAGATCATCAGCTGGGGTTGGGGGAGGGAATTGCTATATATTATTTTTGTGATATATTATTAATTATATTATTTTGCCTTGCTGGGTCCCCTGCGTGGGATAGAAACCTGGAAATGTATTCTGTGTACTGTGATATTGTGATCCGCCTCGAGTCGTTCATGAGAGAACGACGGGGTATAAATTAAATTAAAACGTTCATGCGGGGTATAAATTAAAATGTTATGTTATGTGTTATGTTGGCCATATTAAGTTTGAGCTGGCGGCGAGACATCCAGGCAGAGATGTCAGAGAGACTGATACAAGACTGGATGGAGGGGGAGAGCGTAGGATTGGAGAAATAGAGTTGTGTGTCATCAGCAGGTGCAGCTGGCCTCCCAGGGTGTTTGGGGCGCTGACACACACCCCCAAGCGCCGAGGGCCCGCCAGGTGCCGCCGCTCGTTTTTTTTTAAAAAAACAACCTCGCCGCCGCCGCTTCCCACAGCGGCCTCTGCCTTGCCTTTGCTTCAGAGCAGAGGCTGCTGCAGCACTGTGGTCAGTTTCCAAACTGACAACAGCGCTGCCTAGCCTCCGCTCTGAAGCAAAGGCAAGGCAGAGGCCGCTGTGGCACTGTTTCAGTTGACTTCTGGGATCCACTCCAGAGGAGTGGGTCCCAGAAGGCTCAAAAATGCTAAGCCCAACCGCATTTTCCAATGGAAAATGCGGTTTGGGCGGCTGAGCGCTCAGCCCAGCTGAGCTCCTCCGTCTACACAGCACGTATAGGACGTGCTGTGGAGGGAGGAGCTAGGGCTTCCATTGCGCTCAATGGGCGCAGGGAAAGCTCTCACCACGGCGCCTGCTGAAAGCGCCCTGGCGAGATGTCTTGGGCCGGGCGCCTGAGGCANCCTAGCCTCCGCTCTGAAGCAAAGGCAAGGCAGAGGCCGCTGTGGCACTGTTTCAGTTGACTTCTGGGATCCACTCCAGAGGAGTGGGTCCCAGAAGGCAGAGACCAGCGCGCATGCGCGCTGGTCCCTGCCTCACATGCTCAAAGAAGAACATGGCTGCTGGCGGCACCCTGCAGCCACTTCCTGGCTGCTCCCCCCCCCCCAATCTGCTGCTCAGAGTGGGGGAGCAGCAAGGCAGGGAGTCAGGGGGAACGTTGTTGTGTGACTTTTAATTTTATTTTATTTCAAATTGCCCATGAGTCCTACCTCTGCGGAGGAGAGCAGGACACGTGGGCAATTTAAATTTTATTTAAAAACCTAAGTCCCCCCCGCCTGCACCGCAGCCCTGATGAAGACCGCCAGACTCGGAGCCAGCACTAGGTAAGATTCCTTCCTATCCTCCTCCTGCACACACACCCCAAGGCTGTTTCCCACCCTGCACCTCCCCAAGGCTGTTTCCCCCCCCCCCTGCCCCCCAAGGCACCCCACACACCCCAAGATTGTTCCCCCCCGCCTGCACCTCCCCAAGGCTGTTCCCCATCCCGCACAAACACACACCCCAAGGCTGTTTCCCACCCCTTCACAATGCTGGAAATTTTGTGCTTTTGGGTTTATACTTTATTTATTTTAAGCTTGTGTGCATTTAGACTGTGTTTTCTGATGTTAACCCTGGGAACTCGTTACTGCTGTGTTTTGCCAGTGTGTTCTGTGTTTCCCTGTGTTTTGGGTCTATACATTATTTGTTTTAAGCTTGATGAGCATATAGACTTGTTTTCCGATGTTAACCCTGGGAACTCCTTGCTGCTCTGTTTTGTCAGTGTTTTGCCAGTGTTTCCCTCTATTTGGGGTTTATACATTATTTATTTTAAGCTTGATGTGCATGTAGATTGTGTTTTCTTCCATCCGATGTTAACCATGGGAACTCCTTGCTGCTGCGTTATGCCATGCCACTGGCCTACCGTCCCCCTGGCTCCGCCAACCATCCCCCTGGCTCCGCCCACCGACCGGCCAGCCTTACTGCCCCTCCAAACTCAAAACCCACCAGCCGCCCCTGGTCATCAGGATACAGGTGGTACTGGAAGCCGTGAGATTCAATGAGTTTACCCAGAGAAAGAGCCTTTGATTTGCCCTCCCCATGAGAACAGAGGCAGCAGGGAATAGTTACTCTGGATTAATTCTTCAGAGTAAAACCCTCTGATATGACATACTCATGAGAACACACCCTAAACAAAGTCTCCAGTTGTTAGGAAGGTGAATGCCACTGTCATAAGAACAGGGTAAAAACAGTGAGTGTCATCTTCCTGAGTCTGCAGAGAGCATACCATAATAACTGTCAGAGCAGTGTGCAGTGCATACATCCATCTTAATAGAATGTTAACTCTGAATCTTAATGATGACAATTTCAATTTCAGCACTATTAACTATTTCCATGTTAGTCCAAGACAGTGGGACACTTGCAATCCCTTTAGGCTTGTTTCACCTTGGAACCTTAGCAAATCCTTATTTAACGGCACAAGTGAGTGGCACTTGAATTGTGCAAGGAGCTTTGGAGAGGATTGTTGTAACCCACACGGGTTGAGTCTGTGTCTACTGACTAGTTCATATAAGAAAGACCAGAGCCTATTGCAGTGGTCAGATGCCAATCCTTCAGGATTCAGTAGTATTGCTTATCATGTATAATATAACCAGTGAGCAGGGCCGACCTTACCACAGGACAACCTGGGGTGACTACCCCAACCTATTTCCAGAGGCCCCACAGTAGCTCATATTTTCATAGGGACAGGGTGAAAGGCCCCCATTTCCTCTCAATGGGGCCCCAAACACAGGGGGGCCCCAAGGGGGCAGAGCCATGGGAGAGGCCAACAGGGCCCCGTATTTTATCTTCACCCTGGGCCTTACACATGCCATGGCTGGCACTGCCAGTGAGCTTCACCTTATCTCACTCTCTCTTAGGACGCTCTCTATATTCTCTAGGCAGACTTAAGTGGATTAGTCCCCTGCTTGCTCAGTGGCCGTTTTCCTCAAATGTGCAAAAATTAGATATTTTTTTTGCTAAGCAACAAAAATGCTCAAGTAATTAGGGTTGTGGCAAATTTTGTCATGGCAGCAGATAAAATTAGAAGAGAAATTGAGCACGCATTTGCTATGTGAATATTATGTGCTTTTCTGATTCTTTAGCTCCTTTCTTCCCTGTATTCAGTTTTCTGAAAATGTTAATTGTTTTAAATTTTAATCATTTTATGCTATGTAATCATACTATCATTTTATATTCTTTGCATTATGTTGATCTTAGTAACTCTAGTAGGTTTGGGGTTGCCTGCTTTGATTCATTCATTGTGTCTGTAGTTCTGGACCCAAAGATACCAAGGCCACCACAATAATGTTGTGTCTACAAGACAGACACAACTCCCTGCAGAACAGCTCACTAGTTGATCCGAGCTGGGGGCCAAGATAGGGATCTTTCTATCTTGCCCCAGGACAATTACATGCAACATGCCCTTGGTGCACAGTAACTCTGCTGGATGGTATGGGCATAGGAGCTTGAATACATTACTCTGGAGTCTCAGAAGCAAAGCCATCCCAGTTGGAGGGGGGAGGCAAGGTAAAAGGAGCGTCACGAAGGAACATAGGGTCACACACATGTGATGCTGGCGTACACGTAGGCTACAAGCCTAATAACTATGTAAAGCAAAAGGTTCAACATGGATGTAATGTTACAACTGAGACCTGTAAAACTCAATTCATGTACTGTGAAAGGAGAACCGGGAAATCCAGGAAATGGCCAGATGTGGACTGACCCCAGACTGATGGCCTGAGACATTTAAATGCTAATGCAGGCAGCCATTGCCTACGTGCAAGCAGACACAGAAAGCTGATAAAGAGAACAAAAGGAATTCTAGAAGCCCCGAGAAGATACGAGGGGTTTACCCCCAAGGATATAAGGAGAGTTGTACCCCATTGGGAGGCAGTGACTATTGGGAACTCACTCAATGTCCTGCATCTTACCAGTAAGCAAGGCTGGAAGATATGTGCTGAGACATATATGGACTGATTCCATGGACTTTCTATAGGGTAAGACTTTAGCTGGAAGCTTGTTCAGTATAGATCAGGAATGTGTTATGTTTCTTTTAATTTCTTTAGCCGCTCTGTATCAACTGTTCTAGCTTATGTAATCAATAAACTAACTTCTTTATTGAGAAGCAGTGTCTGGTGGGACATTGGGAAACACGCTGAGCACTAGTGCCTCAACACTGGCAAACCAAGAGAATAAAGAGTCTGTAAACGGGAAGGATCAGGCCCTTGAGTGACAAAGGTGTTGTCCCTGCTTCAGGATTGAATCAGCCAGAGAGAAAACTGATTCAAGTGGGCTGTAAGCGAGGGAAACTAAGTCACTCAAAACCAGCAAAGTGGGGGTGCGGACCTCCAACCCGTGACAAGGAGCACTCGCTCGGGGGAGGGAGGGGCACAACTCTCAGAGGAGCACAAAACACAAAGTAGAGCTGAAACAGGTATTCCGTAAAACAGAAAAAAACGGCTGAATTTGCCTCTTGCAATTCCATTACCACAATGGGCCTATCAGGTATGCAAATGTCTAACCATTTAGTTTCTCTTGGGCCAAGAAGGGAACGTGTGGCAGTAGTGGCAGTGACTGGAGGGACACAGAGGCCAGTAGTCCAGGTGGTGGCAGCCTCCTGCGAAGTCTAGGCCAGCTAGGCATCGCCACCTGTGCTTGCACAAGCTGCCAGGATGAATGGTGCATGTATGTAGATGCAGGTCCCGGGGTGTACACACTAGGCATGGAACCCCGGGGCAATTACCGGATACCGGATTTACTGGTTTTCCGGTTCTCAAAGAACCGGATTCTCGGATTAAATCCGGTATCCGGTACCGGTTTTATTCCATTGATTTCAACGGGGCACTGTGTCCCCATTGAAATCAATGGAATACAATTCCTCCCCCCTCCCCCTCCCAGGCTGCGCGGGTGGAAGGGGGGACACCCCCCACCCACCCTGCCCAGCCTGGATTTTTTTT
>QEPC01006630.1:739143-752936 GCA_003113815.1 Sphenodon punctatus | reverse complement strand
CCAACAACTCCCCCTGCTCCCGGGTCCATTCCGCGATCATGGCTTGCACTGAATGGGACAGAGGGAGAGGAGACAACCATCAATGCCGGCCCTGGGCACCCAGGAACAGAACCCCCGATAGAGGGACACAGGCACAGGGCCCAACAAACAGGCAGCACGCTCACAGATGCCATCAAACAGCCACCCTGCTGCCTGCATGTTCCAAGCCGCCCACTCCAGCTGCAGCACCATCGCGCCCAGGCGCAAGATCGCCAGCAGCACGACAACAGTAGCTGCAGGAGAGAAGGGACAGGGCAATGGGGAACACCCACACCAATGGGCCCCAGGAGGGCTGGGGGCAGCAACAGCACCAGGGGCACACCCCACATGCCGACAGCCACCACGCGGAAGAGCACCCGGACCCCTGCGTGAAGGGGGATTAGAGGGGCCAAAGCCCGGGGCCAGCACAACCCCTACTCATGCTCAGCTGCCCAGCGCCCATGGTGCTGCCGCCCATCCATTGCCACCACCACCACAGATGGCCCGCACCAACAGGGGGCGGAAGCAGAGGGGAGCGGAGGTGCAGGGCCACACCAATGCACAGGCAAGTCCAGGGGGTGCCCGTCCGACTGCCCACCACCAATACCACCTCTTGAGCAAGCCCAGGCAGCAGCGCCTGGCAGAGAAGCTGCCAGGGGAACAAACACCACACAACCAGCGCACACCCCACAGGCCCGGAGCCCACCAGTATACACCAAGCATACCCCCTGCACACAACCACACCAATGGGGGCAGGAGAGCCATCAAGGGGAGGGGCCACCCAGCCGCCACAGCAGCAAGAGAAGCAAGGCAGGACAGACGATCACAGAACAGCATTTAATTGGCGCCTGGGGAACGGGGTTCCCCAAGCAGTGAGAGGCAGAGCAGGGGGTGCAGGTGGACCCATGGCCGGACAAGAGAAGCACAACAGGAGGGCACAGGTGTGCCCGCAGATAGCAGGCGAGGGCACTAGGGAATCCCCAGCGGGAAGGAGCTGCGGTCACTCAGAGGGGGCGATGGGGTCCAGTGAACCATGCAGCAGCCAGCAGCAAAGCAGACGGCAGCACACAGCCTGATTGGTGGCATGGGGGGGGCAGGCAATGCACCGTCCAGGGCACCGGGATGGCTGAGAGTGGGTGGCAGTGAAGGGCCGCTCATGGACGGTCCGGTGAGCGGTCCCTGCGCTAGACCCTCCCAGGTGAAGAGGCCCCTTGGTAAGCCTCGGGAGCACATCTGAGCATCCACCAGGAAGCGGGGAAGGAGCAGACCTGCTCCGGCGGCCGCAGCCCGCACAGCTGGAAGGTCCCTCACCAATCGAATGGCGGTGAGCTCCGCAGTAGAGGGACCCCCGGTCTGGATCGGGCCACCAACCTCGGGGGACAGCAAGCCCATGTCCCACAGGAGGGCCCCCACATCCGAGGGTGTGCGCAGGATGCCGCGGGCATGCAGTAGGTTGCCAGTATACAGGGCAGCAGTAGGGGGACCCCTGGACAGCAAGGCGAGGCTGAACCTGGGTCAATCCGTCAGCAGGCGAGCTGCCGTTAACTCCGCAGCGGTCCACGGCACAACAATGACGGACAGGTGCCCCCAAGAAGATTGGCACAGGGGGGCAAAGCCGAGCTCGAGGAAACGGCCCCAGCACACTGGGGCATCGACCTGGACCCATTATCCACATGTACCATGACAAGAACTGAAAGCCATCCTCCACCAACAGGGGGTTGCCCACCAACAGTTGAACATCGGGGCTCAGCCAGAGGACTGCCAACAGCATGTCCGCACAGGGTGAAGACCCCTCCTGTACATCCCCGGCTGAGGGCCCTTCAGAACGACCGGCCATGGCAGCAGTGGGGCCCGCTCTGGCAAAGCAACAGGCGGGAGACAGAGGGCTGCAGTGACCGGGACGAGCACATAACGAGTGGCTACCCTCATCCACATGCTGGGGCCGGGGTGCCGCAACTCACACGCAAGACAGAAGGGATGCAGCACAGGTGACAAGAGATGAGGGAGGCCATGGCTGGGCACTGCGCCAGACCAAGGAGCCGAGCCAGGCACTGTATCCACACTGCGCACAGTTGCAGCATGCAAAGGCAGGCCATGGCAGGGGGGACCGTAGTGCGGGTGCAGAGGCAGCAGTACCCTGGGGTGCACGCGGTCCCATCCCCCCAGCGGGCATGCGGCCGGCGCACTCGTGGGGATGATCAACCAGGCCCGGAAACCAGTGGCATCCCCAGCACACTCCAAGTGCAGCACCAATCGGTGCCCTGCCCCCACCGGGCTACACAGTACATAAGCGACCCGATGCAAATGGTTGGGCGTGGGGTGGAGTCGCTGTAGCACAAGGTTGAGCAGCATACAGAGAATGGCGACACCGAGCTGGGTGGACACAGAGGAGCACCTGCGATACCAGGGGAGAGTGGGCCGGGGGCACAGGCCACACAGCGGAGCGCACTGCGGTCAGGGCACGTGCCAGCGGGGGGTGGCTGGGAGTGGGGAGCTGCGGAACCATGTTGCCAGGGGACAAGTACCCACAGCCCAGGGACATGCTGCTGCGACTCCTGGGCACAGCCCTCCTGCTGCTGATCATGCTGCTACAGCAGATAGCCCAGCTCCGCCTGCCAGGTTGAGGTTCCGTCCTCCTGGGGGCACGGAGGCGTAGGGCAGCAAACCTCAGGAGGGCGGTGATTGTGCAATGGGCAAGGTGGGCAGTCGTTCGATGCTGTGCCCTGTTGGGCTCTGCGGTGTCCCAGCAAGGCCGGCTCGTCCTGGCCTGATGGACCCTCAACGTGAATGCCTGCCGTGTGACCCTACCGACCCTGCAACGGCACTGGTCGCACTCCTGTACCAACAACTGGTGGGAGAACATGTTGGCCACCTGGATGGACGGGGAATGGTCGGACCACTTCCGGATGCCCTGCTCCCTTCTGACCCACTTGGGGGAGCTCCTCAACCCCCACCGCCACCATGAACAGAGCCCTCCATGATGCGTGTGACCTGATCATTGAGCTCCTCTTGGAGCGGGTCATCCAGCTCCATGACCCCGAGGAGGTGATGCATGGGTTCAAGGAAATGGGGTTCCCTCATTGCATCGGGGCCATTGACAGCACCCACATCCCCATCATACGCCCCCCTCATGTAAAGATCGACTACATGAACCAAAAACAGGCCTTCTCCATCAATCTGCAGGCCGTGGTGGATCATAGGGGCCTGTTTATAGATGTGTTCACAGGCCAGTCGGGGAAGAGCCACGACTTGCGTATCCTGTGTGCCTCCCCCTTCTATGCATGCATGTTCAACGGGGAGATCACCACCAACCTGTACCGTGTGATAGCGGGGGTTGCCATGGCCCCCGTTGTGATAGGGGACCCCACCTACCCGCTCAGCCCATGGCTCATGCGGGCCTATCCAGTGGCGTGCAACCCTGACCACCGCCTGTTCAATGAGCACCTGTCGTCCACATGCAGCGTGCTGGAGCGGGCCTTGGACTCCTGAAGACGCACTGGCGCCTCCTGATGAACAGGAGCCAATTCGACCTGGACCACACCCCCATCCTTGTCCTGGCAGCATGCATCCAGCACAATGTATGTGAGACAGGAGGTGCTGCCCTGGACAACTCACCACCGGTGCACAGGGCCGGCCCCATGCCCCTGTACCAACATGCTCAGGGAGGGACGTTCCGGCGCATCTCAGAGGAGAGCAGGGATGCCATCTGCCGCCACATCATTGCCCAGGCAGCTGAACACCGGGCAGCGCCCAACCCACACCCATGTCCATGGTCCTGTGAAACCCTTCAATAAAGCTGGGTATTACCCATGAACTGCAGCCCTGCCTCTATGCCGTGTGTGGGCAACTGGGGTCCAGTCACCCACACATGGCACAGAGGCCCTGGGATGTGCTGGGCTGGGGGTCCTTGACCATGGGGGGGGGTGTCGGTATGGCCCCTCTGCCCTGTGCCGGGAGAGGTGTGCTGTGTTACGGCCTGACGCATTCCCCTCCCCCGCCAGGGCCCCTTGTACCACCCATCCGGGGCCCTCCCGTATCGGCAGCCTTGGACACCCCCTTGTGCCTTCTGCCTGGGGCGCCCGTCCCTGCACCGCCTTGCCGGGGCTTTCCCCCCCCCCCTTGCTCCTGGGTCCCCGTGCATGGGACGGCGTCGGTTCCCTTGATCTTCTCGTTGGCCTTCCTGGTCGCCATCGTGGGAGCCCGCGTGCGTGTGCCATGGTTCTGCCCTCCCTTATGGGCTCTTGGCCGGACATCCAACGTCCCCCCCCATGGGCATGTCTGCGTGGCGGCACGTGCATGCCCCGTGGTGCCAGCACAGTGGGGCTCCGCCAGTCCGGTCCGCGTGGGTGTGTTCGCTTTTACACAGATGCTCGGGTGTTGGAGACCTATCTCCACCCATGGAGGGTGCCGGCTCTCTCGCAGCTGCTCCATGGGTGTTGGCGGGTGGGTCGGGCACGCGCCCCCACCCACTCGTGGACTTTTACACGGATGCTTTCCCACCCATCCAATGGGTGTTTCCGGGTGTTCGTGGGTGGGTGGCGTCCGTGTAAAAGTGGCCTTAGACTCCAAAGAGGCCACCACCACTGCCATCCAGATTGCTGCTATGCTCCTCTCCCACCAGATCACTGACGCACCCTGCCTGGGCCACAGATTTACCACCCACGGGTATCTGTTTATTTGTGCATGTATCCATTACGTGCCTGCCTACATGCCCGCAGGTGTACCCAGGGGTAGTAAATCCACTACCTGTTTCAGATGTACACAAGGGGGAGGGGGGCAGGCGGGAAACACACCTTCACAGCAGGGATCAAGGCTAGCTCTCATGAGTCCCACGAGGTGCCCCATCCATCCGCCCACTAGATGGTGCAGAGGCAGTGCCACTGCTTACAGCAGCTCTGGGGGCTGAGGGGACCCACAGCAGGGATCTAGGTGATCGGCAATGTCAAGGGAGAAGGAGGAGGGCACCACAGGGGCTTAGGGGCCTGGCAGGGCAAGACCCAGGTGCAGGTTTGGAAAGGGTCAAGGGAGCCCATAGAACAGGTTTTACAGGCCCAGCAGGGGTGCTGGAGCTGTCTCTTCCCCTCCCCCAAACTTTCCCAATGTGACCAGATGTAAATTGGGCTAAGAATAGCTCTGCTCAGAAGGACTGATTTGTATCTTACAGTGAGAACAGGTCTTTGTTTTTTAGGGGAGAATGGGTTAGGTAACAGGCAGGGAGGTTACCTTGATTGAAATTCAGCACAGGAGAATGGTTATGTTAATACAAAGGCCCTTGTGGCATTATCTTTGCTACGGCCAGACATTAAGCTCCAGGGAGGAGATGGAAGGACCCCCATCTCAGATGGAGCACGTTACCTTTTCCTAGCTCCCTACAGGGTAAGAAAGGGGTCATCAGGCTAGAAAGATGGAACTCACAGAGGCCTTGATCCCAAGTCTTGGGGTGCAGTGAGTGCTGTCCCTCAGTATGCTCCAACAGTGTCACAGTTAAAAGCGAACACAAATGATTATTTATATCTTGATTTCTGTGTTTAAAGTACTTTACAGTCCTTATCTAGTTCACCTTGTGAGGTAGGTAATTATTATTCTCATTTTATAGATGGGGAGCTGAGGCAGAGTGATCTGCCCAAGGACATCCAGTGAATTCACAGCTATGATGGGATTTGAACCCTGGTCTCTTGGATCCCAGTCTAACACCTTACCCATTTTATTCATTGTATGCTATAGTCTTGCTATCATTTGCTGTAATTTATATCTTTGTGTAATGTTGATCTTCATGATTAGTAGGTTATGGTCACCTATTTTGATTAATTTATCACGTGACGGCTTATAGTTAACACAAATTAAATTCATCCACTCAACCAGCAAGCTGATTCTTGTTTCACTATGGGTGGGTTGTACAGACTTGGGATACTAATTAAAAGGTATCCTATCCAAGTTCACCTGAAGGTGACTTTTTCAGCTCAGCTGTAGAGACAAGGACTTCTCCTTCCCTTTCTTCAATAGAGAACCCAGCAAGATGCTGTTTTTTTAGAATTTGTACCTGACTTGTCTAGCGCAAGCAAAAAACTAACTCAAGAGGCACATCACATAGAAACACCTGAGAGCTACCAGCTGACAAACAGAAAGCAAGCTGCAAAATAACATACCTGAGTCCCTTAGGAATCAATTAGACAGCACCTCATGGGGACAATATGGCTTTTAAAGAGAGAAAGGTCACTTTCATCCCTGGTAGAAGTCAATGGAGTCAAGGGATAAATTTTGTCTAATGAGCCCTGTGGCTTTCAACCCAACCCCCGGCTTCTTCCCCCAATTAATATCCTGAGACACCATTCCTATGGGGCTGTTGACAAGAATGGAAAATACATGGCCTTGTTTTCTTTTCTGCAGGCAGACTGGAAACAAGGTGCATTTCAAAGGGAAAATCTATCTTGTTAGAGCAGGTAACTGACACTTTTCCCAGCTGAGAACACACTTTTGTTCTCCATTCCCCTTGCGTTTACCAGCTTGCTAAGTGGGTTTCGCCAAGTCCAAACCACCTGTATTCCTAGTTTTAAAAAGCAACCAAGAATTCTCTCATAGTGACAGTACATTAAACACTGAAACTCTCTAAGCAGAGAGATGTACGTCTTCGCCTGACTCTTAAATCAAGGCTCAGAAAAGAAAAAGAGAGGCGGAGAGCGATGTGGGAAGAGCAAGCAGGTCATTAGAGGTAAAGACTACAATTTTCTGGCAATTGTTAATGTTTGTTTATGTGGTTTTCTATGAATATGACATTTTAATGGCATAATAATTGTGTGATTACAGTGCAGCAGGGATTGCTGCAGCAGGCAAAGAGAGTGGCTCCGACCGATGCCTGCTGTGGGTTCTGCAGCTTTTTCCAAAGCCTACCGAGAGGTATCCACAGCATTTCATTCAGAGCTGTCAAGCCAACCAGCCAGCAGATTGCTGCAGACACACACTTACGCGAGGATGCTATAAACTAGAGCTGAAAAAATGAAGACGAATTTTGGAATTTGCTAAGATAATTTGCATATTTGTTCACATAAACAAATATTCAAATTCATCTTTTATTATTGTAGCAAAACTTGCTTCCCTGTTTATTTCTTTGGAGCTTTGGTACTCAGTTCCTGAGTACTTTGGTACTTGGGCATTCAGTACTTCAATACTGTGGTACTTCAAGACTTGGTACTTCGTTCAGTATTTGGTATTCAGGTATTTTGTACTGTGCTGCTTTGGTACTTGAAACGTCTGTTATTTCAGTTACTTTGTTCATTATTCAGTACCTTCAAGACTTTCTGCTATACAACATGACTGAATCACATTTTAAAAAAATTAAAACTCACCAACTAGCACGGCCAAAGATACAAAGTGCCAAATGTTGAAAAAACAAAGTGGGCAAAGTTCCAAAACACCAATGTAACAAAGTGATGAATACTGAAATGAAGTGAGAAAGTAACCAACACCAAAAATGAGGAAGCAATAGACTGAAATATCAAAGCAAAGAACCAAAATGAAGATTCAAAACTGCAAAGACAGACGCGAACGCTGCTTTCATATTTGCTTCGCTATAAAGCAAATGCCATTATACCAAACTTGCCAAATTCAGTGTTCTCTTCAGATATTCATTTCATGCCTTCTATAAGCGGATTATTAAGTCACAAGCAATACAGCAGGCCAATCCTTTCTTTCCATGTGTTTTAACTGGTTGAGAAACCCTTGACAAGACAACAACGCACACAGTGGAGCAGTTACTCAGTGCTCTATACAGCAAGGTGCTGCTGCAAACAGGAGGGAAGTATGCTGCCACGCTGGTACTTGTTAGCTTGCCTCTGTGTATTTATTACCAAAGGGAGAGCTGCATGCTGTAATGATTAGTGTAGGGACGGAGCTGAGATGCTGCATGTGTTGTGGGCACTGTCCGCCATGGCACTGCATGCAGACACATTACTAGTGCTGAGCTGACTCTCCTTCCCCAGTCTACGCCTGCCCTTTCTCTAGAATGGTACTGTGTGTGGTAATGAGCAGTGCCATGTTACCAAGGCTTGATAACTGGCCCCACTGCTAAAGAAGCCAACATCCGTGAGATTAGTTACATTCAACAAACAATCTCCTTATGTTCACAAAAATGGCCCTGCCAAGCCCAGCTGAAACCTGGGGAAAGCATATGCAGATCGCAGCAGCTGAGTCACCAGCACGTTCTGTGGTACCAGGGCTTTCTTTGGACAACTGCCATCCAGCCGGGCCCAGCTTTCCTGAGATATGGATCCTGAGGCACCAAATAAATAAATAAATATTTTAAAATATTACAGCCCAGGGATTTGTCGGGGGGAAGAGAAGCTGAATATTTTTAATAGTGGAGTAACAGCAGTCCAAATCAAGGTGGTTACAGCTCCACCCTCAACCCCCAGCCTTTGACCTCCTGAATTTTGCCTGCTCATGCCTTTCTCTTCCCCATCAAATGTCAACTCGTGTCCAGACTAATCAAATGCCTTGTCTCTTTTGTACACATGTACACTCTCTCTCTCACGCACACACACACACACTCACAAAAATATACGTTCACATATATATACACGCTATCATGAGGGGATCGTGGGATACATGTAGAACACATATGTAACATATATGTAAAGGAAAGTGTTAATGCAACATGTATATAATGTAAGCTGAGAACTGAAAACTCATTGCTTTTATGCAGTGTGAACTGAGAACTCATTACATGAATGAAATTGTGAAACCACGAAACTGCCTAACACCATCTAAAGGCACTAGTAAACATCCATTGACTTGCTAATGGATCACATCTTGCCTATGTGCCATAACAGCTTTACCTGAGCGGGAAAAGAAATGAAGGACCATCAAAAAGTATTTAAGGAGGAGACAAGACAAAGGAGCAGTCATCTCATTTCATCTGATCTTATCAACAACTGAAGAAGGACCCCCAGCCAGGAGGTCTGGAGAGGAGACAAGCAATGGAGTAAGGACATTGATGCTTGGAAACTTTAGGACTTGTGCCCAGCTAAGCTTTACCATCCTAGCTGTGATATGAACTGAAACATTATTTGGACTTTGAGTAGGGTAAGCCTAGGAGAGTACAAGTAGGAATGCGTTATTGGTTATGTTATTTTGATTTACTGCACTCTGAGTATAATCTAGCACTGCATGTTTTATTCATGCTTTATACATTAAACTTCTTTTAACTGAGTCTAGTGTGGGTAAGTGAATTTCTAACAATGGCCTGACACAGTTTGGGTAAAATTCTGTGTTTTCAAACACAGGTGAACTTAAAAGAGTTTTGTGCTTGGGAAACTCTGAGGCTTAAAGATGCCAAAAGGGTTAACCCATTGCAGGCTGATTCAGTTCTGGAGGGACCTGATCCAGTGGGTGCTACAATTGGAGGGAAACTGAGTCACAGACAGCCTAGAGTGGGGTAGAGAGACACTCATCCCATGACACGCACACACTCACGGTCTCTCATACACAAACATGTGCAGTCACACTCATTGTCTCTCTTATGCAAACATATAAAACTAACTTTCTCTCATACACACATACACTGTCTCATTCAGATATTGGCCCTTTTCTAACAGGGATAGGTGTGTGGGTGGACGGTGCGTGGGGATGCACTCTCACAGACCCCCCTACCCACCTCCACGCACGGAGCATCTGGCATAGGTGCCCGTTGCTCCGTGCATGGGTGAGGTCCACGCAACACACACACATATGGCGTTCCCACAGACACCCACCCATCCCCCCTGCATCCGCCACAGTGTTCTTCACCTATAAAGCTCTTCACAACCTCGCTCCCCCCTACCTCTCTGCACTTATCGTCCTCCAGACTCCAGCCCGTGCACTTCGCTCCTCCTCTGTCCCCTCTCTCGCCCTTCCACGCCTTCCCTGCTCCCCTAAGCGCCTTCGTCCCTTCTCACTTGCTGCCCCCCATGCCTGGAACTCCCTCCCTGTCCACATCCGCCTTGCCCCCTCCCTTCATACCTTCAAATCTCTCCTTAAAACTCACCTCTTTCGCTCTGCTCTGTCTGACTCTTTATCCTGCTGAGCCACTATTCCTATACCTACGATCGGTTTACCCTTATCCTTGCAACATGGACCTGCCTGCTGTCATTCTCATCGTAACCAAGCCAAGTACGTGCACTTGAGACCTCGCATCTTCATGAATGTTAGACCCCTTGTCTCTCTCTCTGTTCCCCTTCCTAAGTCTCTCCCCCAGCTCCTGTCTCTCAGATCGTAAGCCCTAGGGGCAGGGACCATTTTATTACTTTGTAAAGTGCCAGGTACACTGCTGGCACTATATAAATGTTTGTTAATAATAATAATAATAAAACAGACGCCCCCCCCCCAGCCCTACACATGGGCGAGGGGGAGGGGGCGTCACTTTGAAAATGACCGTTCTCTCTTGAGCACCTCTCTATCTCTCTCTCCCTCACACACACCCCTCTCTCTCTCTCTACACACACACACCTCTGTCTAACACACAATCCCTGTCACTCTCACATATACAAAGATTTAGAATCATAAAATCATAGTTGAAATGTACCACAGAGGTCATCTAGTCCAACCCCCTACTCAGTGCAGGAAATCCACAGCTACCACATTCCCGACAGATGGCCGTCCAACCTCTGTTTGAAAACCTCCAGCGAAGGCGAGCCCACCATCTCCATAGGCAGCCTGTTCCACTGTCAAACAGCTCTTACCATCAGCTCGTATTATTTTGTTAGTTTCGGCCCAGTTTTCCATCCCCTCAAGATAATTTTGAATTTTATTTCTGTCTTCCAAGGTGTTAGCTATCCCTCCCAGTTTTGTGTCATCTGTAACTTTGACAAGCATCCCCACTACACCTTCACCCAAGTCATTAATAAAGATGTTGAACAACCCAACCCACCAGTCAGGGAGCCACTCCACAAAAGTGAGTGAGACAATGGACACTTTTGTCTCCCAGAGCCTGGGGCTGCAGCAGAAACACATGCCTTCCATCCCACTTCTCAGCCTCCCATTCCCATTTTCAACTGAATGTAGAGCCAGGGTCAGAAACCTGAAGCCCAGGGACCAAATGCAGTCCACAGCGAGTTCTTACGTGGATCCTTTTCAGTTCCTACCACCAAGCACTAAAAAGCCACGCTCAGAGTAAGGAAACAGAGATGAGGGCATGCACACAAGAATAGGGGACTGAGCCATGGTACATACAGATCCAGATATGGACCTTCCTCTTCCTGAGTGCACCCCTTACACACACCAACTTCTATGCAGCCCTCAGAGCTTGTACCACTTTTCAAAGTGGCTCCTGGGAGGGAAAATGTTCCCTAGGCCCAATAAACTGCAACACTAGCCTTTTCACTAAGGACATACACACCAGCTATTTCTTCTTGGCAGTACAGGCAGGCCTCGGGGTTTTTTATAAACATCACAGGGGATGGCTGAGCCCTTTGTAAAATCAAAGGTGCATGAAACCCAAAGTCTGGCAAGCAGACCTTTGCACCAATGGGCAGAGAGCTGTGCCTCTGACTGGGAAAAGCAGCAAGCTAAAGAACACTGAGAGTTCAGGATTAGTCTAGCCTCCAGCTGCGTTTTTCATCACAGGCCTATCTACGCCATGTGAAAGATCAGCTAAGTGGAGGCGAAATGCAGGAGAAGCTCCACTTTTGTGAAGTGAGAATCAAGGCAAATGGGCTGCATTCAGCCCAGGGCACAATAAAATAAAGGCAAATGTCTCCTTTTCTCTGGGGCAAATCTGACCCAAGAGCTTGTCCAAACTCTCAGGGAGAAAACAACTCTTTCAAACACTCTCCTTTTTATGATGCCTAATGGAGCCATAATCTCCAGCTGAGCCCAGCATCATTCCCACCTTGGCTTGCTTTCCTGGCAATGTCTGCACTTAGGCAGGCCACCTGTTGTAGAGTCTTTGCTCAGGGAAAGGGTTTTTAACTCTTTGCCTGCCAACTGCAAAGAAGGGCCTGCCCATTCCATGAAACATCTTGATCCCTTAGCATCCTGGCACAATGGTGCTGCATTTCTCACAATGACCATTTTCAGGAGATGGCTCTAATATAGTGACTATGATGGCTCTAATACGATGTAATAGGAGCAAGGTCTGAGAAGGACCTATTTGGAGGTAATACACAAAGGAAGACAACAGACTCAGCACAGGACTCTAGCTCCATAATATAAAAATCTGCCTGGTCATATTATTAGACATCTGACTACTTCATAAAAGCATCTTCCCTGTGAGCAGGCCTATTGAGAGTAATTGGGAGCCCTTGCTGTGGTGTAACCTTGGGTTAAATAGCGGATGCTGGATCTCACTGTGATGCCCTGCCCCCCAAAACACAGATATATTTGAGAACTACATTCTGAAATGTCTGAAACTGTAAAAGAAAATTATTGCTGTGGAAGGGTATAGTATTCCTGAGTTTGCATGTTCCCTGTATATTCTATTTGCAGCAATGGTTCAAGTTAATAGCACGCAGACTCCAAATTCACTTTTCATGGGTAACCAAGAGTGGACCTCTGCTCAGAAATGGGACCATTTTCAACCCTCAGGTTTTCCTTACTTCCACCTGGCAGTATCTCCTTCTCATAAAAATGTTCCAACAGCATGACTCAGTTTCCCCACTCTTTGATTGTACACCTATGCAGCTTAAAGTTTGACACAAGGCAAGCAGAATCCGTACAGTTGCTTTGCAAGATCTTTTACACAAGACGGCTTGGAGCAGGAACGATGAATGGTACAGAAAAGGTATTTTTAAGTTTCAATGCACCGTTGTTCAAAAGGCAAACTTTCCCTTTTTTCTCTCTCTCAGCAGGAAGACTCGGCCCTGAAGGCATGTTTCCCTCCTCCTTCCTGAAGTCCCAATGAAAAGGCCTCACCAGACCTAACAAACTTTTCTCCTGCAAATTAAATCAATCAAGAGGAAAGTGACTCAATTCAATTAGTGTAGAGAAAGTAGTGGTTTGCCATGTTGGTCCCAAATATACGCAACAAAAAATAGCACAGCGATATCTTCTATTAGACCAACTGCAGCTGGTGGAGGTATGCAAGCTTTCAGACCTCACAGGGTCCTTCGTCAGGCAAGTCTGCTTTGCTTTGTTTCTTCATATTGTAAACCCAGACTTGCCTGACGAAGGACCCTGTGAGGTCCGAAAGCTCGCATATCTCCACCGACTGTAGTTGGTCCAATAAAAGATACCACTGTACTTCTTTGCCTCAATTCAGTTAGCCCATTAACTCTTCTTGAAGGTCAGAACTGCTGGCAGCTCTTTGCCTGGAATTTGGGGGAACTCATGAATCACTCTGAAATAGGGTGGTCAGATGTGCACATTTTAGAGAACACTTATCAGAAATACAGGTTGCAGGGCTGCATTGGCGCCAGTGCAGCCCTGCAACCTGTATTTCTCATAAGTGTCCTCTAAAATGTGCACATCTGGCCACCCGACTCTGAAAGTTGGAGGGGATTCATCCCCCTATCCCCTTCCATGATTACACGCATGGACCCTTGAACATCATGTTCAAGGGCCAGTGTAGCCTAGTGGGTAAGGAGTTGGATCTGGGAAACCAAGATTCAAATTCCATCTTAGCCATGAATTCATTTGTGTGGCCTTGGGCAAGTCACTGGGCATTTTTAAAGGAAGGTGGAGCCTCCCCCCCCCCCTCCACCCTCGCAGCTGCTCCAGGGATACAGACCCACATCCACCTGCTTCCAGACTTGCCTGGGTAGTTTGCAGGGCCATGGTCTGCCCACGTGGCGCACCCCCCCCCCCCC
>QEPC01006630.1:718537-730065 GCA_003113815.1 Sphenodon punctatus | reverse complement strand
AGGAATAGGGATAAGATTGGGAGAAGGGGAGCATCGAGGAAGGCTAGAGACAGGAGTGGAAGGGGAGCAATGAGAGAAAGTAGCCAAGGGAGCAAAGGATGTATGGGGGAGGTTAGAGAGTGGTGATCGGTTGGGGGGAGGAAGAAGCTGGGAGGAGAAAAGTAGAGGAAGAAAAAGATGGACAGGAAGAGGAGAAGGAGAGGAGGGAAAGAAAAGGCGAGAAAATAGGGCCTATGATTCAGAAAATGATGCTGAATGGGACATGGGATGGCCAGGTGTGGAGCTGCAGCATGGGTCTGCCCAACAGATGGACAGCAGCTGCACGTTTGGCCATTGCCCCGGGTTTGGCTGGTGCATATGGGGATGTTCTGGGGCATTGGTGGCAGGGCTGCCACAGAGCAACCACAGCCTGCTCCACTTTAAACATCTGGCGGGCAGCTTTACATGGACTGGGCAATCTGAGGGGGAAGTATGCTGGCATGGGCAGAAGCAGGGCAAGGTGCACCCATTGTCTCTCAGCCTCAGTTCCACAACTGCAAAATGGGAATTGTGTATCCCACAAGAAAGCTGGAGGCCACACAGGCAAGTGCAGGAACTGGAACTTTATTAACTAACAGGTATGGGGAGAAACCCCTACAGAGGCTAGCTCCTTCAAGAGCTGAACTGAATTGGAAGTGAACAAACTACCTGGCTACAACATCCTCTTAGACACTCCCCCCGTATGGCAGCCCAAAGGGGCCAATACACTACAACCCTTCCCCCTAGCTAACATAGTCTTGAAGATACTGGGGCCATACTCTGATGCATGTTGGCTAGATCGGCCAGATTGCACATTGGCAGTAGTGGACGGGGGAGCACTGCCTCAGGCGGATCTGCCCCATGAGGTCCAGAGTCAGCTTCCCTACAAGGAAGCTCCTGGCCCGATTCAGGCTCAACTGCTCACTCGTTGCATTCAGCTACTGGATCATCACTGCTGGCAGCAGGGGAAGAGGGTGATTCTGGAAAACGGCCCCTCATCTAGTAAACATAACGTGGCATTACATGGCCATCTGATGTCTGAGCTTGATAGGATACTGGTCCGGTAGCTTGAGTCACTATTGCAGGAACCCAAGCTGGGCCTGCACTGTAGTTTCTAGGGGTGGAACACTGGTGAGAATACCGGTTACTGGATTTACTGGTATCGGATCTCTCCGGTACCAGATTTACCGGTATCAGCATACCGGTATCAGCATCTTTAACAGTGGGCGTTTTACTGGGGTTTTTTTACATTGCGGCCGTTTATCTCAATGGCAATATCGGTTCTCGGGAGAACCGGAATTCCCACCCCTAGTAACATAAACAGAATCAGATGGGGCAAAAACACACGCAGACCGTCCCATACCCTCAGTGGCACTGACACCATCATTATGCTTGGGCTTATCCCCGGTCAGGTCAGGATGCATGTGATCCAAAAGAGTTGTGAGTTGTCTGTTCATTAATAGTTCAGCTGGACTCCTGCTGGTGTGCAAGGTGTGATGTGCTGTGTCAGTAGGAAACTTGCAAGACGGCAATCCCAGTCACCCTTAAAAATTTGTTTCAAAGCATCCTTAGTGGTCCTAACTATCCGCTCAGCCTGCCCATTTGTCACTGCATGGAAGGGGGTGGATGTGGTGTGGTGAACCAACCCATTGCCAAGGAAGCTGCGGAATTCTTCAGATGTGAACTGGGGCCTGTTGTCAGACACAATGGCATCAGGCAGTCCATGTGCGGTGAATAGCCACCGCAAGGCTTTGAGCATGACTCGGGATGTCGCAGACGATAGAGGAATCACTT
Organism: Sphenodon punctatus; assembly: GCA_003113815.1. Classification (NCBI taxonomy): domain Eukaryota; kingdom Metazoa; phylum Chordata; class Lepidosauria; order Sphenodontia; family Sphenodontidae; genus Sphenodon; species Sphenodon punctatus. The sequence continues at coordinate 728,253 of QEPC01006630.1, read as the reverse complement.
CCAACCACTTAGAATATGAGTGGTGAAGAAGGTCTGCTCCTGTAAGGAACCAGTAAAGTCAATATGCAGTCGTGACCATGGTGTTTTTATCGTCTCCCACAATTGGAGATCCGCCTGGCCGTAGACCTCCCCTCTTTCTGTAGACAGTGTAAGACCAGGCTGTTCCACTGGGCCTTTGCTGAGGGAGACATGTGGTGGGGTAGGGTGGGGGTTTTCTATTGTTGGGTTATTTTATTTATTTATTTATAATTATTTTAATGTTGATATTAATGTTTATGTTTTGATACTTTATATGATTTGTTTTTATAATATTGTTAGCCGCCCCAAGATGCATATGCAGGAGGGGGCGACATAATTTAAAATAAATAAATAAACAAACTGTACTAGGGCATGTGGGGGAGCCACATGCCCCCTGCAAGAAGGAATGGGATCTACCTCAACTGTCATTCTTAGTTGCCCAGTAGATAAACTGTTAATGCCAGTAGTTCCTAAGGAACCAGTGTCAGCTATACAAATTTCTCCCAGGTCACAATGTATCCAACAGAGATGTCCGTGTCCCAGTGCATGCTCATTGTGGGATGGCTGTGGCCTGCATAAGGTGGGCAGCCGTAAGGGCCAGGTAATAAGAAGCCATCAGGATCAGAACCACGATGAGTGGGAGCAAGACTGGACCGGCGTCAATGACATCAGGATCAGGAGAGAAGCCAATATGGTGATAGTGTGGTAGTGGTGAGGCGGAGGCAGCAGCAATCTAAGTTCCAAAGGCCCTCGGGGCAGCCTGAGGGATGGGTCCGCCAGTCAGTGCTTGCATAGGCTGCCCAGACACATGCACTGGTCACCCAGGAAGACATGCAATGGGAAGCCTGTACATGTGCTGGTTGGCTGGCCCAGGCCCCAGGCTAACCCAGAGAGCCCCTGGACCCCGGATCACTGCTGTCTCACTGTTGCCTTGCCATTGCTGATGTGTCACCCTCCGCACCTCTGGCTCCAGGTAAATAGAGGAAGGGGGGACTATTTCCCATCCGCAGGTACCACCCAGGTTGTGGAGTTCAACTGCCAGTGGGAACCCAAGTCCACTTTGCTGTAGCTGTGACCAGTTCAGCAGGTCAGTTGGGGGCATGACCTTATGGGGCACAGTTTGGGAACCAGTGGTAATGCTAATGGAGACTCCTTGAGCTGCAGCTTGTATTTTGGATCAGAAGGTCTGAATTCCAGTGCCTGGTTCAGCTGCTGATTGTTACTGTACTTTGTCAGGCAGTGCTGCGGTGCTGCAAGGGGTGGGGCGCATGCCGATACTCCCGGCACAGCCACAGCGGCAGCCAGGAACCCCCGGGTGGTGCAGACGGGGCGGGACCATCTGGCCCCGCCTCACGTCCTGACGCAGCCGCACGACCAGGCCCCCGGATGGCAGGGGCGGAGCCTGGTGGGGCAGGGCCGCCACCGGCGTTGCGGCGCTCTGCGCGGCTGTGCACACAGCAGGACGAGGCCAGGACGTATAAAGGGGTAGCCAGTGCCCAGGAACTTTGCCAGTGATCAGCTTGCTGTGAAGGACTGGCCCTTGTGTGCTTGAGAGTTGCCGAGATTCGTGGCATGGTGATAGACACAGAGAGAACGGTTGGTGAGTGCATGAGGTGTGATTGTGTGAGTGCAGAGTGCATGTGTGTGCTTGTTAGACTTATCCTTCTACCCTCCTGGAGACCCAGTCCGCCCCAGTTCGTGCATCCCGAGTGGCTGCGAATTCCTCCCTGCCTACATGTATTCCTGGGCTACATTCCCCCTCCCCCTGACCTTCACTGTTGGAGCACCCTGCATTCCCGAACGACTGATTATGGGTGTCGCACTTGAGTGATGAGTGGTGGCAAGAGAGCCTGGACTTGGCATTTCTGATTCCTGCTCCCTGTGATGATCTGGCCTTCTTCTATACAGGGGTATTAGTGCCACACAAGATCCTGAGGGACTACAGTACCAAGTCCACGGGGTGTGTGGTGAGAGACTGATTCATTCCCCCTCTTTACTACCAACTCCCCCCTATCCCTCACAAACTTGGGATCTGTGCTGCATTCAAAAGCAAATACTCACTGGGCAAACATTATGAAGCTGAAATGCAAGTTCCCAGGCGGAGGCGTCAGAAATTAAGAAATAACCCCTCCGTTTGGCAGAGTCTATTCACCAGCATTCGACAAGTGTCAACACACTGCCAGGTGCAGCATGAATGCCAGCTGTCTACAAAATATGCTGCCTGTCACCTGGAAAGAGTATTTAAATTCTGCTTCTGCCAGGAACACCCTGAAAAAGCAAGCACCTTGTCTTTCTTTACAGAGACTAATTATCAGGTAAAAGAAATGCATCAAGTTGTAAAACTGTGTGCACTACATGAGAGCAATTTCTCACATTCCATCCCCCTTCCTCCTACTCTCTTCCTCCTTCCCTTCCCTGCCTCTTTTCAGTGAAGAGAGATGGTCCATCCCCCATCACCACCTCATACTCTGCTTTTATCATTCTCCCTTTCCTAGGGCTTCACTGAAGTTTAAGATTATCCTGACACACTTGGTGGTTTGTTTGTCAGTGCTGCCAAACAGCACCTCACAGTCGAAGACCTCTGCTTATCAGAAGAACAAATTCACTACAGCAAAAATAGCAGCAGGGCAAGCTGTCCCACTCATGGGCTCCAACCAACCCTGAGACCCTCTACAAACTAAGGGTTAAAACAGACATGCACCTTAGCTCTGCTTTAACATTTCTTATGCATGTTGCAGGGCTGCATAGGGTGTCAATAAAGCCCTGCAACACGCATAAGAAATGTTAAAATGGTGTTAAAGCAGAGTTACATGCATGTCTGTTTTCACCCCAAAACTAATGCCCTCCTGCCACTGAGATTTCCAACAGAGACATCAATGAATGTCAGTTGGAATGGCAGCTCAGAGTTGAACAGAGACCACTAACTCATTTAAGATAAAATATCAGTTAGGTGGAAGCCATTTAAAGTCACTGAATAAGAAAGCCCTTGTCTATTTATTGCCACTGATATAGTTTTCAGCTGTGGCAGCAGAAACATCTGAGGAGCTGTCCAGTATAGCACTGAGATTGTGCCTGTGGCCTTGGTTGATGATCTCCACTTGGAAATCAACAAAGGCAATTGTAAGCTCTTGGGCAGGGACCGTGTCTATCTTGTTTTTTGTAAAGCACCAGGTACATCGCCGGCACTATATGGGAGGGGAGACAGGGAAGGGGGAACAGAGGGAGAGACAAGGGATGCGACATTCACGAGGATGTGAGAACTCAGGTACGCATTCTTGGCTTAGTTACAATAAATTGGGAGTATAGAGATAACAGGTGGGGGATAATCCTGGGTGGGGATGATTAGCAGGAGTTATGAAGAGCAGAGCGGAAGAGGTGGGTTTTGAGGAGGGACTTGAAGGTGTGGAGGCTGGGGGCAAGGCGGACGAGGGCAGGGAGGGAATTCCAGGCATGCGGGGCAGCAAGGGAGAAGGGACGAAGGCGGTTGGGGGAGCAGGGGAGGTGAGGGAGGGGATGGAGGAGGAGTGGTGTGCTCGAACAGGGGTTCGGAGGGAGATCAGGGCAGAGAGGTAGGGGGGAGCGAGGTTGTGAAGGGCTTTGTAAGTGAAGACAAGGAGCTTGTACAGAATAAGGAAGAGGGAGCCAGTGAAGAGAGTAGAGTAGAGGAGGTCGAGGAGGAGGTCGAGGATCAGACAAAAATAGAGATAAGTTTAGGCTCCAGGATTCAGGCCCAAGCCTGTTAATCTCTAAACCCCTGCCCAGCACTTACCTGCAGAACAAAGATCGAGGCAAGGCATCCCTTCTGTCTGTTTCTCCCACCACTGCTAGAGGGAAGAGTCACATCCTCTCCTTGTTTCTACCAGGGGTATCTTGCCTGTGATGATCAGGCTAGCTTTAGCGTACTGTTCCTCTGAGGTTTTGGCCTTCACTGAGGGTGTTTTCAGACAGACAAACTATCCCTCAATAATTAGAATAATCTCCGGTGTTTATCATCCAGGGCTTACAAAGTGGTACCTGTTTAGATGGACATTTCTATACCTGGATAACTTTATTCCAGGATAGCCATGTGAACAGTACATTGATGTTATCCCAGGATTAGAGTCTTTGGGATGAATATCAATTCCATGGTGCTTTTTGTCTGTACTCCGCGCACTGATTTCTGGGATTGAAATAAAATCTGATTTTCTTCATTTTTCTGTTTTCTGAGTTGAAGAAAATAGAAACTCATTGTGGCAATGCTGAGCCACAAAATGGCACCCGAACAGGGACCCAAGATGGCCCGCCACAGGAAGTGACTAAGTTTGGGGCGTGGCCAGCGCTATAGAAGGAAGCCAGCCTCAGGAAGAGGGGCAGTCTGCTCCTGATCCCAGAGGAGTGAATATCTCCTGGGAGGCTGCCTTGCCTTAAGGGATGCTGACCTGGTGGACCCTGAAGGAAGGATGCTGGATACAAGGAGATAAGGTGTGCTAATGTTAACCAGCCAGAGGAGTGAATGGGACTGAGCTGTACTGTGTGTAGCCAAGATTATGCTGACTGGCCAGAGGCTTGGGACCTGACCTACGGACTATAAATTGTGAATAAACTGACATTTTGACTTCTAATCATCGAATGCCTGTCCCCTGAGGCCTTGATCCTGCACACACTTATCTACGGTAAAGTGGAAGCCTGTTACACTCATCCCTTTGTTCTGCAGGTATTTAAATTTGGCGCTCCGCAATGCATTATGAAACGACGGCGGTGGTAATACAATCTCCCCAGTCATGTGCTCCTAGATACCATAGAGGCAGAAAATGTCTAGAGAGGCTGTCAGGTCTTGCCGTTGGACACTGTGGTGCTAATCGCTGGGATAGCGACTATCCTCGGATAGTCGTTCAGACGAACATTATCCTGGGATAGTTTAACACCTGGTTGTTATAAAACCCAGCGAATTGAGTTTTATAATACCCTGATTTTTTTGTTATCCTGGGCTAATAATCACAGTTGACAGCATTTAGACGGACATGCCATCCTGAGATTAAAGTCATAATCCCAGGATAAATGTCCGTTTGAAAACGCCCTAACACTTTGGTAACAGAGTCTCATTGGGCGGGGCACACATGAGTCACTACAACCAGAGACCAGGCTCACCAGAGCAAAATTTCAAAAATAAGGGACACTACGCAGCTGAAGGATATGAAGTAAGACATCCATTTTGTTCATGGAGCTGTGGTGTTCAGAATAAGGGATGTCCAATATATTTTATAGAGCTGTAGGGCTCTGAAATAAGGAATGTTCTCTTAAAATAGGGGACACAAAAGGAGATGTGGATGTTAGGATATAGTTGCCCTGCTCTTTAGGACACCCCCCTTTCCCTCCATGTATCATACCTATGCCAGAGGAGTTAGGCTGCAGCTTTCTCAGGCAGTTCAAGGAGATTGAGTGGGTTTTGGAAGTGCCCTATGAGCAGCCAGTGCCTCCCTGGAAAGGTAATTACGTGTCTGTTCCTCCTCTTCAGCGGTAACTCTCACGTGGCCCACAAGCTGTCTTCAGGCTCTCAAGCATTTCCCCCTCTCAGTGACATGCTACATCATGTCAGAAGAACTGACAGAAACCTGACGCTGGGCTCTAAATCATGCTGAGGTGGGCCCAGGAGAGAGGAATAAAGCTCAGCCAACCAACGTGAGCAGAAAACCTCATCACAAGGAGGTGAGAAGAAATGGGGAACTAAAAAAACACCTGTAGGAATGTTTCAGTCAAAGTGCCATACAGATTAGAGACCTGCTGGCCCTATACAGGATGAGGGAGGGGAGCACAAGAGATTCCCCCCACCCTTCCCTGAGCAGAGACCAGCCATAATTCTAATTCTGGCTCATACTGCCTACTGGGATGGATTTTTTAAAATAAAAAAAAAAACAGGGGAAAACCCCTCAGCTTCAGTTTACCTCCATGCATCTGTAGAGTCTATTATTTTATTTATTTATCCATCCAATTGTTACCCCACCCTTCCCAAATGGCTCAGGGCGGCTTGCAAACATATTTATGTAAAACAGCATAAACACACACACACACACACACACACACACACACACACATAAACAGCAAAAAAACCTAGAAAACCCCCAACCCCCCTAACAATCTTTTCCCTCACCCCCCTCCAACTCGACCCCACCTTCACCTCAAAAACCCTAATCAACCCACATTCCCCCAACCCCGCCAAATGCTTTTTGAAACAAAAAAGTCTAACACTGCCTCTGGAAGATGCTTAGGCCCAGGCTCATATGAACCTCTGCGGGAAGCGAGTTCCACAGAACTGGGGCAGCAACCAAGAACCCCCTCCTGCGTACCCCCATCCTATTGACAAAAGTAGCAGGTGGAACATGCAAGAGGGCGCTCCTGGCCGACCACAAGGGTTGCAATGGGGCACGGTAGGAGAGGTGGTCCTTCAGATATGTGGGGCCCAGACCATTTAGGGCTTTAAAGGTCAACACCAGCACCTTGAATTTTGCCCAGAAGACTATAGGCAGCCACTGCAGACTTCAGAGCACTGGCGTAATGTGTTCCCTGCAACCTGTCCTCAAAAGAAGCTGAGCTGCTGCGTTCTGCACCAGCTGCAGCTTCCAAACTGTTACCAAGGGCAGCCCCATCTAGAGCATACTGCAGTAATCCAGCCCTGAGGTGATGAAAGCATGGGTGACAATGGCCATATGTGAGTCAGAAAAAAAAGGCCACAACCTCCTCACCAGATGGAGTTAGTGAAAAGCGCTCCTGGTCACCACTGCAACCTGAAGATCCAGATGCAGCGAAGAATCCAGAAGCACTCTAAGGCTGTGAACCTGATTGACCAAAGGGGGCTAGGGCAGTGCATTTGTTTTTGCTATTATAATAACAAAAATGAAACAGGACTTTTTCATTTTCGTTATTGAATAACGAAAATTAAAGAACATAACAACAAAAGAATTTCATTTTGTTATTATGAGTAGAGGTGTGCACCAGGGGCTCATGTTGTTTTCATTTTCGTTATTTAAATCTGTTGTTTTTGTTTTCATAAATATCAAATTGTCATTTTCGTTTTTGCTTTCGTTTTCATTTTTCATTGGTTTCAATGGAAACCACATATTTGGTTGTACCTTTTTTGTTTTTCACTATATCTGGCTGAAACCTGGGGTGCATATACATCCAATGGAAGGCATTACATGTACCAAATTCCAAGAGAATTGAATAAAGGAATCCAATTGTAGAAGCAGTTGAATTACTTTATTTTGCAAAAATCTTCATATACGTTATTAGCCGTAACTTTTTTGCCTCACATTTAATGTAGATGAAACTTGGCATGTTTATACCCCTCCCCATATTTACTATCTCTGCCAACTTTCAGAAGGATTGGATAAAGGGTCCTGGTGGTATAAGCAATTAACTTATAAATGTATGTCTAACATAATTGTAGTCCAAACAGTGTACAAAAATTTGGCAGGGCTGTATATCACAATTTCAGAATCATCTCTGCCAAATATCAGAAATATGTGATAAAGGGTCCCAATTTGATATGCTTGCACAGCATATGCAGAGAAGGCGCCTATGCCAGGGATACTCTTATGTCACTGTGGTATAAGATCAGTTTGTGATGCCAATTGGCCAGCAAAAAGGTCAACCAAATATCCTCATTCTGTGCTGTGTGACCATCCCAACATCTCTCCACCACTTGTTACTGAGAAGTCAGAAGCATCTGTTTAGAAAAGAGTGTTTAGAAAAGAGATTCTCTCATGTCCTCTGTCACAGTGCTGCAGGATGTGATTGTGATGATAACTGACCATCCTGGATGTGTAAACTATGTCTCCTGATTGCTGGAATGCTATCCCCAAAGTCCCAGATATGTCCCTTCTATGCCCACCTCAGGGCCACCCCATGTGCCCACCTCGAAGCCACTACCAATTGATCCTGTAAAGCTGGAAGCATGCAGTAATCGGCCAGTGAATGTGTCTGTCAGTCTTTTGGGTTGCTCCACATCCTCCCGCCTAGTCTCTCTCCCTCTGCCATGCCAGGTGCCTGCCTCTGACTGGCACTGCATATGCTGCTATTTATCTGAATAATGGTCTTCACAGGGACAACATCAATTGCTTATAAAATTATGTCCCTTTATCAAATGGAATATACAAATGTTACAGCTGGAAATGTATTTTCAAGTTAATGTCTTATACCATCAGGACCCTTTATCCAATCTTTCTGAAAATTGTCAGGAGCGTTAAGCTTGGGGGGGGGGACATAACAGTCACAGGTTTCATGCAAATTGAGTGGAAGATAAAGACGTTGTCATTGTGAATGTGTCTGGAGCTTTTCTTAAAATCACAACGTTCAATTGCTTCTAAAATCGGTTCCCTTTATCTAATCATTTTGAAATTTGGTACATATAGTACCCTCTAAGGGGGTATAATCTCCCCAAGTTTCATCAGAATTGAATAAGAAAAAAAAATGTTATAGCCGGAAATATGTTTTTCAGTTGTTTCCCTTTATTTCAAAAATTATATGTCGTTTTTGTTTCTATTTTCATTATTATTATTTGTCATTTTCATTATTGCAATAACAATAATGAAAATGACAATTTTCATTATTGTTATTGTAATAACGAAAACTACATACACACCCCTTATTATGAGTTAATAGGAAAACACTGAAAAACACATTTTCAGCTATAACATTTTGTTTCTTGGTCAATTTTGATGAAACTTGGGGAGATTGTATCCCCAATGGAGGGTATTAAGTGTACCACATTTCAGAAAAATAAAGGGAACATATTTTATATGTGATTTTAAGAAAAGCTGCATACATATTCCTGGCTCCAACGTCTTTGTCATCCATTCGATTTGTATGAAAACTGGGTAGATATTTCCCCTATCCAAGGATACTATCTCTGCCAAATTTCATAAAGATTGGATAAAGGGTCCTGACGTTATAAGCAATTTACTTGTAAATACATTACTGGTTGTAACATTTTTCCCCCACCCGATTTATATAAAATTTGGCAGGATTGTATCTCAGACCCTCAGGATCATCTCTGCAAAATTGTAGAAAGATTTGATAGAGGATCCAAATTTGATAAGCAGCTGAAGTTTCCTTCTTGAAGATTTTCATTGTTCAGGTAAATAGCACATGCAGTGCCATTCAGAGACAGGCATGACAGGGGGGAGGGGGCTGTAGAAGGGCGGGGGAGCAGCCCAACAGACTGACATACACATTAACTGGCCAATTACTGCATTCTTCAACCTTTACAGGACCAATCAGTGGTGGCTTCATGGCGGGTTTAGAGAGTAGATATAAGCTACTGTTCTTCAGGCCTGCTCTTTGTCTGTGGTTTAGTTCTGGCTTTGGTCAGAGGATTTTCACAGACCTTGCTGGCAGGTTTTTTGTGTGTGCGCACGCTAGAGCTCAATGCAAGAGTTCAGCTAGCTACATAACTCCAATCCCCATGCACCTGGGGTGCTGTCCAACATCCTCCTGCCCCATCCTGGGGCGTTATCTGAAAGTTGACAGACACCCCCACGTCTCTGGGGTGCCCGTCCAAGCCTGTGCGAAACAGCAGAGATGACAGATATCTTTTCTGTGTTAGCTCCGGTGGTCGGGCTAGGGGGCTGCAAAGGCTCCGGTTCCCCCTCCTGGCGCCCCCACAGACCCGTCACCCCCGCCAGGGGCAGACGCAGACAGTGTGCTGCAATTGCGCCCGGTTG
>QEPC01006630.1:666123-690921 GCA_003113815.1 Sphenodon punctatus | reverse complement strand
GCCACAACCTGCGATTCCAGGCTGAGTCGTGAATCGAGGAGCACACCCAGACTCCGTACCTGCGAAACCATGGGAGGGTGAACCCCCACAAGAGGAGATTCAACCACTCCCAAGCCCCCCAGGCCCTCACCCACCAACATCAGCTCCGTCTTGTTAGGATTCAGCTGCAGATGGCTCAACCTCATCCAAGCCCCCACAGCTGACAGGCACTGGGAAAATAAAGAGACTGCATGGCCTGGGTCGATGGAAAAGGAGAGGTAGATGTGAGTGTCATCAGCATACTGATGACACTGCATACCCTGAAACCCTCTCACGATCTCCCCTTAAGTCTAATAAGTTAATTTGTTTCAACACAACATTGCAAGTAAAAGAACAGTATTGAAGTTCACACTATGAAAGGGTTAACTGCTGTGTAAAGAATCTAAAGATAAAACAAACTTGGTAAGTTGGAAAGTGGAGTTTTCCACTTGCGGTGTAATTGACACACAGACCCCATGCCCCAGTAATGATATTTTTCTGTACACACCAAAAATGAATTATTACGAACACAGACCAAATTCTACATTATGTTTGGGGCAAATATGACCCCACAACCCTGCGCGTATAGTGCTTTCATTTTCCCATTCATTCAATGCGGGTTAGTTGTACCCAATTAATGTTCTACTATTCAATTCATTTTTTAAAAAAACAAAAAACTACAAGGGTGGGGGGCATGAACCAGTGGGACACAACAGACCCCATTATCCTTGAGGAATAACATGGAAAATATCTGAAGAGGTACTAGTTTGCTAACATGGTTTTATGATTTTTTTTGTTATAACCTCCAGGGCACCGTGCAACCCTACAGTCATTCTAGGGTTTTAAACACAGTGAATCTTGCCTCAGTGCACGAGCTTAGACTAGATGACCCAGGAGATACCTTGCAGCCCTACGATTCTGTCTTTAGTTCAAACAGTCCTTGCAGCTCAGTACAGACAGCTGAAGAAACTGAATTACGTGAGAAAATTAAAGGAGGTAGCTCTATATAACCTGGCTGAGAGGAAAGGACACAAGATTTCTTTCAGTCTAGAAATATTTGAAAGAGGGAGGATGATAGATGATAAGAATGGGTATAATCATTTCTGCTTCAGAACGCTGAACAGTGGCAAAGTGAGTCACTAACAGTGAATTGACCTAGGCTGAGTGGGCCTCTTAGGCCTACCTGTAGCCAACAGTTTAATGGGGGGAAGGAAGGGGAGTCATAGGCAGGGATAAATCAGATAAAATTAAGAAAGGAAACTTTTAGTGTGTTTATTAGGAAGAGATTATCAAGTGAGTTCTCTAAGGCTGTGAAATAGCCTTCATGGGTGGAAGCTTAGTCCTTGGGGATTGCTGAAACTGATTAGGACAGAGAACTACGAAAAAGACTGCAGGGAACAATATTGCATCACTTGGCTAGAGGGGGAAGGGCTGGGGCCACAAAGCACTTTATCTGGAGAAGTCCCACTCAAGGCCACAGTCATTTCTAGATCGCTGCCTGGATGATCTAAGAGAAGTCTCTCATATCCAACTCTATGATTTACAACTCTATCAACCTCAGCCCTAGGCCGCTTTTAGACGAGCGGCGGTCCGTTTCGTGTTGGCGGCGCACATATTTTGAAACTTCCGCCTGGTCTAATTAGACGAGACGGAAGTGGCTTAATATGCGCATATTACGGCGGAGGCGCATTTTTAAAGTGCGCGAATTAAATACCTCGATTATGAGGTAAAAATGCGCCTCCTCCGTAATATGTGCATATTAAGCCACTTCCGTCTCGTCTAATTAGACCAGGCGGAAGTTTCAAAATATGCGCGCCACCGACGCAAAACGGACCGCCGCTCGTCTAAAAGCGGCCCTAGAGATCTCTCATTCAGTTCCCAGTGTGCTGGTCAGAGCTGAAACAGATAGCAACAAAAATATCTACAGTTAGTATCCGGTATTCCAGATAGCTTGGCAGTTATTCAGTAACTATCCAGTAACCATGGAGGTTAATTGCCAAACCACAATACTGGATATTACTGCTTACCAAATAAATTACTGCTGACCACATTAAACAGTACTGCACAACCCAACCAGTCCAATAACAGGGAGGGAGTGGGGGGAAATAAAAGTCAAATGGTAATTAAATAGTAATGCAGTAAACAGTGATGCAATAAATGGTACATGGTAAATAGTAATTCAGCTAACTAGATGGCCACCGGATACAAAACTGGATGCCATATGACATCCATCTGGATAGTGTGATATCCAGCTGGATATGGGATACTAGTGGCAACTTGTTCCAGCTCTAGTCAGGAGGGTAGCTGTCTGGACCCAAACTTTCATGTTACAGTAATTCAGATGAGATGGTCTCAGTGGTCTCTTTTGGGCCTTAAAGTCTATGGAAACCTTTTACTGTCTAGATAGAGAAGCATCTAGAACCCAGTACATTTGAGCAAGGGTGGGGAATGCTAACCAGGGACACTATGGAAAATACGATGCTCATGTAAGTGATACAATAGAAATGTTCGTGCCTCACAGAGCAGACAAAACCTTGCCTTTGATGGGTCTCATCCTAGCAATGAGTCTGCGCTGACCCTGTTCCGTTAGCTTTGGCTAGACATTTGATACTTTCATCTCATTTGCACTCTCACAAGCCATTCTAGCAGCCTTCAGGAGCACCGTTGCTCCTGTACAATCCCGTTTTTGCTCTCTCTCTCTTTCGTAAAACCTGCTCCTCACATCGAAACTAGTCTCTGCCTGGGTGGGCTCCCCAAAGTGTCAGGAGATGGCTTAGCTGCTGTCGAGCGGCTCATTAACTTGAGCACTGTGGGCAGCTCCTCCACTGCCTAATGCAAATGCGTAATGCCATCCGGGATGGCTCGCTGCACTCCTGTAAGGCAATTGAGCAGCAGGCAGGTGAGCCAGAAAGATGCTCCCTTGAAGACTGGCAGCAATTAGGAAGACACCCTAATTGGAAACACGAAGGCAGTGATGCCTCATCTCTTCCAGCCAGGCATGGCTTTTCCTTGGTACCTCAGAGGTCAAATGCATTGTAGACATTTTAGGCCCCAGGCTTGCAAGGGGAGTAAGATGCAGAGTGATACACACTGTGATTTGTTTTTGTCACAAGTTTTCCCACCAACTGTGCTTTTTCAGGATATGCTGAAGGTGCTTCACAACCCTCAAGGTCAAACCAACCTCCCCAACAGCGTGTCAGTAAGAAGAGAAGATGCTTTTCTATTTAGCAGCCTGGCGGACTCAATCTCCAGCTGGGATTTGCTCCTTCTCTCTGTAAGCCCAAAGCCTCACAATAAAAAAAGGGTCAGGAGCTGTGAGGTTGGAGCAGGTTAAGCCTGTTCCTACAGACACAGGTCCCCTTTCTCAGTAGCTCAGCACAAGATGGATGGGACCATCAGCAGTCGGTCAAGTGTGAGAGAGTTAATGCATAGAGGAAGGGGAGGAAAAGACCCCGTGAACAGTACATTGCTTGAGGCAGAGATTTTTAAAAAGGAAGCAGATAATCAGATTTGTGCTTCTGGAGACCTCAGGCACGAGCTCGGGGGAAGAGATCTGGATGTTAATACACTTTGCATCCTCGACCTGATGTGGCCTTTTCACAGCGGCGCAGCCAGTGGTAATCCATCCGGTAATTGCTTCCGTGGGGATCTTTACTCAGCTTTAGAGAGGCTAATGCTGCTATCATTTCCCTGGATGGCTGCCCTTCCAAGTCAACCAGCAACGGATAGGTGATTGATAACAGAGCCGAATTAACTGGAAACATTGCTGGTGGCCAGCTGACAGGCACCTGCTATTCTAAGCCTCGCCTTCTCAGAGCAATGGTTGTCAGATTTGATGGGCCCAGAAAGGGTTAAAGTGGCTAATAGTAGACATAACTGAGAGCAGGAACAAGCCAATTAGGTACAGCTCCAAGCCTTTCTGGGAGAGGTTGAAGGTCACCGGCTCTCCTTTTGTCCCGAGTTGCTCAAATATGCAAGTTAAAATTCTGAATCTGAGATCGATATTTGGTTTTCCAACAAAATTTCAACCCAGAGAAGCAGGCTAATCGAAATGTGAATTCAATGTTCAATCCTTGCCAAAATTTCAATATTTGTTGGAAGTTTGATTCAAAATGAAATCTCATCTCAGATCTGCTCTTTGAATGTTGTTTTAAAAAACAAACAAACAAAAAACGGTGTAAGAATTTACTATTAACAAAAGCGAATACTAAAACAAGAACAGCCTTGAATAGTGCACAAGAGTAGCAAGAAATACCATAAGAAGGGGGGCATGGGACTCCCTGGTTCTCTTTCTAGTTCTCCCACTGGACTTGCTCAGTTTCCCTCCACATTATTTCTTTACTGTCGATCCTAGTATGTGATAGGTTCTCCCCCAGCTCTGAGAAAAGGTAGTCTCTGCTTCAGTCAACTCACAAGCTAATAACATTTATTTATATCTCACATTTGGCATTCACCATACTCATAAGCTGTTTTCCAACAGGCTGTCTTGCTACTTTCCTAATAGCATTTGGGACAATGGCAGCCTTGCAGGAGATTCCCTTGAAACCAGGCTGAACAATAAGATGTAAAATGCACTACATGAAACAATCCTGCCTATGCAGAGAGAGATTAACTGAACAGCTGAACTACACCAGCCAAAATTGTAGGGAAAGATTTATAAATTCAGATCTCTTTCTTGGAGCATTTAGGCCAGGGCCGTCAGTGAGGGGAGCAAAAAGTGACAATTTGCCCCAGACTCCCACAAAGCAAGCCCCACACAACAAGCCTGCAGGAACATAGTGGATAGCAGAATAGGGCTTCTAGAGTCAATATGAATGTCATTTTGCGTTTGAGAATATAATTTGCATATCTGGATGGACCACCAGATATCTGACATCTATTTGATGTGCAAAAGGAAATTCACATATTCATTACTTTGGCCATTCAATGGCAGTTATTTTGTTTACTTTATTATTTTGCTTTAGCTATTTTGGTTATTCATGTATTCCTTTTCGGTATTTTTAGCACTATTGATGTGAATGAAATACTGAAAACGAATAACAGAATAGCCAAAATACCCAAAACAACATGTCTATAATGAATATTCATTTTAGTGAACAAAGTGGGATGTGGATAATGTTTTGTATGATCTTCATTCAAAACAAAACAACTACACTGATTTTGTTGAATTCGGTATGAATTTGGGATACTCATTTCAGCTCTAAAGGTTTCCCATATGGCATTCTGTCCCAGGCCCCCAGACGCCTCTGGGCAGCCCTGATTTAGGCACTGTAAGTAACTTTGGATATAGAAAAGGGGGCCTTAAGACCCAGCTGATAATGAAGCCTTTAGAGTACTGTCTTATAATGCAAAATTAATTCAAAGTTCCCAACATGCAGATCACTCCCAGCTCTTTGCAGGCCTCACCAAGACACAGGTGTTTATATAGCCCATATGCTACAGGATTGGCCTTCACCTCACAAGGCAAGAGACCTTGTTGAGGATGGAGCTGAGGTCACCGCTGTGGGATTACACAATGGCAGAGTGCCACCAGGCCATCCTTCTCTAAACTTGGCAGGAGAAGGAATTAGATATAAAATATTTGTGACAGCAGGAACTGATCTAAACCTTTGATCTTTCACTACCTACTACTGTAGCGTTCCAAGGTTTCAGTAGATTCTAGTTCTGAAAGAAACATGACTGACGGCCCAGAAGATACAGCAGGCATAATTTAGGGGGGGATGTGTCAGTCCATAGCTTCTTCTATTTCAGTTCAATAATGAAAAATGAAATGAGATTTAGTAAGAGAGGAACCATAGCCAAGGCCTTGGGACAATAACAAAGCTGTATAATTTACCTATTTCCAAAAGAGCATAAGTCACAGTCAGCCCCACATAACTTAGTGACAGTGCCTCATAGCCTTCCCTAGGGAGAAAAGGTGAGAAGCAGCAGCTCAGAGGAAAGTGCTTGGGGGAAATAGGTACCAGGCAGCTCAGCAAAAGGAGAGGATAGTTGGGGTGGGACTCCAGGGGGAATTTCAGGTTCAGATTTTTCAGTTTTGGTTCTTTAGTAGTTTTGGATCTCTATTCGGATTTGTATTTTTTGCATGCATTTTCCTCACTGAGGTCAATGGGAACAAACCACAATGTTAAAAGATACTAATTAAAAAATCAACATAAACGATCAGAATCACCTGAAACCGAAAAAGATCCAAAAGTTTGGATAGAACTGATTCAGCCATTTTTGGGTTGATTCGGTTCTATCCAAATCCGAAATTCCCATCCCTACAGGAAATTCCCATCCCTACAGGCAGGCTGGGAAACGGAGACGGGATAGAGGCATTGAAGGGCAGGACTCAGAGTCTCCAGGTTTTAATCCATCTTCTCTGGGATCCGAGTGAAGGCCTGATTAGGGCGGGGCAATGAAGCTTTCCCCACCCCTTTCTGATGTGCCTGCCCAGCCCCTGCAGAGCATCATGATGTCACAACACTCTGAAGGGGAGTGACTACTTAAGAAAGGGACAGGAGAGCCTCTTGCCCCACCTCCTCTTTGCATGGCCCTACCTCCTTCAGGTTAAAGCCTCAGGTAGGTGGCAGCCCTGCTAAGTAGTGTGTGTCTTACCTTCAAGGGGCTCACCAATTCCAGTGAGTTCAAAATGCCATGAGTCGGGGGGGAATACCATGAGTCAGGCCCTTAAAAATAAATGAGATTAACTCTAAACTTGTAAGATTTGAAAAAATATACTCAATTGTAGGCTCTTTTTGTACACTTCTGGATTGCAAATCTTTAGGGCATACACTGCAGACGCAGGCCTTTTTTACACGGTCCGCAGTACGGGGAGAGGAGGGGGGGAATCCGTGTGCACTATGGTCCGTGCATGCTGGGTGGGGGAGGGTGTAGATGGGCGCACACCCATCTACACCCACCCCCACACACGGAGGCACCTCTGTTTTTGCCGGTGCCTCCGTGTGTGGAGATGGGTGTGCATGCATGTGCACAGGAACGCACCTCCACCCCCGGGGGATTTACATGGGCAGCATCCATCTACATGGGCATACATGAAGATTTCTGCGTGTTCATGCATGGGTGCCGCCCATATAAAAACAGCCATAGAAATCTACAAACCACTTACTCTCAAGTAGCCCCACTGAAGCCCACACACCTGTTTCTGGGGTGGCTTTTCTAATGGCAAGTCCTATTTCACACGCCACCTAGTACTATTGGATGGATTGAACAAGAACCAGAACCCTGGAAATGAAGACTTACTAAACCCAACCCTTTGGTGGTGTCTTTTAAGGACATGAACAACTGTTAGACATGAAGTGGACTGAGACAACATCTAACCTGATATGGTTTAGGTATGGCAAATCCTGCAGCTTTGCAGGTGAATGTACAAGCTGACACTTGAGTTCCTATGCAATGGCCGAGGTCTGATAGACTAGAGAACCTTTGCCCTTAACACAGCACAGTCCTTCTTTGTGTCTGCCTCCACTTTGATTATGCTCCCCTCAGCAACTCTATAGTATTTAATAGACGACGAATCCTCTAGACTGGGTGGATGGCAGGTGGGTGGGTGGAAATCAGCCAGCCAACCTCTCCTTACCCGTGTCTTCCTGTGGAAGGGACTCTGTTTTTTAAAGGCTCTAAGCCCATTCCCCATTCAACTATACAAAGGTGTTCTGCTGTCCAGATGGTGTTTACCTATAAAGCCCTATATGGCCTAGGCCCTGCCTACCTGCAGGACCGCCTCACCCCCCGAGTTCTGGATTGATCCCTACAGTCATGTAGGAGTGCCCTCCCTGAGGTCCCCTGGGTTTTTCGGGGGGCAACAATGGAGAGGGCGTTCTTGGTGGCCTCACCAAGGCTGTTGAACTCCCTTCCAGCAAAGGCCCAGATGGCCCCAGACCAGACCTGGCTGTTCCACCAGGCTTTTGGCAAGGGAGATGGGTGAAGGGAGGGGGGATGAGGGATAGGGTGGTAGGGGTTTAAAATTTATCTTTTTTAACTTCCCCATTTTATTGTTAATATTTGATTTTATTATTGTATTTTTTGTACTGAATATAAAATTGTTAGTCGCTTCGAACCATGTTAGGCAGGAGGGGCGGGGGGGTTATAAATAAATAAATGGTTTCTTGACAGGTTTCTCCTGCGTGAATTAGTGGCTATGCCACAGATCCCTTCTAGCTCTACAGTTTTTTACCATCAGAAAGTGTGGTTTAGGATTTACGTGTCTTTTAGTTTGGCAATTTGATTCTAGTTGTTCTCCAATTACACTTCCAAAGCCTATTGTCTGTGCAGTGCCTGCAATGAGGGAGGGGACGGGGTGGGTGGGTGGTTTTTTGTTTTATGCTTATTTTATGGCTTCACCATGTGGTTTTATATTGGTATTTTATGTGTTTTATATTTTTGTTTTAAAGTGTAAGCCGCCCCGGGCTGCTTTGCAGAAGGGGTGGGGAATAAAATTGTTAAATAAATAAATAAATATGCAAAAATAAAACCCAAAAACCTACATGCAGAGACTTATCCGCTGTGCTCGCTCACATGTCTGTGCACAGGAATATCTGGTGCAAAAGGAGGTATCAATGAAGTTAGCCAATTCTCTCAGAGTGAATTTGCCAGCAAATAATATTTTGTATTTGGGAACTTTGCTTTCAAAGTTCGCACAACACTTATCAAATCAATTGTGAAATAGCAAGAGAGTAATTTTCAGCATTTCATTATTCACTTTGTTGTTTGTGTTCACATTTTGTTTTCTTTCTTTCAGTACTGGAATCCTGTAGTGTATCTAAATGGATCCAATAGCCCGTAGCCTCTGACCAGTTGGCTATAGAGGAATGATTACTCTGTCTGGTTCTTTCACTACATAAATTACCAGAATATCCAATATGAATTGCCAAAAACAAGCTACTGAATAGGAGGGTCGCCCTTTGCTCAGAAGGGCTCAGATCTGTATTTGGTTCTTCATAAGCATTTGTGACCAAGTAAATTCAGTTTGAGAAACCAACTTGGCTAGAATTGCACAGCCCTAATTATTTTTGTGGGCACACCTGAAAAAAGTATTATTTAAGGAAGNTCTTGCCCCACCTCCTCTTTGCATGGCCCTACCTCCTTCAGGTTAAAGCCTCAGGTAGGTGGCAGCCCTGCTAAGTAGTGTGTGTCTTACCTTCAAGGGGCTCACCAATTCCAGTGAGTTCAAAATGCCATGAGTCGGGGGGGAATACCATGAGTCAGGCCCTTAAAAATAAATGAGATTAACTCTAAACTTGTAAGATTTGAAAAAATATACTCAATTGTAGGCTCTTTTTGTACACTTCTGGATTGCAAATCTTTAGGGCATACACTGCAGACGCAGGCCTTTTTTACACGGTCCGCAGTACGGGGAGAGGAGGGGGGGAATCCGTGTGCACTATGGTCCGTGCATGCTGGGTGGGGGAGGGTGTAGATGGGCGCACACCCATCTACACCCACCCCCACACACGGAGGCACCTCTGTTTTTGCCGGTGCCTCCGTGTGTGGAGATGGGTGTGCATGCATGTGCACAGGAACGCACCTCCACCCCCGGGGGATTTACATGGGCAGCATCCATCTACATGGGCATACATGAAGATTTCTGCGTGTTCATGCATGGGTGCCGCCCATATAAAAACAGCCATAGAAATCTACAAACCACTTACTCTCAAGTAGCCCCACTGAAGCCCACACACCTGTTTCTGGGGTGGCTTTTCTAATGGCAAGTCCTATTTCACACGCCACCTAGTACTATTGGATGGATTGAACAAGAACCAGAACCCTGGAAATGAAGACTTACTAAACCCAACCCTTTGGTGGTGTCTTTTAAGGACATGAACAACTGTTAGACATGAAGTGGACTGAGACAACATCTAACCTGATATGGTTTAGGTATGGCAAATCCTGCACCAAGGGGGTTGCTGGACTCAATGACCCTCAATCCCCTGTCTCTTATACACATCTAGATGTGTATAAGAGACAGAGCTGCACCCATTTGCATGAGCTGAGGGCGCGATAGCAGTGTTTGGAATCTGAATTCCTGATTTTTAAGGCTGCTGTTTCTCAAACCATGAGATGCCTTTCCCCTTCTCTGAGGAAGCTCTGCTCAGGTGCTCCTGCCTCCCTAAAGAATAGTTCCTCACTGCTGCAGAAATGCAAGGGAACTTGCCAAGCAAGAGAATGTCACCAGTGACCTAAAGACACTTGGCTGTGTTACAGAATACTCTTCAAGTGTAGAATCATCCCTGCAGAAAGATAAGCGATCATGCTGGGAAAATCATAGCATCTGCCTCGGCAAAAAAAACAACACTGCACCACAAGCACCACCTGCTTTCTTGGAGGGAGAAAATTAAAAAGAGTTTTGCTCCCTCAAAAAACAAGGCAAACCCCTCACCTTCCTCCCAACCATGCTCCATGGTCTCACATTAAGGAAATGGCTAGCACGTCTCCAAGAATTTCTAGGAAGGTCACATCAGAAGGTAAAGGAGAAATGAAAGCTTTAGTTGGCACTGTAGCAAATGACAGTTTCAATCCATTCTGCTTCTGGGTGTGTTAATGGTTTTATTGGAGGAGGAGGAGGATGGGGTTTGGTAGGCTACCAGCTCCACTCAGATGACTCAGTTTCATCAGCACCACCAATTAAACCATGAATCCAATGGAAAGACAGAAGGACACAAAGTGCTGCCAGGGTCTCTCAATGTCTTTTCATGTATGTAACACCTGCCCCCTCTCCTCTCTCCACCCCCAATCCTAGAGCCTCACAGCTTGAAGAGAGATACATGATCAGCAGAGTCATATGCACACAGCCGCTCCTTATTCATGCCATGTTCTGCTTTCTTTCTCCTGCCCCACTGCTGCCTTGGTATTGGAGGGCCTTTCCCTACCCTTGGAACTTCCTCTCTCCCACCCAGCCTTCATGTTCCTCCTAAAAGACTATCTCTTCCATCAAGTTTGTCTGAGTTTCTCACCCCCATATATTTGCTCATTAATATTTTTCCTTATACTGGTCTCACCCTTCAGAATCCCCCACCTCTTTTGAAACGAGCACGTGTACCTGCCACTTCTCAAATGTATCTCTGTCTCTTCCTATGTTTCCCACTTCCTTGTCTGCCATTATATAATCATAGAAGAGAATTGCAGAATCTGAGAATTGGAAGGGATCTTGAGGATCATCTGGTCTAACCCCATGCTTGGATGCAGGATGATCATTGATTACAGCTACAACATGCCCAAGAGATGGCTGTCCAGCCTCTTTCTGGAAACCTCCAGCAGCAGAGAGCCTACAGACCCTCTAGGCAGCTGGTTCCATTATCGTACAGCTTACTGTTTGTTTCTCATGGTATTTAACCAAGATCTACCTTCCCGTAATTTGAGCCCATCATTCCCAGCCCTGCCCTCTTTAGCAATGCAGAACTGTTCCTTGCCATCCTGTTCATGGCAACCCTTTAGATATATGAAGACCGCTATCATGTGTCCCTTTTGTCTTCTCTTTCCTTGGCTAAACATATCCAGTTCCTTCAACCTTAATTATTATTATTATTATTATTATAAGCTTTTATATAGCGCAAGCAATGTACCTGGTGCTTTACAGAGAATAAAATAGACACGGTCCCTTTCCTCATAAGAATTGTTTTCTAGATTCTTTATCATCTGCTATCCTCCTCTTAACCTGCTCCAGTTTGTCAATGTCCTTCTTAAAATAAGCTACTGAAAACTAGACACAATGCTCTAGGCGAGATCTGACCAGTGCCAAATAGAGTGTAATTTACTTCTCATGACTTGGAAACAAAGCTTCTGTTAATGCAGCCTAAAGTTGCATTAGCCTTTTTTGCAGCTGCATCAACTTGCTGATTTATGTTCTGTTTGTGATCAACCACGATCCCTAGATCCTTTTCACCTGGGCTGCTGCAAGCCGGGCAACCCGCATCTTATATATGTGCATTTGATTTTTCCTCTCCGAATGCACAGCTTTACATTTCTCTCGAATGAATTTCATTTGTTAATTTCAAATCAGATTTCCAACCTACCAAGATTTTTTTGAAGTTTAATTCTTTTTTATTTTCATTCCAATTTATTTTATTTATTTATTATTGCTTATATACCACCCTACTCGCTATACAGCGACTCAGAGCAGTGCACAACCAGCAAAACAATCAAATACAAAATACACAAGTAAAATAACACTCAACCTCAGAGTAAAATCTAATCCCTCCCACCCCTATCCCCCTCACAGAATGCCTGGCGAAAAAGCCACATCTTACACTGGCTACGAAACATAACAGGGTCCCGGGAGAGTCGAATATCTGCCGGGAGAGAGTTCCAGAGTCGCGGTGCAGTCACCGAGAACGCCCTTTCAAATGTGGCCCCCCAGGAAACCTGGGGGATTTCTAGCAGGGCACCCCCGGAAGACCACAGGGGCCGATTGAGAGCACAGGGGGTGAGACGGTCCCGCAGATAGAGAGGGCCCAGGCCTTAAAAGGCTTTAGAGGTTAAAACCAACACCCTGAAGCGAACCCGGAAGACTATAGGCAGGCAGTTCAGAGAACAGAGCACCAGTGTAATGTGCTCCCAGCAGCCTGTCCTTGACAGGAGGTGAGCCATTGCATTCTGCACCAGCTGAAGTCTCCAAATTGTTATCAAGGATAGCCCCACGTTGAGCACGTTACAGTAGTCAAGCCATGAGGTTTTAATATACTTGAATTCTATTTTTCTTTAATTCTAATTCTAACCTTTCAAGGAGTCAACCACCCCTCCCAGGTTTGTGATATCTGCAAGCTTGATAAGTATTCCCTCCACCCCTTCATCCAATTCATTAATAAAGATGTTAAATGGCATTAGAGCCAGGACAGAGCCCTGCAGGACTGCACTCAGTACCTCCCTCTAGTTTGATGATAAGTCATTGATGATCACTCTTTGAGGACAGTTTTTCAACCAGCTGTGAATCTACCTTGCTGTAGTGTCTACCAGCCCACACTTTGCCTAACTATCAATGAGGCTCTCGTGTGAAATGCTTTGCTGAAATAAATATTATGTCCTTAGTGTTCTCCTCATCCACTAAACTAGTACCCTACCAAAGGAGGAGACAAGATTAGTCTGGCATGACTTGGTCCTGACAAACCCATGCCAGCTACAAACAATCACTGCATTGTTATCAAGGTATTTAGCTTACAGACTGCCTGTTTTATAATATCTTCTAACATCTTTCCTAGTACTGAAGTCATTCTGGCAGGTCTGTAATTTTCCAGATCCTTCTTTTTCTCTTTTTTAAAGATAGCAGCAGCATTTGTCTGTCTCCAGTCTTCTGGCACCTCATCTCTTTTCCAAGAGTTCTCAAAAATAATTGGCAAAGGTTCTGAGAGTAGTTCAGCAAGTTATTTCAATACCCTATGATGTAATTTATCCAGCCCTGAAGAATTTATTCATAGCACCCACGTATTCCCTGACCACCTCTTTATCTATTCTGGGCTACAATCTTTCCACATCATTGTTCGTATTTGTTTTGCCAGTCTGGACAGTTTTCCCCTTTCTGTAAAGACAACCAAAATCGGAGTTGAGAAGTTATGCCTTCTCTTTGTTTTCTAATAACATTTTACCATCCTCACTGAGCAGCAGGCCCACCATTTCCTCATTATTCCTCTTACTTCTAACAAACTTAACAAAAAAACATCTTTTTGGTTTTTTTAGCATCCCTTCCTAGCCTTAGTTCATTGTGCCATAGCCTTTTGTACATGTCCTTGGTTACTTGTCCCTCCTTCCATTGATTATGTTTCCCTTTTGATTCTTCACTCATTGCTAAGCTCCTTGTGCAGCTACATTGGCTTTTTGGATGTCTTCCATTTTTATTTTCCATTGGGATCATCTGCAATTTTGCCTTCAGTATTTCATATTCTTAGAAAATTCCAGCCTTCTTGGACACCTATCCCCTTCAGATGTTCTAACCATGGGATGCCACCAAGTATTTCTCTGAG
Organism: Sphenodon punctatus; assembly: GCA_003113815.1. Lineage (NCBI taxonomy): Eukaryota > Metazoa > Chordata > Lepidosauria > Sphenodontia > Sphenodontidae > Sphenodon > Sphenodon punctatus. The sequence continues at coordinate 676,948 of QEPC01006630.1, read as the reverse complement.
CTTATTTAAATCAGCTATTTGAAGTTCAAGGTCCTCGGTAGACTGGTTTACCACTTGCCTTTTCCTAGGGTCATGGATTCTAGCAATATATGGTCACTTCTTCCCCATGTCTTCACATCATTCACTAGTTCGTCGGTATTGATTAGGATCAAGTCCAAAACAGCTGAACCCCAAGTTCCTTCTTCAATTTTCTGAAAGAGGTAGTTGTTACCAGTGCAATCTAAGTCTTCCTCACCTAACCAAGATTGCAAGCCTCTCAGGGCAGAGACCTATCTCTAATCATTACTGTTCAGCTGTAGGTACATTGCTTGTACTATATCAGGGGTGGGGAACCTCAGGCCTGGGGTCCAAATGCGCCCCTTGACACGTTTTTATGTGGCCCCTTTCTAGTGTCCGGATCTGGCCCCTGGATCCAGTCTCTATTCCCAAGCACTGAAAAACTGAGCTCAGAATAATGGAACAGAGAGGTGGGCATGTACACAAAGCTATGGGACAGATCCAAAGCACACATCCATGATCTGGGCCCTCCTTTTGCTGAATACACCCATTAAGCACCCCCTCCCCCAACCTCTATGTGGCCCTCAGAGCTCATACAAATTTTCAGTATGGCCCCCAGGACAGAAATGGTTCCCCACCCCTGTACTATATAAATAATAATGGCAAATAAAAACAGGAGCATTGAACCTGGTTTCTATGATGGGAGACATGGGGCTGGGTGTTTGGTACAATTAGGCTATTGATAGTTCGCTGGGTATAATGTAGGGAGCCCTACCAATAGGCACCACTCACAAGGACCATTGCTTTCCAATCCCTTCATTGTTTCTCTGGCCTTGTCCCTTGGTACGTCCCTCATTGTGCATTCAGTCACTTGCCACCACAACCTTTTGTCTGTCCTTGCCTACAATCTCTCCTCTCTTGGTGAAGGAGCCTTCTCCTAAGCTCTGCCTCCTGAAATAGCTTCTCTGTAGCCCTCCACCTCACATGAACACAGGATTAGATGAGTTCATGGAGGGTAAAGCCCATCATGGCTATCGGGATGAAATCTATCAATGCTGGAAGCTAGGAGTGAATGACAGAGCACGATGGACTAGTCAATTTATCCATTGTTTGGGGGCACAACCGGTGCTGGACACTGTCAGAGACAGAACACTAAGGCAGGCAGGCCACTGGACTGACTTAGTATATCTGTTCTTACATTCCCATGTTTACCTTTAGCCTTTTTCACCTTGAATCCCCTCTGTTCTCTCATTTAACTCTATCAATGGGTTGTAAAGTTTCCTTCCAGCCTTTTGGTACCCAAAGAGCCAGTGGCCAGCAACTTCTTTTGGCCAGTGCAGGAATAAAGCCTAGCATGTTTCTATACATTGTTATGTTAGCCACTCACGTTGCGCGTGAAACTCAGTCCCAAGGCTAATAGAGGACACTGAGGGAGGGTCTGTGCTACTCCCCATCTATCAGCTGTTCAGTGGGGAGCAGAAAAGCCTCTGTCGGACACCTACTGCACTGAAATGCTCTCCTGGCAGAAACCCTGGTGGAGACGAAGCTAGGGATGCTGCCTGAAGAGCCATTCAGCCTATGAATCTTATGGACATTCCCATGAGTTGCTGTCAGGCTCAGGCATAAGAGTGGAGACACCCACAGTCTCCAAATCAAGATCATCATCACTCATTCCCACCACAGGCAGAATACTAGAACTGTCACGTGCTTTCCCCAGGGCTCAAATTCAGCAAGGATTTCAAAGTCAAAGCCCACAATAGAACACTTCAGCAACTCCATCTATATATGATCAATGTCGCTGCATGTGCCTATGGACCTGGCACAAAACCTGAGGGAATAAACCATCAGAACCACTCAATTCCCATGTCGCCCAGCCAGCATGCAAGCTCCCCAGGAAGCATGTTGCTGTTGATAAACACAAACACCCAGAGATGAGGGCTGGGGGGGGGGGGTAACCTGTCTCTTATACACATCTAGATGTGTATAAGAGAGGTGGGGGAGGGTGTAGATGGGCGCACACCCATCTACACCCACCCCCACACACGGAGGCACCTCTGTTTTTGCCGGTGCCTCCGTGTGTGGAGATGGGTGTGCATGCATGTGCACAGGAACGCACCTCCACCCCCGGGGGATTTACATGGGCAGCATCCATCTACATGGGCATACATGAAGATTTCTGCGTGTTCATGCATGGGTGCCGCCCATATAAAAACAGCCATAGAAATCTACAAACCACTTACTCTCAAGTAGCCCCACTGAAGCCCACACACCTGTTTCTGGGGTGGCTTTTCTAATGGCAAGTCCTATTTCACACGCCACCTAGTACTATTGGATGGATTGAACAAGAACCAGAACCCTGGAAATGAAGACTTACTAAACCCAACCCTTTGGTGGTGTCTTTTAAGGACATGAACAACTGTTGGACATGAAGTGGACTGAGACAACATCTAACCTGATATGGTTTAGGTATGGCAAATCCTGCANCGTGGAGACTATTTAAAAACACCCACTTGAAAGCTCAGATTAAATGTATTCCACAAATTAAGAAAGGTAGGAAGAGGACCAAACGTCTGCCTGTGTGGCTAAATGGTGAGGTGAAGGAGGCTACTGGAGCCAAAAGGGCATCCTTTGAAAAATGGAAAGAGAGTCCCAATGAGGTAACTAGGGAAGAGCATAAGCTTTGCCAAAGTAGATGTAAGAAGTAAATAAGGCAGGTGGCCAAAATGGAATATGAGGAACAACTTGCTAAAGATGCTAAAACTAATAATAAAAACCTTTTCAAGTACATTAGAATCAGGAAGCCTGCTAGAGAGTCAGTTGAACATCCAGAACTTTAACGTGTGTCTGAAAATGCCCAGTGTAGCTTACTTAGGTTAAACCAGTCAGGCAACTTTATTCTTGCTGTTCAGAGCACAACACAGCACAGATAACAATGAACTATCTCCTGATTGCTCCCATATCCCTGTTCAGTGCGAAACCTGGGATGGACTAGTCTGGATCTGTTACTACTAGTGGGAACTCATGGAATGAGTCTTTCAAAAGCACTGCATTCACTGCGCTGGATTATATGATGGGCATTTGCTGCAGAGTTGAGGAGTCCCCAAGTTTGGCTGTTAAGGTATGCGAATGAAGCAAGTTGCCTTTACAGGTGATATCCTTGCTTTGCAGTAATTGTGTCACTGGGATTTACACTTGAGCAACTGTAACTCTGAATAAACAGGTTTTGTTTGGAGTGAACAGATAATGTAATCTCCAGGGCTGTCAATTTCCTCCCTTTCCCAGCATTAAAGTATAAACCTCCCAAAGCAAATAAGCTGCAAAAGCACCGTATTCCTAGTGACAGAGTCGATAACTTTCCCTGCATATTGCTGAGCCTGAGATCAGGGAAAGAAAAACACAAGCAAGCCTATTTGAATAGAGGAACTGCGCCCTGCTGGAAATAATATATCCCCTGCCGAACATCTTGTGGTATTGCTTCCCATCCCAACTCAGCAGAACATGTTGTTCCGATGCTCTTCTCCTCGCAGCTCTGGTAGAGCTGAGTGATCTGAGCCTGTTGGTTTTTTTAGAATAATGAGACTTCTGAAGAATCCTGCTTGGCCTTTTTGTGGTCAATTAGCAAGTCTGATGATATGGATGTTAAGGGGCCTCTGCCAAGTCATTTATGCCTGAAATTTATGCTATATAGGAAATGCCCTCTGGATTCGCAGTATCCTTGCTTTTCTTTTTATTTTGCCGCTGAGTTGCCAAGAAATTAATCAAAGGCAACCCAATAGCAACTTTTTAATAGAGTGCGCCACAGGGCCACTCTTAGGCATTTTGCTACCCTAGGACAGAGGAGGGGAACACTCCCAAGCCTGGCACCAGCCCATGGGTTGAACATGGAAGCCAGGATCACGGGACCTGCAGTCTTCTCTGTGCTACTCCTAGAAAGCCACTGCATTGGACAAAGTGTCCACCTTGTGGACTCTAGCAGATGGCCTAGGACAGGGATGGGAAATGCGAGGCCAAATGCAGCCCATGGCTAGTTTTTATTTGGCCTCTTTCCAGTTCCTGGATTTGGCCCCTAGATTTAGTTTTTAAACCCAGCCACTGACAGACTGAACTCGGTTGGGACTGGGAGGGGGGATGCACACAACAGGGACAGATTCATGGCACAGATCTGTGAGCTGAACACTCCTCTTCCCATGCCCCCAACTTCTGTGCAACCCTCGGAGCTTGGATTAATTTTCAAAGTGGCCCCTAGGAGGGAAAATGTTTTGCACTCCTGTCTCCTGGCCTAGGAGAGACATGGATGTGGATTCTAATCCTGGCTTTGTAGCTGATGTGTTGTATGACACTGGGCAAATCACTGCTCTGAGCCTCATTTCCCCCTCCTGTCTACTGCGTTAGATTCCAAGTTCCTTGGGTCAGACTGTCTGTTGTGTACGAGGACAGTGCAAAGCACCCAGTGGCTATGATTTTTCTCAGGGCCTTTGGGCACTGTTCTCAAAACAATAAAACATCCACTGCTTATGTGGGAAATATCTTTTACACAAGTTAGACTATTACAAATGTTTTTAGGCAGTAAGAAACATTTCCAAGTTTGTAAGAGGGCCATGTCTAGCAATGAGTTAACAACCAAGCTAATTTTATCCCTTTAGGAAAACATGAGACTGTAGGGCAATCTGATGGGGTGGGTGTATAATCAGTGCTGAATCTGGTGAAAAACCAAAGATTGACAGTTCTGGAAATGAACAGTTAGCAGCAGAGACTGAGCTGCATGTGCTGGGGGAGAGGACTGCCCCACTGCAAACCATCTTGTGGGATAGAAAACCTTGACACTTGCAAGGAGGGGCTGGATACAAGCTGTTCACAGGAGGGGCGGGATACAAATTGAAATAAATAAATATAAATATTGCATTCTGGATTCTTCCAATGCACCCCTCTGGTTCCACCCTGCAGCATGGACGCATTCAGGCCTTTCACTTTAGGGACTTTGTGGGATTGTTTTGCAGGATTATCCCAGACCCTGGACAACAAACACTGTGTCCAGGTCTGGTGACCTTGCCCAGATCTGCAGCCACAGAATGCCACCCACAAAACAGAAAGCCAAGGAGGATGTCAGGAGTTAGCAGAGAAGAAGGAAGCTTTTAAAACAACCTGGATGGGTTGCCTTCACTATCAATAGGAACTTGTTTTTCTGAACAGTTGGCTTTGTAACTCCAGTGGTTTTAAAAGGGTAAACAACTGACCACCCTAAGAAACCAGCAGGACCTGTTTGTATGTGTGTGGCAATGGAGGCCGGACCACCTGAAAATACAAAGGGCTCTGCAGTCGTGGCATGAAGGGGCGAGGGAAGTCAGTGCTAAAGGGACAGAAGAGGATTTGCAGTCTGTTCTATAAGTCAGTCCTCAGGCTTCTGGGCATGGATCTCTCAAGAGCAAAGGATCCACTCCAAGCAGGTAAGAGCATGGGGTTGAGTAACTCTCTCCTTTGAGTATGTGGCATCTGCTAGTGTTTGAAATAAACTACTCGACTATCTAAAGGTTGGAGGCCTGATTGCCAAGTGCTACAGTGGCAGTGGAGTTATCACCCAAAGCGGCTGTGATGAGCCAGAGAGTGGTGGAGATATTCAAGGCCAGCAAGGTTTGGGGCCTGTTGACAAGGGAATCGTCCGTCAATGGAAGAGGTTAAGAACATAAGAATTGCCATAATGGGTTAGACAAATGGCCATCGAGCTCAACACCTGTTTCCAACAGTGGCCAATCTCCATCACTTGGGAGCAGAACCCAACAGGTCACAACGGGGCAATCCATTCCCTGTTGTTTACTCGCAGCTCCCAACAGTAAGAGTTTACATTCTCCCAAACCTACCCAGATATCGCTGCCAATAAACCGATCCTCCAGAAACTTGTCCAAACCATTTCTAAACCCAGCTCCACTATTGCCTGTGACCACATCTTCTGGCAACAAATTCCACAACTTAATTGTGTGTTGAGTGAAAAAAATACTTCCTTTTATTTGTTTTAAACCTGCTACTTGTTAGTTGCATGTGGCATTCCCTAGTTCTGTTACTATATAAGAGGGTAAATAACCGATCCCTATTTATTCATTCCACATCACTCATGATTTTATAAACTTCTATCATATCCTGTCTTAGACGTTGTTTCTCCAGGCTGACGAGCTCTAACCTATCCAGCCTCTTTTCACAGGGGAGTTGTTCCATACCCTTTATCATCTTTGTTACTGTTCTCTGTACCTTTTCTATTTCTACTATATCTTTTTTGAAACAGGGCAACCAGAACTGCATACAACATTCAACGTGTGGTTGCACCATAGCTTTACATAGAGGCATTGTGATATTTTCAGTTTTATTCTCTATTCCTTTACAAATAATTTCTAATGTTCTGTTTGCTTTTTTGAATGGACCACAAACTTTATAAACTGTGGCCGCATCAAAGGAAAGTGTCTTGCGTGAGACAGGTCCAGGAAAAGAGCAAGATGGGTGGCATGATCCTATTCCTAGGGCTGGTAGGCTGGAAAAGTGGTCAACCTGGGCATATTAAAGAGTCACTCTGGGAAAGGTAACACTGGTGGGAGCTGGAAGCCAATACAATGAGTATTTTCAGATGTTATGGGCCTCCCTCTAACCACAGTCAATCCCCTGTGGTGGAGGAGAGGCCCATAACGTCTAAAGGTTTCCCACCAGATGTTCACCCCAGTGAACCTCCGGCGGGAATCAGATTAACCACGATTCCAGGGGTGAGGCCAGCCTCACCCCCGGAACTGTGGTTAGCGGAACCACGATCCGGGACGGGGCCGGCTTTGGCCACGGTGCACGTCTGGCCACCAGCCCTGGCCTGGAGCATGGTCCTGGACACGATCCAGGATCGGGGACAGCGGCCGGATTGGCCGCTGCGCTCGCCCATCTCCTGGGGGGCGGGTGGCCAGGGGAGCGTGCGGGGGTCGGGGCTGTGTGGATGCACGTTACGCTGCGCAGCCCCGCCCCCTCCCCGATCCCCTGTAGGAATCTGCTGGCACATCTAAAGGACGGCTGGGAAGATTCCTGTCTGGGAACTGAAACGGATCCCACACCGTGGTTCAGAATCTGTATCAGGATATTCGGCCTTAAAGAAATCCCAGACTGGTTCTCCGAGTAGGAAAGCGGGTAATGGTCGGAGTCAGGTGATGGAGCTGGAGGACCATCATGCCCAAGTAGTGTCATGATGGAAAGCCTGGAGTTAGAGAGATGATTGGGACTTCATCTCAAGGGGAAGCTAGAAAAGCATAGGGGCGAATTTCAGTGGAGTCTGGAAGAGGATGCTACAATGTTATAAGGTAGAGGAGAGAGTGCAGGACAAGAGAACCCAAACCAAAGCACAAGAGGGAACAGATGTTGTATACAGGAGTATTTCCTAAAGGCAGTTGCAGAATCAGTGGGGGTAGTTATTATTCCAATGGATTCTAGTGCAGCAAATGAGCAGCTTGCTCTGCTGAAGACACTTGACTCATGTTTAGGCGGACCCCTCCATCATATCCAGGAATTGTCACAGCAGCTGCCCTCTCTCTGCTCCTCTAGCTCAACTCCTCACTGTACTGCAAGCTTAGTGGGACAGCCTTCTTCGCTGCAGCTCCACCTGGGTCAAACAGCCTCTTTTCCTCTATTGTCTACATATTTACTTCCAATGACATAGCTTTTCCTGTGACTCTGAAATGTTCCCTTCCACCCTGATGCTATTTGACTCTGTAATACAGTGATTAGCACATTGCAGCTCCCACGTAGCAAGTAGCTCTTCAGACCACGATCTGCAGGTTGTTGTTTTTTTGCAGAGGTGGCGATGGGCACACTGGCAATGCTAGGGGCCTACCATCTGCCGTAACTCTAGCCCCAAACAGGAATGCACTGCAGTGCTAAACCCCAACCAGGAGTTTAGCTGTAACAGTGATTGGCATTTAGGGCTTCAGTTTCTCCCCGACCAAACCTGTTAGACACATCAGGGCCTTGTGCTGAGATGCGTCGTGGCTCTTTGGTTAACCCTGATTGTTCATGTGGCTCCAGTCAGGAATGAGTATCTCTGCTGCAAGAGCATTTATTGTAGAGGCAGACACTGTGAAAGTTAATACACTCTCCATGGGCTGGATAGGAAATGGGTGGTAGTGCATATCATAAAGGGTGTGCTCAGGATGGGTGAAGGGAGGTGAGGGTTCAGATCAGGGGTGGGGAACCTCAGGCCTGGAGGTTAAATGTGGCTCATGGCTAGTTTTTATGTGGCTCCTTTCCAGTTTCTCAATCTTTCCCCTGGATCAAGTTCCTACCTCGAAGTACTGAAAATCTGAGCTCAGGATAAGGGAGAAGAGATAAGGGCATTGTGAGGGTTGGGGAGAGGGGAGGAACAAGAAGGAAAAGCTCACCCCTGGATGTCGTAGCTGCAACCCTCTGTGGAAACAAAACCCTTGGGATCAGAGGGTGGCATAGATCCAGGAACCAGATGCTGCTGCGATCATCATAAGGTGCGGTAACCAGGGCTGATGCCACAAGACTCCCTTGCCCAGGGGAAGATCTTTACCATGCAAGACAGTGGTAGGGAATGGGTCCAAGGATCCCACAGGGGCATAGGAGGTTGTCAGAAAGACAAGGTTAATCCTACAACCAGGACAGGGACGGAAAGGCCACGGAACCACAGTGACGGGCCCCTAGGGCCAACAGAAGACAGGCTCTATGGGATGCACCCTTCCACTCACCCTCCCCCTGTTGCCAGGCCCCTTCCCCCTTGTACCCGCACTCGTACACACACAAACACACAACATTTACTATACTTCCACAAGCTGCAACAAGCTGCACCAGACCAGTCTCTCAAGCGTGCAGGCTTAGCATCCTCCTTATATGCTTCAGGCCCTGCCCTGCTGCAAAGCCTGCCGGCACAGGCGCTTTGAGCGCCGCCGCGGCCCCAGTCCGTTGCTGGGAACCTCCTGCTCACTGGTCTGCTTTCCCGCTGACTTCGGTAGGTTGCGATTAAGGGTGGACTTATCCTTGCTGCCCGGGGCTTCTCCTGGGAACCCCGAGGAGTCGGAAGGCCCCTCTTTGCCATCCCGAACAGCCACCTGCACCTCGAGGCTTTGCTGCTGCCCCTTACGACCCAAAAAGGTACGGCGCAGGACCTTGACAGGCATGCACATTTTTTGCATGCGCAGAACGTTTAGGGGTTTTTGAGAATCTTGCAAGATTTTTGAGAAACCTCAAAAACCGCTCTGCACATGTACAAAATGGCTGCCGGGCGCTGTGCATGCGCAGAATGGCTGCATATTGTGCACGTGCAGCACGTTTTTGAGGCTCTCGAGAATCTCATGAGATTCTCAAAAACCTCAAGAATGTGCAACATCTTGCCGGGGCTGCGAGAGTCTCGCGCAGTCTCTTGAGAATGCTTTTGCATCCTTATTTCTGGGCCCTCCTCTTCCTAAATGCACTCCTTAAGCACCCTCCCCCATAACTTCTGTGCGACCCTTGGAGTGGTCCCCTGGAGGGTAAAGGTTCTCCACCCCTGGTCCAGATCATGGATCTATTCCATACCTTATCCTTGAGTGCATGCCCTTATCTCTGCTCCCGCCCTCTAAACTCACTCTTTCTGGGCTTGAGGGTAGGGACTGGAGGATTCTGGGCTAGATCCATGAATTGGAAAGGGGGCAAATTAATAAAATGGTCATTGGTTGGATGTGGCTGAGGGGCTGGAGATTCTCCACCCGAGATCTATTAGCTGCATGCATCTTTTTGGAATGCAAGTTGCATAAAAGACGGCACACAAAATAAAGCTGTATTGATTGTGCTGGCGTATTCTACCCCTTTCCCTTATGGTGTTTCTCTACAGCATTAGTGTGGGGGGCAGCTATGTGGCTTCCCATGCAGCTTATCAGTAGGGCTCTGTAGCTTTATCTGCAGCAGTTTGTCTGATCTTCACAGCCCTTGATGCTGCAGAATCAAATCCACTCGACTGCATCCCTCTAGGAACACCTGCGAATCAAACATGTACTGAGAGGGTCATGAACTAAGCGTACAGCATGACTGACTAAAGCCAAAGTTCATCATTTGCTATTTGCTCCCTTTGTCACCCTGGGCCTGCCTTCACCCCTGAGGAGTGTTTTGGAAGCAGCAGTGCTTAGTTCTTGGTAAATATTTTACAGCTCCTAATGGAACCAACATGTTTACTTGGCAAGAAATAGGATTTTTTTTAAAATAAAAAAATAGCAAAGTAACAGCCCCGATGCTGACTCTTCAGTTTTAGAAGGCGCTGAGAGCTTGAATGGTTTCCACTTCGGAAGGTTCAAAGACAGCCTGACAGTTTTGGAGGTGACTGGCTTACAGATAGGCAGGTATGACATGCTAAAGGAAGAAGAAATAGCACCTTGGGTGAACATGGTAAATGCCTTTTGCATAGCACAGAGCACTCTGGGATGCCACAGGATGTTCTCTGCCTCTGCTGTGAAGCTGTGGCAATTCAAAGGAGCATGAAAGGCTGGGAGTCCATTGGCATGATGATGATGATTGATGATGGTGGTGGAGCGCAAAGGGAATGTGACTGTATTAAGGGCCCCGGGAATAGAAATGCATTTCAAGCTGCAGATCAGGGATTTGCAGCATGTACTAAATAGGGATATGCTGGAAACCTGGGAAAGCAACAGAAACGATAGAGCCTCACACAGGCTTGAATTTGCAAGCCTTTTCTGGCTTGAGCCTGCTGAAGAACGGAGCAGCTTGACCAGAACCTGAAATCTATTTTGTGAGATGCAACGTGTATTCAGTGGAATCCGCTTAAGTAGAACTTGCATAGCTTGAATTTCTGTATAAGTGGAAT
>QEPC01006630.1:646200-662982 GCA_003113815.1 Sphenodon punctatus | reverse complement strand
CTCAGATTGTAAGCCCTAGGGGCAGGGACCGTGTCTATTTTATTACTTTGTAAAGTGCCATGTACACTGCTGGCGCTATATAAATGTTTGTTAATAATAATAATAATAGTAGTAGTAGATTTTCTTAATCGTTTATACACTTTCAGCAATCAAAATGTTTTGCGCTGCTTATCTAGTTCACCTTCACAACAACCCTGTAAGGTAGGTCATTATTATTCCTATTTAATAGTTCCTCATGAACGTTGCATCCCTTGTCTCTCCCTCTGTTCCCCCTTCCCTGACTCCCCTCCCCGTCTTTAGATTGTAAGCTCTCAGGCAGGGACTGTGTCTATTTTATTCTCTGTAAAGCACCAGGTACATCGCTGATGCTATTTAAAAGCTTAACAATAATAATAGTTATAATAATTTTACAGATGGGGGAACAGAGGCTGAGAGACAGTGACTTTCCCCCAATGAGTTCATGGCTAAAACAGGATTTGAACCTTGCTCTTCGGGTCCAACACCTCAGTCACTAGGTTGCAATGTCTCTTCTCAACAGTAAAATAGGCTTACGTACACCCTCGCTCTAACAGACCTCTTGGGACCTAAGCCCTTTGTATTTCTAAGAGTGAAAGTTTAATCAAGGAGCTTCAAAATGCTATGAGAGGTTCTGTTGGGTTCGTTATAGGCAACGGTCCACTCTAACAGGGCGTGAAATTTGCAGGTGCCTGAGAGCCATTAGCACCCAGAAAACTGAAGCTGACAACTGGTTCAGGGGTGGGGCAGGAATAATTTATTATCCGGATAAGTCTGGTGACTTTTTAAAAAGAAAATTGGCTCCTGGAGTTTGATCTGAAATTTTGTACCCTGACTCTCATGAAGACCATTATGATAAGAGTGTACTGCATTAATTATTAGTTACCAGCTCATTGGTGGGCACTATTTGTTCACTGCTGATAATGCACAATGTACATGTAGTAAGGCAGTCCTTACCTTAAAGGCACACAGTGCATGCTCAGAATGATCCCAAAGTAAAATCCCAACTCTAAACACACAACATTTGAGGAGAACCCCTCCCCACTTCCCTACTTTTGGACAGTTACTCCACTGCCGACTACAATACAAAGCTGAGATTTTTGACCTATCCAACCCAGAAGCAGAAATTGGATTTCTGTTGTGGTTTAAATAATCCAGGGATTGAGTAACTTGATTGTTTCTCAGTTCTGTAAAAGAGCTGAAGGGATTCTTACTGATACATTTGCAGACCAGAAAATGAGACAGCTACGGAGCAATTCTGACCATGCCTACTAAGTGTGGCATAACAGTAGGCAACAAGTCAGGGTTTCGGCCTAGTCCTCATATCAGAAATTACTGACACAGGCAGTGCTAATTGGACCCCTTTTGGCCAACTCGGCACAGAGGCCAGGGAGTGACTGACTATGAAGAATGAACTTACTTTTCACCCCGCAGAGGTAATCTGTCGGGGCTCAGGCATATTGGCAAGGAGGCATGTGGAAAGGTTTTGCTGTCCTGTCCCTACTGTGCACAAACAGAAAAACTATACATGTTAAGGCTGTCAATCAGGCACTACCTTCCACCAGCACTAAATTAACTTTTAAAAAGTTAGTGAGACATAATCGCTACTGTCACTGAGGTAAGGTCGAAGGAAAGGATGGGTTGCGAGCGTCACTTAGTATGCGATGCAAGGTCGTCTTTGTTGCTTTGATCCTGTTCAAACCGTTCCACTTAAATACACTTGTCTCTCTGTCTCATGAACACAAATAGACAATATCTAAATGGAAAGAATCCCACTATGAGCCAGATTCAAATTTCATCACTCTGATGTAAATGTGGACTAACGTAACTGAAGTCAACAGATTTATTATGCTTTTGTAAATTGATATTGCTAGTGAGCTGTGCAATCTTATGGTCGGTATAGTTGTGCCAGAGAGCAAGGGAGGTTCATCCTAGTGACACTCTTGTCCCATCTCTGTGGAATAAATTCTGCTCTTGCCTACCTTCATACAACTTCACAAAGCTAAGTGGAATGGCAGAAGGGTAAAAGAGAAAATGGCCCCAGATGTGGAATATCTGTTAGCTGTTGGCATGTTCTGGTTTGGTACTTTCTGAGTCCAATATTCGGTCTCCAAGAGTCCCTGGTAACCTATGCCTAAAACGATGATGGAAAACCCTACTAATATACCTACATTTAGCCAAGTGGACTACACTAAAAGGATTTATTTTTTTCCTGGCCTCAGTTGGAGGTTTAAATGCATAATGACATATGTTCTCTGCAGTTTTATCCTAACCAGCCAGTAATTGCCTTCCTTCTGTCCTCCAAACATCTAGTTCCATAGATTAGCTATCCATCCACCTACTGCCATAGTTTTGTGAAGCCTATAGAAGCCCCTGCGCAGGGATTACAGGATGCATCAAGCACCACTCCCTTTCCATGAAACACACCATATACCAAGCAGCTGGTCAGGTCTGTTACTTCTGCCCCATTTACAGCTGGGAAGCTGAGTCAGAAAGAGCTGTAACTTGCTCAAGACTATCTAAGCAAACCAGAAGTCTAAATCAGCAACAAAGTGCCTGGCACTGAACAGGTTTAGGGTACCTATTGCAAGTAGATACAGGTCCCTGCCCCAGAGGGCTTACAATCTAGGATGGATAAGGGAGAGGGAACTGTCATGAAGAGACACTGGGTTACATGTAGACTACAAGTCTAACAAATATGTAAAGGTAAAAGTTAAACATGTATGTAATGTGAAAGCTGAGAACTGGAAACTCACTTCATACAATGGAGAGCTGCTAAGTCATGATCCTGAGCGACTGTGTAATCAGAAAAGGCCTAACACTTCTGCAGACACTAGCAATAGGCCATTGAGTTGCAAATGGATTTCTTCCTGTGGAGGTGACTGAAAGCACAGTCGCCTGGCTGGAAAATCAAAGAAAGGACCTTGGAAAAGTACCTATGGGGGAAGACAAGACAAAGAGGAGAGCTTAATCTTCATCACATCTGACCAGCCAGAGATGGGCTGTGATCTATTGGAAACCCTAAGACTTGTACCCAGCAAGCTTTCCACCACTGGTTGCGACCTGAACTGAAATATCCTTGGACTTTGATTAGGGGAAGTCTAAATTAGGAGAATCCAAGTACAGATAGGAATGTGTTATTGGTTATGTTGTTTTGATTTCTGCTCTCAAGTATAATCTTGTACTGCATGCTTATTCATTAAACTTTAAATTTCGTACGGTCCAGTGGAATTGCTAATTCTAACATTGGCAGTACAGAGTTCGGGGTTAATTCTGTGTTTACAAACACAGGCAAACGAGAGAAAGAGTCTGTGCTGGGAAACTCTATGGTTGAAAAGCTTACAAGAAGGCTTCCCCATTGCAAGCTGAATCAGTTCTAGAGAGAGCTGATCCTGTGAGAACTGCAAGCCATGGAAATGGAGTCATGACAGCCTAGAGTGGGGTAGTGATACCCCAATTCCATGACAGGAACATAGGGAGAAAATGGTATGTATTCATGAAACGGAGGTTGCAGGTGCACATACTTAGCTTAGTTACAGGGGGATACAGAGGGTCTCAAAGGATGAGACCATATAGGAGACACATAAGTGAACAATCTATGGGGGTAAGGAGCTAGGGAAACCTTGACAGACGTCCGTTTTTAGGAGGGATTTGAAGGTTAGGTAGGAGGGAGCAGAACCTGTGTTTGTAAAGGATGGAAGTCCCAGACATAGGGAGTAGCATGGGAGAAGGGACAAGATGGTTTAGGGCTCAGGAGACTCTGGGGCAGGTAGCAATGGTGGCAGAGGAGGAGTGAATTAGTTTACCCAAGTGGGAATACAGCAGAAAACAAGGGCAAAAAGACACAGGAGCAAGGCCATGAAGAGCTTTGAAGGTAAGACAAGGCATTTGTGTTAGATAAAAAGAGGGAGCCAGTGGAAGGAGGTGAGAAGGAGCTGAATATGTCAAAGTTCCAAGTCCAACACACTACTCAGCAGACTACACTGACTCTGGTTAATTATATGCTATATGGGGTTACCTTTAAACTTCATTGTCTGCCTCTTTGTTCTTGCATTTAGGGAATGGATAACTAGAACACCTGGCTGGATTCCTCTCCTCTATCCCTCTCATAATTGTCCTTTAACGTTGCAGGTAAGTCTTGTACAGCATTCACTGCAGTTTTTCCTGCAGTCCCTGGCCAAACCCTCCTGAACATTTACTGAGAAAAGATTACATTGTTACACTGAAATTAATTCAAGAATATTATTCATCTTAGGTGTATCACCCGATTCACATATTTTCCAAGGATCACTTAAGTAGATGGAACATGGAATTACATGTTTAAGGTTGATGGTCCATGAAAGGTGCTGCAAAAAATGACAAGTATGAATTCAAGGAGCTGCCATTAGCAATGGTTAATAATAGGGGTATAGTTAATGGTTAGCAAATGTTTTATGAACAGTCTAAGTCTTCCTCTGTGAAGGCTGATTCAATTTGCTCTGAATGGATTTGCCATCCCTTAAAGTCAGACATTCATAATCCACCCTCTGTCTTTATTGATGGCACCTTAAATATGTTGTGAAACTAAATTCAGTGCATGTCACTTTGCCATGAGGCTCAGGCATAATAAACCAAGGGGATCATGGTTGGCCTTTAAATGGGACAATGCAACGAAGTTTAAGTATACAACCCTACAGCCCAATTTTTTTAAGACTACTACGGTACGTACCAACACTCGGCAACTCCAAATAAAATCACCCCTCTCCGTATCGATGCCTAGCTTTCAGTGCCTAATTAGACACTATGATTTGAATAGTTTATCCTGCATTAAGAGAACACAAGTAGTGCCACATGGGGTTGGACTGGTGGTGTAGCCAACCCAGCATTCTGTCTCCGACAGTGGCCAACTTCAGTTGCTTCAGAGAACTGCAGAACAGTGATCAGTTTCCTGCTGTTTGCTCTCAGCCTCCGCAATTAGGGGTCTCTTCCCATGACCAACCTAATAATGAACACAAAAAACCCTCCTAACCCATGCCCTTGATATGTTTGGCACCACACACGGACCCACTGAGCCACAATAATAGCCTCATAGGACTTGAAGGGAGCTCAAGGATCATCAAGTCCAGCTCTCTGCCCTAAGGCAGAATGAACTAAACTTATAACATCCTCCCAAAATGGTTCTCTAACCCACAACAGAGGGTCTACTTTATATATCCAGGGTGGTCAAACTGTGGCTCGGGAGCCACATGCAGTTCAAGTGCAGGTCTTGACCACAGCCAGGCCCTGCGCTGCCTTATTGGTCCAGTGCATTAGTTCACTGCACCGAAGTCTCAGCAGTTGAGATGCTCCTTGGAAACTGTGCAGCCAGGGAAGAGGCTCAACCAGGGAGATGTTTCAAAGGGGCATGTGCATGTTTTTGGCTCTTGGCCGTATAAAGAACTTGGAATGTGGCTTTTGGGGTTGGGAACTTTGCCCATCCCTGTTTATATATAGTGCTGGTAGCTACCAGAAGCTTCTGTGTATTGTATAAATAGCAAATTCCTGTATGTTTCAAAATGTGATTGGTCTAACATACATGTTTGGAGGGATGTCATTCACAGAGTACAATGATAGAGGAAGATCCAAATGAGAGTCTGATAGCAGTTTGGTCTCAATAATAATCTGAATCAGAATGATAAAGACTTCCTTTTATAACCTTAACTTTATCCATTTACACATTGGTTGAAGATCATTATCGTAGATTCCAGGGGCAGACAGACTTTAACTCTAACCTGTACCAGGAAGACCGAGCACTGGTGGATCAAAAGATGTTTATTTCCCAGTTTGGGGAGGGATGAGAGAGAGATAATATAGAAATGTGAGCTATAAAAAGGACAGGAAACTATTCCTAGGAAAAAGAGGAAGTTTTACAAACAAATACACTTTGAATTGCCACTTGGACTGATCAAAGAGTTTGGGGATATGAAAATGAAGATCCCAAAATGGACATGGCACCTCTTCCTAATGAGAACCCAAGGGGGCAATGACTGAAGGAGCTGCACAGACACTGCTGAAGGACACAGTTTGCAAAGCGAGATTTCGAAGTAGGAAATTCTCCAAAGTATAACTGGAACACTCTGAATGATTTTACATTTCGATAGCAACTTTTTGAATCTCTCTGGACTGTTATTTCCTTTACATAAAAGCTTTCTTCTACCTTAAAGTTTATAGGTTTGTTTGTATTTGCTGAAACTAGTAACTAGAGGAGCTCTGTCTGATACAGAGGTGAGCATCCTAAATAAAAAAAAAATCTGTCATTAGGGAACAGCCTAAATGCTGTTGGCTCCTGGGCACCACTTGTGGATCTGGCTTTGTGTGCTCCGACCAAGAAACACTCCTACTGCAGGCTACTTAAGCGTTTCTGGCTGCAGGAGAAAGAGCCTGAAAGGACTGCAAGTGGAGAAAATAAGCTATGGACATGTCTGGAGCTGCCAAAGGATTCAGGTAAGACACCCTCTCAGTGGCACAGCCTCTTTTTAAAACCGTGAGTGAAGGAGGCAACTTATCCTGTTGTCCAACTGCTCTTACAGTTAGGAAGTCCTTCCTAATAATTTTAAATCAGCTTTAAAGTCTAGGAGCTTCAATGGATTTCTACAGACCAAGTGGTTTGTGGATCACAGCCACTGCCTCTTGACCTACCTCCAGTGGCGTTGAAAAATAATTGTTCCCCATAGTCAGACCCCTGGGTCTTGAATCAGCAGCTCTGGCTTCTTAAAACCACATGCTGACTCTGCTGTGCTGCTTCAGCTCTCCGATTTGGATAGTGTTGCTCCCCTTTAGGTTCCTTGGGCTGGCTTAGGCACCTTTTTAGACGTGCGGCGGTATCATTCGCCTCGGCGGCGCGCATATTTTGAAACTTCCGCCTGGTCTAATTAGACGAGGCGGAAGTGGCTTAATATGCGCCTATTACGGCGGAGGCGCATTTTAAAAGTGCGCGAATTAAATACCTCTCAATCGAGGTATTTAATTCGCGCACTTTTAAAATGCGCCTCCGCCGTAATAGGCGCATATTAAGCCACTTCCGCCTCGTCTAATTAGACCAGGCGGAAGTTTCAAAATATGCGCGCCGCCGAGGCGAATGATACCGCCGCACGTCTAAAAGGGGCCATAGTCACACTCCATGGCCATCTGAAAAGCTTCCAGAGTGGCTTTGCATCCCCAGCTTCCTGGTTGGTTGCCTGCCATATAAGGCAGGCCAGAAGCCACAAGAACCTGGGTGGGCCATTGGTGTTTTCTCTTCTTCCACTATGATTCTAGCTTGCCTTGTTTGGACTCTGCACCTTTCCTGAACTGTGTATTCCCAGCCCTGATCCTGAATCCTGAACCCCATATCCTGGATGTCTTACCCTGTGTCCCTTATGACAATCTTCTTTATAGCAATCTCAATACCTGATGACTGTTGGCATGCCTCTCATTTTTTCTCTTTCTCTAAGCTAAACATATCCCGTTCCTCTTTTCTTTCTTTTTTTCCTCCTAGGACTTGCGTTCTAAAATATTTATCCTCTTTGTTGATGTCCTCTGAATTCTCTTGAGTTTATCCATGTCCTTGATAAAACACAGTGCTCAGAACTGGGCACAGCTCTCCAAGAGAGAGAGAGGCCTAATAACCAGCTCTTAGTGCAGCAATACAATCACACCTCATGATTTGGATACACAGTTTCTGAAAATGCTGCCCCAACTGGCATGTGCCTTTTTTGCAACAACAAAAAAGCTTAGTGTAAAGCTGTTAGAATAAGCAGCTCAGCTGATCACGTAAGAAAGGAAGTTTTGTCTCCCACAGTATTTTACCAGCTATGGCATGTAGGTTTGTTTGTTTGTCTTCCTGCCAGGCCTCGGTTAATAGCCATGGCTGACGGCAGAATATTGAACTGGAGAGATCAATGATCTGAATCAGAATTGCAGATTTACCTATAAGCACTTATAGCTCCTCTTTTCCCATCAGGGATTTCAAGACCTAGAAGGTGACTTGCATCGACTAACAAGCTCCTTTGAATAGGTTAAACCCTGCAGTTCTTGCTACAGAAAGACTGTTGATTTTACAGCATGATCCTCTGCTTTGTGCCAACACAACTGTTAGCACTGATGCAAGTACCACTAAAGTGAATGGGACTCATGGCAGGGCTAAGAAACAATGATAGCACCAAGTGGGTGGAGGATTGTACTGAGAGATTTTCTTGCCAGTCCCAAATCTTTGATTTGGGTTTCAAAACACCATGTTGCTGAGCCTTCTCCCTGTTTTCTGAGACTGAATCCCATATGGTCGAGGTTCCATGGGAGATTCTACCAAAGAAGCAAAAGAACTGGCAATAGTTTTCTCTTCCATTGTATAATCCCCTCTCCAAACCCCTGCAACAAAATTCTGCATCCCCCACACAGAACATCACAGGTGACTTCCTAAATAAGACTTTACTGTAACATGAAGAGTATAGGAGTGATATGGTTGGTTGCAGAGACCTTCCCACCTCTTGACTCCCTGGGAAATCCTGCCAAGCAGGGCCACCTAAGCTTGATTATATCAGGCCTGAACTGAGCCCAATGCAGTCAGGCTCTTTTGGGGCTCAACCCAATCCAGACACATTCTGAAGCAAGGTGGACCTGCCCCTTACAGAGTGCTGTATGGGGCATGGGAGACTGGGTGGAGAGGATGCCTAATATGATGTATACCTGGGTTACAGGCTTCCGCTAGTCCATCCCCAAATGACCATATACAGTGCAACCACCAGTCTGGACAGCTGTAAACGCAGATTCATGCATGGTCCTGTCAAGTGAGCTGTATTTTCATCACCCTCTGTTCTCTCCCCATTGTTAGATTCTGTTCTCATAATAAGTGATGGGAGGTATGTGATCTGCTTGATAAAGCACAAAGTAGGAGTTAAAATAACTGGGTACTATCTCCAATTCTATGTGACCTTGGGTGAGACTTTTTCTATTAGTGTCTCCTGGAACCTTTTGACCGTCTGTCTCTTTGGACAGAAAACTCTTTACTGGCAAAGACAGACGCTAGTGCCTAAGATGGAGCCTGATCTCAACCACAGCCTGTGATATGCTACTGTAACACAAATAATAAAAAAATTACAATGCATTTCTTCAAATGCTTCCCCTTATGAGAGGGAGGAATATAAGACCATAAGTTGTCCCATATTAGAGCCCTGATTGGGACAGAAATGTGGGCCTGGGCCCAACGTACAGGTGGCCCTACCCACCATGAAGTGCCATGAAATCACAGTGCTCCATAAGGGAGGGCTACATCAGAAAAGGGGAGGGGCGGGCTGCAGCATTGCACTGCCTTTTTCCAGTGTGGCCATGCCCCAGCAGAGCACCATGGCACAGTTGGTTCAGGTCATTGGCCTCTAGCCCCATTGAATCACCCTTCAGTTTTGTTCTCCTGGCTTTTGTCCAGCTTTAACTGTCATTAATAGGATTCCCTCCACTTCTCTTAGGACACCATTCCTCAGTCTAACTACATCTCCCTTTTATATATATATATTTTTCCCCTGTAGCCATCCTACATTCTCCTGATTGGTTCATTTTCATCACATAATCCGAGCCAGCCCCACATATACCACTCTAATCAAGCCTTCTTCCTTGAAGTTGAAGCCTTGCAGACACAGGTAGATGGCTACCATAGCCTCCTGCATCATTTAACCCAAAGCTTCTAAAACGTCTTGGACTAATTCATTGTCAACCTTGCAAGTTTCTGGCAGATCCCCATGCTCCAGGTCAGAGATGGCTGGAGCCCAGCTCACGTTTGTTTTGGCTGGCAATGACAGCACAAGATGGGGGGGCTTCAGTTCCTCTCATCACTACAGCCATCTCTGAAACAGGACTGGAAGATGCCCATCCTACACATGTGCTGGCTGCAGGGAACCCACAACCCATTATCCAGCACCAGTGGAGACTGAAGCTCACTTTGCTGTGTCCATGGCTGTTTCGGCAGACTAGATGTGAATAACTCACCCAGGCTTCACGGGCCCCCAGTGATTCAATTACTATAGTTTGGGAACCACTGGTTTACCCATTTTCTCTTCCTTTCTCTCTTCTGCCTAAGCCATGCTAGAGAAGCTGTTTCTACGTAGGTCACTTTCTCCTTTCTTTGCCCAAGCTAAGCTGGAGGCTTAGCTTCCCACTCCTGCATGCAGTTGATAAAAATAGAGCAACGACCTTCCACCAGCAGCTTCCCAGGATGCAGTGAGAAGCAGGAAAAAGCTTCAGGCCATTCTGTGAGTGCAAAGCAATGGTGGGACTCAGGAGGCACACAGGCTGGGAAATAAAAGCAAGAACATATTCAATGCCACGCATGTTACCTTGATTGATTAGCCCAAATCGAGTCTTTGAGAGAAGAAGTTACAGACAGAGAGGTTTTCTCCAGGAAGCTGGAAGTGCAGAAAATATTGATGTCCGCTTCCTTACTGTATACAGTCTGCCTTCTAAATGAGCCCGAGAAATGCTGTTCTGCCATACACTGTGTTACTTAATAATGCCACAGAGACTCTTCACAAATAATCTGGAGAGGGAGAGCAGACGTTCCACTTTCTCCAAGAACGTCTCTAGGTTAAATGCTAAAGGATTATATGTTAGAATGAGAGATGGGTCTGATTAATATCTTGCTATTACTCTCATAAATGCAGGGCTTCTTTTGCAGGGACTTGTCTGCAGGATACGTAGGACCTATGTATGGGTTCCACCGCCTCTCTGCAGACACAGTAATCGTACAAATTCCATTCTGCCACACACTCCCTCATCCTGGTCTTGACTCCCTCTCCAAACTGACATGTGGACTGCCACGTCAGGACACAGAGCTGAAGGGAAGCCTTCAAAAATGGCGGCTCTTTGGCATCTCAGAGTCATCATCATAAAATGCAGTCGAACAGTCCCAGTGAGGGACAAAGAGCTTACCCTGAATTGCAGCCAAGAGCAGTCATCACAATCAGGGGAATGTACAAGTGCCTCTAAGCCACTCTTCTGGAGCCTTGTTGTACTAGTTCAGCCTATGTCAGACCCTCCACGCTAGTTCAATTCCTAGCAGCCATTATACCAGCTTTCTTCCCTCTTTGCATCACCAGAACATTTAGGAGTAGGAGCACCTTGCCTGAAGATATGGCACAGGATCTTTCTTGTTCTGACACCGAAACCTATGGTAGGGTTGCCATATATGTACATTTTTAGAGGGCACTCATGAGAAATACAGGTTGCAGGGTTGCACTGGAGTCAATGCAGCCCTACAACCTGTATTTCTCATAAGCGCCCTCTAAAAGTTTACATATATAACAACCCTAACCTATGGGGAGGAAAGGGGGCTTTTAGCAAACAAAAACGGCTAATTTTGATCTCAAAAGCCATTAGATTTGCCACCTACCCCAGAGCTTTGACCCAAAATGGGTGGGGCAAAGCAATTCTCCCACTACTATCTTGTACAGTCCCAACCCCTCTAGAGCATCCTGACATCACAATATTGCCCAGTTGCACAATATTGCACGGCCACGTAGAAAGGGGTAGAGAGCCACATTGCCGTGCTTTCACCTGCTACTCCCTGACATCCCAGCTTCTCCAGGTTAAAATATCCAGCACCCTGGATATAGCAGTGAAATTTACCCAGAGCCCAGAAATGACGAGTTAAAGCCCAGAGACTCCAGGACAAGCTTGGCAGGATGGCAACCCTACTAGCTACAGGGGCTCCTCTAAATTCAGTGGACTGAACTGGATTTATACTGCTACTAACAAGCCCCTACAAAACTATTCGCTTGGACATGCAATGATCTAAACAAATCAGAACGTGGTCCTTTGTGTACATGCAGGAAAAGCTCACCCTTTGCTGCTGTGCCGGACCTGCAGGTTTTTGTCTAGCTTTTTAGGTGCAGGTGTGAAGAGAACTACTCCAGCACCTGATGCCTAGAGGAAACATTTCAGGTCAGCAGAGTATAATTCCTCTGGCTGGATATCAGGCAGAATTAACATCCTACTCCTGTTACAATGGGGGGAGGGGGAGAACCGTGCAAAGTGAGGAAGATACAGCCCTCCCTCCTCAATTCCTCAAACCCTGCTCCTGACCATAAAGCTTCACATCCTGATCCATCATATACAAACAGGGGCGAGAGTGGGAACAATTCTCCCCTGAATTTGCCACGCAGGGGACAACTGATTTCTTTAATTTCAACCCAATGGGGGATCAAAATTAAGAAGAGGCCTCCTGCAGCCTGAACTCAGAAAGGTATGTGTCCTCTCTGCCTCCCTCCCTGGCCCTCGTCTTCTACCCCTGAACAACAACAAAAAGGCCACAGGATCTTTGCTGACCACTAGAGTGTTAAAAAGATTCAGCATTCATTCTCACCCCAAAACTCTCCTGATCTCATCCTCTATTCCCACAACAGCAAAAAAAAACATAAGACTCTTTATTCTGATCCCTTCCTTCCCTCGGGCACTCACAAAACCTCTCTCATGGCCTGCCCCCCTCCACTTGAGATGCATCATCCCATTTGTGTACATCAACAAAGGAGACCTTGTCCCCAACAATTGCCTGTCTAATCATTGCAAGTTCCTTGGTTATGGCTACAGTACAACTAACAACACACTCTTCAAGGAGGCCGTTTATAAACCCAGCTGCAGCAGGCGGTCTGACACTTTAAAAATGCAGTGGTTAAAAATATACCAGTATTCAGCCAAGCTCTCCCCTCAGAATACTTTCCCTGTGCCTTATCTATCTCCAAATTAAAATGGGCATAGGGGGTGAAGGGAAAGCCAGCCTGCCCTCTGCATATCTGCAGCGATTTGTCTCCTTGGTAGCAGATTAAGTGTGCCAGGACTCCATCCTGCCATGAGAACTAAGAAAGGTCCTGTCCACTCATGAGCATTAAAGATCCCATTGAGCCCTTAGCACAAGACTGGGGCTGTCAGACAAACTCCTCTGGGGTCAGCCAGCCTGTCCATAAAGGTCAGGGCTCATTTTAGAGGGGTTAGGGCTCCTGGGCCAGCCATGAAGTCACCTCTCTCTCACCTCAGGAACTACTGAGACAGGGGTAGAATGGAGGAGGAGAAGAGCAGCATGTTGAGAGCAGAAGGGTGACCAGCTAGGGCAGTCCTGCACCCTAGCAATTCTGCAACATGGCCAATGCCAAGCTGCTACCCCTAAATAGAAGAGGCACAAGCATCTCCCATCTGTCACAGAGATGAATCTATGTAGTGTTGCTGGTTCAATATAATTGCCTCAAGGCACCCTGGAGGTGTGTGCTCCCACTATATACACAGGGTCTGCATACACCAGTTTTTTAACAGTGTCACTCCATAGACTCCCAATACATTCCTTTCAGCTGTACATCATAGGTGAGGGCAAAAATCAGGTCTGACGACAAAAAATATCAAAAGCACTCGTGTGATTTAGGAGCCTGACTCCCATTTTCAAAAGAGGCTTTTGCATTTAAGGCAAATGGGTATTTGCACCTCACTTTTACTAAAAATCAATGGGACCTAGGCTAATTGTCTAATGTTGTAATCCATCAGCCACTTACTCCACAGTAGTCCTATTGCAATCAATGGGATTACTCCAGAATAAGAGGTTTGAGGATTGCAGCTTTAGTCGTGTTTGAAAAGGGGATATAGTATCCTAAGTCATTCAGGCACTTTTGAAAATGTCATCCACAGGGGTTTTTAGTCATACTTTGAGGTTTTTCCTGGGTGAAAAGGACATTTAAGAATGCACTTTTGGGGGAGATCAGACTGAATTCAAACCTCAGACCTAAGCACCCACAAACTTCAGGAAAGTTCATACCCCAAACCAGTTTCAATGTTGACCTTGTATCCTAAATGAGCTGATTCAAATACCCTCCCTCACATTAAGAAAGTTCAGCTTTGAATTAGAAGTTAATCAGAATTTCAGTTTGAATTGAAATGTTGATGAATAATTAAATTTTGAATTTGAAACTTCAGTTTAGAAATGTCATTTTGAATGTTCAGAGAATTTGAGTTCCACAGGATACATAGCTTGTGATACATACATTCAAAACATAGTTGTTTACTTTAGCTATGCCTACACAGCCAACTTTGCAAGTAGATGCATAAGCCAGTTTTTGCACTACTCAGTGATGTAGTTACAAAGGAGAGAGTAAATCTGTCCAAATACAGAACACTTAGTCCTACTTTGCTTTGCCTTCGTTGCTTAGGATAAAAGGAGACAATCATAATGAAATCTCTTCCTTCTTTTGCAAAGAGATGACCATTGCACTGACATGGAGCCTGATTTTTCAGTGCTGAACACCTGCAGCTTCCATTGCCTAACAGCGATATCTTGGGTGCCCAGTGTCTCAATGTCTTTTCTCTTGAGTGATATGAAAACAATTCTAAATTAAAACTGCATGCAAAAAAAAAATCTTTGCATGCACACCAAAACACAGCTGTCTCTGGGGATAGAACACACTGAAGAGTTGAAAGAGAGGGTTGAAAGAGATAGGTCCATTAGCAGCTATTAGCCAGACAGGATCAGGGAACATGACAGGAGCTGGGGGAAACAACAGGGAATGGATCCCCCATTGTGACCTGTTGGGTGCTTCTCCCAAGCCACCGTGATTGGCCACTGTCGGAGACAGGATGCTGGGCTAGATGGACCATTGGTCTGACCCAGTATGGCACTTCTTATGTTCTTATGAAAGGGACCTCAAGAATTTTTTAGCCCGATCTCCTGCCACAAGGCAGCACACCATATCTAGGGGTAGGAAAACTGAGGCTCAGGAGCTACATGCAGCTATTGGGCAGCTCATGTGTGGCTCTTAACCAAGTCCAAGGTTCTGTGCTGCTTTAGGTCCTCTGCCCACCCTTGCCATATACTTAAAGCATCCCTGACAGTTGTCTGCCCAGTCTTTTCTGAAAGCTTCCAAGGAAGGAGATTCCCCAGCCTCTTGAGGGCAGCTCATTCCACTGTTGAACACATGGGCAGCACACAGTGACAGAAACCCAAGTTTTAGAATACGATGATAATACCATACCCAGCTGAAACAGAATTTGGCCAGGGCACTTAGCTTCCATAGAATCTTCAAGGGCTACAAGCATTACAATGAAGCAGTTTGTTCTAGGGGAATGAGCAAAAGACGGGGAGTTAGGAACACCTGGGTTCCCACTTTGGCTGTGTCACTCATTCAGTGCGGCTTTGGGAGCACAGGAATTTTTTCCATACCAGATGAGACCAATGTTCATTGCAAGACCCACTTTCTGTCTATAGCCAGGGACCGGTTTCTCCCCCATTGTTTCCAATGTTCCTGTCTCTGGACTCCTGATCCTTGCTCTTCTATACCCATTCCCATTTGACCCACTCAGACTGAGGCCAATTTTAGACGTGCAGCTGTGATCAGGCGCGGGACCGGCAAAACAGCCGCAGCGCTGTTTTAGACGAACCGGAAGCGGAAGTTGTGCGCGTGATCCAGGGCCGCGCATTCTTTGCCGACCGCGAGCGAACCACCCTGATCTCTCTGGGGTGACATACGCGGCCGGAAAAGAATGCGCGGCCCCGGATCACGCGCACAACTTCCGCTTTCAGTTTGTCTAAAACAGCGCCGCGGTTGTTTTGTTGGTCCCGCGCCTGATCCAGCTGCACGTCTAAAAGCGGCCTGACTCTCTGCATATTGATCCAAACCGGAAAAAAGGATCGGACAAACTTCAATACCAAAGAATAGCCCAACGTGTGGTCAGAGTCCAGTCCAGATCAATATCCAGAGAGCCAGTCCAAGTGCACAAGGAGAGGAACTGGGAGTCCAGAGGCAGGAAATGAGGACAGAAACCATGAGGCAAGGGTCTGGAGAGAGTAACCAGGACACAGACATCGAGCACCAAGCTCAAACATTGCTCTGCCTGCCTCCTCCTTCTTCCCATCATGTGCCTTTTATAGGGAACTTGCCCAACGAAGGCCAATCAGAGCCTGGTGGGCGGGGACTTGATCAGGCTGTCTGGGGAGAGGAGCCATGACAATAAGACTTGGGTCGCTTTTAGACGAGACAAATTTTGCACATGATTGGTGAAAAATGCACAGCACATGTGCTCAGTCCTCTGGCCAGCCCACTTAGTCCCCTCTTAAAGGGGCAACAGCCCTGCAGGACTGCTCCCTGCTACACAGACCATAGCTGCACTGGTAGCACTGTGGAGCTGGCCACCATCTACAGGGGCCTGAGAATGTCTGTTCAAGGCCCAGATGCTGACACTGACCAAATCCAGGAACTGGAAAGCAGCCAAATTAAATACAAATGGGGAAGATGCAATGAACATGGGTCCCTGTGCACTGACCAGCTACTTTAGAGGGCAATGCATAACAGGCAATTACAGAATAACTTACCCACAGGGGATGTTTCTTCCCAACTTCTCTCAGTTAGATGTTGATTTATGCCCTGAAGCATGAGGGTTCAGATTCCTTTTGCATTTTTATTCTCTCATGTTTAACTGTGGATGTACATAGCATATTATCTGTGCAAATATCTAATCCCTTGATTCCTGCTAAGCTCTTGGTCTCCACGCTAACTCATGGCAATGAGTTCAACAGGTTAACTATGTGTTGAGTAGAGCTCAGATGGCTTTCAGACCTCTTGCAATTCCACTCCATTGTCTACTCTTATACTCCCCTCTACACCTTCGTGTTGCTGTCATTTACCGCCCCCCGGATTCCCTCTCCTCTTTCCTTCCAGACTTTGAATCGTGGCTCACCTTCTTCCTCTCCGATTGTGGCAATAGAATATAGTGTT
Source organism: Sphenodon punctatus (assembly GCA_003113815.1). Classification (NCBI taxonomy): domain Eukaryota; kingdom Metazoa; phylum Chordata; class Lepidosauria; order Sphenodontia; family Sphenodontidae; genus Sphenodon; species Sphenodon punctatus. Next base: position 646,237 of record QEPC01006630.1, on the reverse strand, counting down.
ATTGATATCTTATGTTCTCCTGGCCTGGACAAAGGAA
>QEPC01006630.1:624276-643171 GCA_003113815.1 Sphenodon punctatus | reverse complement strand
ATTTTAATTTATTGCATTGGTTTCAATGGGGACACAGCGCCCCATTGAAACCAATGCAATAAATCCGGTACCGGTATACCGGATTTAATCCGGGAATCCGGTTTTTGTGAAACCGGTAACCGGTAAAATCCGGTGTACCGGTAATGGAACCGGGCCCGCCCCTACCTGACGCAGTTCCTGGATGCATTCTTCACACACACACTGAATAGCCGCAGCTGTAAATGTGACAGGCTGCCATGGAAACCAAGTGACCACAGCTGCCTGGAGCGAAGCAGTTTACCAGAAGAACCTTTTACACACAAAAGTTCTACGAGAAGTTTCACGCAGAAGTTCAAAGATCCGGATGTTTAAGATCTGGGTGAGTGATTTAGACACACAGAAAGTTCAGGATGTAACAGAAAACATCCAGGAGAAATGTGTATGTAAAAACACCCTATGTCTGAATACAACCAGTGTTGCCTAGTGGATCAGCTGTTGGACTTGAGACTGTGGGTCAAATCCTGTTTTAGCCATGAACTTACTGGGTAGCCTTGAGTTAATCACCGTCTCTCAGCCTAAGTTCCCCATCTCAAAAATGAGAATAATAATAACTTCCTCAGGGTTGTTGTGATGGTGACTTAGGTAAGGCATTCTGAACACTTAGGCCGCTTTTAGACGAGCGGCGCGCGATTGAGCATCGCGATTGCGCATAATCGGAAACGTCCGCCTGTTGTAATTACACGAGACGGAAGTGGGGTATTATGCGCATAATTATGGCGGTTGCGCATTTTTTCTGTCCGCGAATTAAATACCTCACAATCGAGGTATTTAATTCGTGGACAGAAAAACTGTGCAACCACCATAATATGCGCATAATACCCCACTTCCGTCTCGTGTAATTACAACAGGTGGACGTTTCAAATTATGCGCAATCGCGATGCGCAATCGCGCGCCGCTCATCTAAAAGAGGCCTTAAAGTGTTATACAAATAGAAAGTAAGCACCTTAGTGCCATCTTTGCTTCTGAAAGTCTATTCCTTCCATTCACAATAACCCTGCAAGGTACAGCAGTATTAATGAACCCATTTTACAAGTAATGAAATGGTGACATTGGAAGACTAAGTGATTTGCCCAAGATCACACAAAGAAATCTATAGCAGAGCAGAGAACTGAGCACACATTCCCCAATTCCCAGGCTAGTACCTTAACCAGTGAACTACCCTTTCCCTCTCTACACACAGTATAATTCCAGTTATCTGGAGATCATTTTTTCAGATAACTGGATATTCATATAAATGGAAGTGTGCCACTCATTAACTAATTTACATGGCATTATATTAGTTGTGGACTCGGATAACTAGGGTTTTCTGACAAAATAAGTTCAGATAACTGGACTTATACTGTATCCTCTTCCCCTCTGTACCCTAGTCACAGTTTATCATTAGAAAAGTCCAATGAACTCCTCCTACAACAGCCCCAGTCCCTCCCTACTCTGCTGAGGGGCTTTGATCAAGATGGATTTTTGTTTTAAAGACTGTGTGTTGTTTGGCACGATATTTCTTGGAATTTTATCTGATCCCCCTCAGTTCACATTACAGCTGCCATTTGTCTCCCTGGTGCCAGCGGGCTGATTTACTGCCTCTATCAGCGCAGCTCCGGCACAAGCCATATGAGTAAAAGGACATGTCAGCTCGGGCACAAAGCAGGGAGCGGCATGATCAAGGGCAAATGGGAATGGGGAAAAACAACAAAGGAAATTACTCGATAAGCAAATAGCAAGAGGGAAATTTTCTTCTCTCCCCATTATGTCCATGAGTTTGGTTTCAGACCTCCGGGCAAAAAAGGAGAAGGCAAACCCATCAGGCACTGCCAGTTCTGAATCCTACCAACAACAAAAAATGCAGCAGCGATTTGGAGGGGATTATTTTATTTCAAGGTATTCTCTCTCTCTCTCTCTGCACTGGATTACGGCTCCACTGATGTGTGGCATCTTATTTGCAGGGGCACCCTGTCATAAGACAGCATCAGCCACAGTTTGTTTTTTAAAAACAAACCCAGAAACAAAAGGATTTGAGGGGTGGGAAAAAAAACACAAAACTTTAGTTTTTGTGTTGGGAACTATTTGAAATAAAGAAGCATGCCTGTTTTAAGAAATAACAGCCTTGACAGCATAATATCAGGGGTCAGGAGGACAGACATGCCATCCAGTCTCTGCAGTGTGGTTGGATCTGTTTTGGCATCTGATCAGAGTCTGATTAAATCAGGACAATTAAAAGGAATGATTGTCAACATCTGGCTTCTTAATAGTTTCTGGGATTTATTTCCCTCCAGCTCTGTGTTGTTTGTGATTATGATGATAATACTGGGCAGAGGGTTTCACATCCACCAAGATCAAAGTGCTGTACCTACTATTATCCCTGTAACATACCCAGGGCCTGGTCCCACCATAGGTCCCTCCAGGACCAATGTCACTCACAGAATTCCAATCTGCTTGGCTGTTTTCTTTCTTCTCCTGGAGGAAGGACTTCTCCTCACACACATAGCACTTTCTATTCTCCACACTCTCTGTGGGATGTCCCTGTCACTGACGTAGGCCGCTTTTAGACGAGACAAATTTGCACATGATCGGTGAAAAATGCGTGTGTTTTAATGCTCGTTTAAACACCTAAACCGTTTTAAAAGTGCATTTGCCATGATCGTGTAAAAACCAAAACCGTTTTGAATGTGTTTTTTAAATAATGCGCATTTTTTAAAAAACGGTTTTGAGCCCCTTTGATGATCGGAGGATGACAAAACCAGTTTTAAAAAACGTGCATTATTTAAAAACCACAGTCAAACCAGTTTTGGCTTTTACACGATCATGGCAAATGCGCATTTAAAACGGTTTAGGTGTTTAAACGAGCATTAAAACACGCGCATTTTTCACCAATCTTGCACAAATTTGTCTCATCTAAAAGCGGCCGTAGATGTTACAATGTTGTTATTGTTGGGGACTTAGCTCCCCATGAGAATAGTCCTGCCATGGGCCTCCGGTCATGGTGGTCTGGCCTTCACCTGAGCTAAGTTTTGATTGTCCCTGTGGCAAAATGCCACTTGTTGGATAGGCACTGGCCAGGACAGCCCCTCACCTTGACAGAGACACCCTGCCTAAAAAGCACATGTCCAAGATGATAAGGACCCACATTCCAGGAATTCCTCTGGGATCTTCTTCACCCAGCACGAAACAGGAATCTGATTGGCCTGGACTGGTCAGCTGGAAGTTTCACCTGTGCCAGATGACCTTGCCAAATGAATCAGAGGGAGGAGAAGGGGGCTTTAAAAACCTCAGACCCTCTCCATTTTCTCTTTCTCTGGACTAACTCACTGAGATCTCTAGCAGATGCTGCTAGGCTGGTGACCTCCCTGCCTGGAGGCACACATGGACTGCAGGGCCTGGCAGTGACTTTGTAACTCTGGCCTTTGCCAGAAGAACTTGGACCCCACAGGAAAACCATCCCCTATGGAGACCTGATCAGAACCAGTGTGAGTACCTTGCTTGCTACCTCAGCTACAGTTGTAGGAAAATGCTTTCCAAACGGACTACTATGTCCACAAGACTGACTCTAATTTCTCAAGGATTATCACCTCTGGTTCTCGTGTAAACTTTGCTTTCATTCCTTTTTATATGTACTAGTAAAGTCTCAGTTTTCTTTTTACACTACTGGATGTGTGCGTGTGTTATTGGCCATTATACGTCTCCCTAGGCCAAGCTACTAAAGGGGGGGAAATCTACCTATTGGGCTAGAAGACAACAGCTTTGGAACCATGGAAAGCCTCCGCTGGGTAGCTCTGGGGGTCTGCCTCCAACACAGAGGAGAAAATCCCAGAAACAGAGTGCCAGGAAAGGGGAGTGCTTTTGGGAAGCTGTAAGGCCTATGCCATCTTGGGGTTCACATTTCCTGAGTGATGTGAACGCCCTATGGGAAACATTCAGGTGGTGGAAGCGGAATATCAAGGGTTTTCAGGGGTTTGCCAGCTGTGGGAACCCCTGGTCAGAGATTTGGAGAAACACAGTGAAGTGGGTGGCTCAGCTGTATAGCGCCCCCTACTGGAATTTCATCACAGTCCCCCTTCCAGAGGGATGGTCTGGGCTGCTTCAGGGTAAGGCAGTTCAGAGTCCTGAGTGGTTGGGATGTTTCTCTCAAGGTCCCCCAGTCTTTGCATTGTTTGTTTATTTATTTATTTAGTGATTTGTATCCCGCTTCCTCCAGCCCTACGGTTGCACTCAGCCCCATGTCTGCAAGGCGCCTCTCACTCCCAGAGCCCTAACCACTGGACTGGCTGTAGTGCTCGCTACCACCCTAGTGCCCTGAGGATCCCTAGCCTCTAGGATCCCACGGAGCTCCTTCCTGCTGTCTCCCACAGCCAGCCCCCATCTCTCCCTAGGGCCTGGAGGTTAGGCATCCTCCTTGCCCCAAATCCTCCCTTTCTCCACTTTGGGGATCCCAGCCTACTCCTACGGCCCTGGATAATCCCCTCTGCCATAGCCCCTCTTGCCCAGGCAATTGGCTCCCTAGGTGGCCCAACTCTACCCTTCCTTGGGTCTGCCTCATGCTTCCACCTTGAGCCCCTAGATGGTCCTGGCTCACCCTGAAGCCCCCCTTCACTGTGGACTGCATTGGTTGCCATCCCCTGCTCCCTCCAGGATTGCTTGCCTCCCACCTTGAGACCACACCTTTGTTCAAGCCCTCACAGCATGCAGGTGGAACTTGCCAGCCTCATAATTGGACTTTCCTCAGGTCCCACCTCAGGTCCCATCTTAGCCCAGCACTTCACCACAATCCCCCACCCCACACACAACTTTTTACAGGTGGAGAAACGGAGGCAGAGAAAAGATGGCATGACTTGCCCAATGCTACAAAGTTAGTCAGTGGCACAAAATTCCACTCCCTTAACTTCCAAGCATGTCTCTACCCACTGGGCCATGCCGCCTCCCTCTCAGAAACTGGAAAATAGACCTGCAGCAAACATTTATCAAACTTCAATCTGTCAAAAGTTTGCAAATTGAGATTCAGATTTCAGTTTCTGACCGCATTTGCACATGACGTGCAAAGTAAATACATTACTATGTGGTTTGGTCAGTAATAGGGTAATTCAGTAGTCAGTGTTATCCCAGTAGTGACAACTTGCTTTGATTGGATTAAATCAGAAACAAGCAACAAAAGAAGCTAACTAACTAAACTAGGTGAAATTGAACTAGCCCAAATGGGAGTAACGGAACTAGACAAAGTCCTGTTAATCAAACTAGAAGGTGAACAAACCACGCTGAAGTTCTCATCTATTCTGAATTCAAGTAATATATTTCTCTGAGTACCTGCTACAGATTTTATTTTAAATTAGGGGATTAAAGCCACAGTGTTAATTATGGGGGTGGCTTTTATTATCTGTGTTCATCAGCTGAGATCAACAAGGATAAGAATAAACACTATGATCAGAGCCCATCTGATGTGCAGTGCTAAATCCTCTACAGAGATGATCAGAAGCATAATCAGCTGAGGATGGCAGTACATCATTTACTGCAAGCCAGCACTTGTTAGCAATGCTGCTCTACATTGGCTGCCACTATTTAAGAGCAGTCCCTATTTGAAGGCAGTCTCCCATCCAAAAAAGTACAGTATTCATTAAAAGGAATTAACCTAGGGCTGAAATAAGCAGTTAAATTGCTGCTTGTGAGAAGTTTTGCCATATCAGGAACCAGGATCGATTTCTCGACTGTTTGCTGATACTGATCAGATTTCTTGACACCCGCAATACCGCATGCTACTGTCCCCATTTATCGACTTATACTTACCGTTTACTGTGTACAATGTACCATTTATTTACCGGATTGACGAGGGTACAGTTTTACTTCTGTTTTTTTTGTGTCTGCATTTCTGAGCCAATCACTGTGTAAATAGAATAGCCCACCCCTTAGCCTCCCCACGGTGCCCCTTAACCCCAAATCTAGTGCCTCCAAATCAGAATTGTTATTCTATGTTGTTCCCTTTGCTTTGACCAATCTGCAACTGGATTGCAAATTAGTCAAGGAATCTGAATACCAGCCAATGAACGACAAGAAAGTACAAGGGAAAACTGAATGCAAGTAACTTTTATGTATTTATTTTTCTAATTTTTATGCCGCTCTTCCCACAAGGCTCAGGGCAGCTTACAATCCATAAAAATTAAAAATGTTAAAATTCATACAATAAAAACACCCTCCCCACAAACCCAGCGACCTCAGATATACATTGAACTTAGTTTCTCCCTATCTGCACATGACTCTTCCCCCAAGTACTCTCTGCTATAAAAGGCTCTGTTCCTCAAACTTCTTGTGCTTGTACAAACCCTACTGAAGCATATGGGGCTTGCATAAGCGGAGTACTTTGAGCACTGAAGCCCTAATTTCAAATGCATCGAGTGACAGCTTCCAGCCCTTGGGACTCTAGTCCACCATCTCAGCAGGCCAGACAGCAATGTGAGGCACAACGTGAGTTGCCCTGGAGGCAACAACTTAGAGACACTTGTGAGTCACAATAATTCCTCTCCCCTTGCTCCAGGGGAATAGCAATTTGCTGCTGGCCTGTGTTGTCACAAAATTATTAACCACTCTGGATTGGCTCAATAGGAGGGGTGCAGGAACTGGTGGGTCAACAGTGACACTAATTTCTCACCTACCAGCCCTGAGAAGTGAGTAAATGGACATTTAGCCATGCTCCCTTCTGAATGCCCAGTCCTAAGAAGCAGGTGAATAACCCACATAGACCCTCCCGTTCCTAAGTTAGCATGGCCATGCAGCCCCAGTCACAGTCTAGCCAGCGGCTCAGAAGAGCTTTTTTGACACTTGTTTCAAAATTTCCTGTGGCCCGTTCTAGCTATTACTCCAAGTTGAAAAGCATTTGTAACCCCCTGCACTTTGGAGTAGACTCCCTCCTTGGTGTATCCAGCTTTCCCATGTTTATAGACACCAGAGACACCCAAAATTCATCTGAGTGTGCCCCACCCTTAGGGGGAGACTAGACACAAAAAACCCTATTTTTAGAAGCTGCTCTAAGGGGAGACTGGGTGGAGACAACAATTCTATGCAGAGCTTTTAGCATGGGAAGAAGAGGGGCTCTTCTCTTTGGCGGGAGGTGCTGCTCTTCAGCAGGTGTGGCATAGGTGGGACACCCATCCCAGGCATGCATTTCTTGAGGCGAGTTTACCCATTTCCCCAGCAGGTCTCACTGCAGGGAGTAGGCATAGCTCTCTCTCTCTCTCCACACTAGCTGAGCTCTTCCCTTGTGCGATAGCCTCACTGTTTAGTCCCATGAGGAGATGGAACAGGGAAGGCCATTCCCCACAGCACAAATCACCACCATAGTGACGAAAGACCAGTCCCCCTGATTCTCATGCCCCCCCCCCAAAGATCTCTGTCCCTGTAGGAATACCCCACAGTTTCAGAAACGCTACACTGATCTCTGCTGTAGCCTTTATTAGATGACCCGCCTCCAACAAAGTGTTTCCATCCCTCCCAGGCAGCGCAAGATGCTTTCTCCTTGTCAATAGAGGAATTCCTGGTATTGTGATCTGCGTGCAGCACTTTTAATACCAAACTAATTCAGCCTCAATGTGCTAATGAACAGTGTGACAGGAGGACTAGCTCAAGATCAATTGAAACTCACTGAACCTTGAGAAGGGCCTTCTGGTGCACTCTAACTGCCTGACTCCCCACTACTCCCACCACAGTGTTCTTTCTAACTGGAACTGACGGGGAAATGATTAACTGACAAGTTCATTAATGCTCACCTGGTTTGGATTCTCTCTCTGAGATTCCCTAAAAGAAAGCATAGCATGGAAAATCAGAATTTCCAAAAGGCACAACCCTTCTACACTGAGAGTATAAACACTTGGAAAAAAGCAGAAGCACAAGAATGACACAGTGAAATACAATGGCTGCCCACAGCCCAAATAACATGATACCTCAGGTTCTCAGGTGGTCACAGCCTCTGGAAGACCTGTTGACACTTGCTCAGAATCAGGTCTCCTTTGGAAATCGCAAAATAAACTGACCAATTATGGGCCAGCAGAGCAAGAGTGAGGGATCTGGCCATAAGGGGAAACATCCCTGTTTCAATACTCATCTTGACAAAAGCTGAAGAAACATCACATCAGCTCCTAGCAACAAGTTCATGGTGTGTTCAGTAATGATGGAGAGAACCGGGATATGAGGGGAAAGGCTAAATTACTGAGGGCGATACACTGATGTGTGACTAGAAATAATGGGATGCTGCTGAACAATTTAATTTTTTTATTTATTTATTTTGTTGAAATTATATGCCACCCTTCCTGCAGCGGCTCAGTGAAGTCGGACTGTAAACTCTCTCGGGCATGGGCCATTTCCCCCTATGTACTTGCGAGGGAGCTTAAATGGAAATATAAGCTGAGTGTTAATGATAACTTTGCAATATTTGAGCCATTAAGCGAACACTAGGCCAAATACTAGAGGGTATGCTGAACCGGATATTGGCCAAGGAAGGTGGATGGCAATAGCCAAACAGAACTTTCCCTACTCTCCGGTTTATGATTCTGTCAAAACTCTGCTAAACCAAAGCAAGAGCAAACCCATACCAGACTCAGTTTTTTAATTTCCATAATTAATTATTGTGTCAATGACCATGGATACCAGCATAACCAAAGTGGCACTTTACCTAGAGAAGTGACATACCTGGGGGGAGGGGGAGGGGAACCAACCCTCTTTAGCCTGTGAATTCAGGGCTATAAATGCCAACAAAAAATCAGCCTTGATTGTTTTTGGTTCTTGCTGACCTGAACTTTAGATTCCAATGAGGATTTCTGGGTACAATCGTCCATTATTAGACTCACTCTACTGATCATTATCAATGATGCGTATTCTGGAGCCAGGTCATTTTCCACAGCATGTACTGTCTGATTGGCAGGAATAACACCACATAGGTGCTGCAGCCCTGAACCTATACGTTTTTTATGGTCTCCATTTTCCACTGTATCTGAGCACCTCAGTCCTTGATGCATTTACCTTCCTAATACCCCTATGTGGTAAAGGAGTAATAATATCCTGATTTATAGACGGGAAACTGAGGGTGTTTTTAAATGTGAGATGTTCCCCCCCATAGTTTAAAAATCCAGCTTGGGGAAACCCTTGCAGGGGTGATTTAGACGCTCCTCGCCAGACCAGAAGTCACCCAAGCGCCGTTGGAAACAGCAGACTAGGTAAGTTCCCGATAGCCGAGGTCTTACCAGTCCGCTTCTCAAAACATCTGGGAGTCACCCATTGCCGCTACTTTTAGTCCAGTGAGGAGCATCTAAATCCTCCCACCCCACCGCACCCTGCAGGGGTTTCCCCAAGCCAGATTTTTAAACTGCAGGAGAAATTTCTCGCATTTAAAAATGCCTTGAGGTACAGAAAGATGCTACAAGCCACAAAATACTTACTCTAGAGTAATCCTACTGAAGCTCACTGACTTCTTAGGTGACCTTGGGTGGGGAACCCTTAGGGCTTCAGTGGGACTATTCCAGAATATGGGCCCAAGGACTGTGGTGGGGGTGGGTTGGTTTCAGACATTTTACCATCAAATTAAGTAGGGTATCCGGGCTACTCATGAACAGTTTGCTGGTGGGATTGATGCATGTGGGAACTGTTCCTCTCCCCGGCTGGTCTTATATTGATATTTGTAATCCCGATTATTTGGGGTCTGCTGGATCTTGTTTTATCTTGATATATGTTTTTGTCATTGTTTTACTTTGATACTGTCAGCAGCAGCACCCGGGCCCGACCCGGAACCCCCAAAGCGCCCCCACGAACCCTGGAACGGCCCCGCAGCTTACCATACCAAGAAGCCCCCCCAACAGGATCGCAAGCGGCGAAGGAAAAACCGCGCACCGGACACACGCCGCCAGCGGGACGCCGGCAAGAGGGCGTTCCCCCGCTGCTCCCACATGCAAGTGAGGCAGGGCCTGGGTCGGTAACCACGCCCCCGATAGAGACCAGCCAGGCGGAGCCTGCCCTGGCCCCGCAGGGAACGCCCCCGCAGATAACGCCGCCACCTGAACCACAGGTGCGGCGTGCAGCCACGCCCCCATCAGGAAATCACTCGGTAGGGATGCCCCCGCCCCCGCGGCGTCGCTCAGAGCGGCTGCGAGCGCGCACAGGGGCGGGGCTTAGGGAATAAGAGCCAGCGCCGCCTGGGAAACGGCGCTGGTGATTGTAGAAACCGGCCCATGACTGGAGCGTGAGCGAGAGCGAGCGTGACAGGAGAGTTGAGTGCATGTGACCCCTACTAGTGCCCGAGCGTGTGTTCCTTCCTAAACAACCCTTGTGATTACCTGAGTGCGTGAAGCGTGAGTAACCTCGAAAGAACCCTTCCAGAAACCGTGTGTGGTGTCCTTGTTGTCGGCGGTGAGTGTCCCCTGTCCATGCTCCCTTCCCGGGACCCCGCACCCCCTGGGGTGAAGCCCCTCACCCGTGGCCCCTGTGTGTTGTGCTGAGTGCAGTGCAAGAGTGTGGGGCAGCCTTGGGTTCTTGGTCAGCAGCGCCTGATGATGATAGGGGCTCGTTCTCTTTAATTAGAGGTAAAAGCCCACACACTATCCTGACGGGCATCCTACCCCCGGTCGCTCCCGTGCTGACCTCGATACCCCAGGGCCGTGTGCGTGTGAGTGGAGTCCCTCCCCCTACCCCCGGTAACAAATCACCAGCCCCTAGCCGGCCCTTACACGGCCTACAGAAAGATGGATATTTCAAAAGAAATCTCGCAATTAACCCATGCCGTTCAGTCCTTGGCCATGGACGTAAAAGACCTCCAGGCCCAACAAGGAGGTATAGCTGCAGCGGTAACTCAATTACAAGGGGCCGCTGCAGGGCCAGTGGCCGGGTTAGCAGCACCTCCGCCCCCGCAACCACCTCTGGGAGGAGTTGCACCGCTAACACCCCGGGAGCCTAAGGGGCCCAGGGTGGAAAAGTTTCAAGGGGATAGGCAAGCCTTTCAAGGGTTTTTGGCCTTGTGCCGGCTCACCTTCAAGGTACAGCCATCCACCTATGCCACGGACGAACGTAAGGTAGCCTTTATTATTGGCAACCTGGGGGGCACTGCCCTGGAGTGGGCAACCACCCTCCTAAAGGGGGATAGCCCCTTGTTAGATAACTACCCTGAATTTTTGAAGGAGTTTACGTTTTTATTCGATCATCCCCATCGAACCCAAGACGCCGAGGCCTTGATCATGACACTGCGGCAGGCCAAGGGGGGCGTCTTAGAGTACTTGACGCAGTTCCAGCAACTGGCCTTGGAGCTTCAGTGGCCAAACGGGGTATTAAAAGTTATGTTTAAAAGGGGTTTGGGGGAAGAGATAAAAGATCAGTTGGCCTTAGTGGAAGCCCCGAATACGTGGGAAGCCCTGGCCAACCTAGCCTTACAAATCGAAGCGCGGTTACTGGAACGCAAACGAGAAAAACGACAAGAAGGGCGCCCCGGGTGGGTTCGACCCCTTGTGCTTCCGCCAGGACCCCCGAAACTCCCTGAGCCAGAGCCCATGCAGCTTGGTGCGTCCCGAGGTCCCCTGTCCAAAGAGGAACGAGAGCGGCGTCGGGCCTCTCGTTCCTGCTTTTACTGCGGGGAGGCTTCTCATTTTATTGGGGAATGCCCAACCCTGCCCCCTCACCGTCGCAGGGCGGGAAATGGACGAGATCGGGGCGGACTGGGGTCGCCTCGATCGTAAGGGTCCTTAAGGCCCCAGTTCCCTCCCGGCATTTGAGCCCACACCTGCAAGTACCCATCACCCTCACCCTTGCTCCCCAGGTGTCCATAGTTGTGTGGGCCCTCGTAGATTCGGGGGCGTCGGGTAATTTCATTCATGGCCCCTTGGTTGCCCGGTGGGCAATACCGACCCAGGCAAAAGTTCCGCCCGAGACAGTACATTCTATTGATGGATCCCCCTTAGTGTCCGGACCCATAACCTTGTGCACGTACCCCTTGGGATGCACGATTGGGAATCATTCCGAACAGCTTCCCTTCGACGTGGTGTGTACCCCGCTCTTCCAGCTGGTCCTAGGGGCGCCGTGGTTGCGGACCCATGATCCCCGTATCGTCTGGTCTGCAAAACGCCTGCACTTCCCTTCCCAACAGTGCACGGCGGCGTGTATACTTCCTCCACCCCAAAGGACCCTGGGAGCCACTACGGCGGTGGAGCTCCCGCCGCCGGAAAATGCCTTACCCCCGGAGTACCAGGATTATGCTGACGTTTTCAGTAAAGCGCACGCCACGGAACTTCCACCCCACCGGCCCTATGATTGCCCCATCGATCTCCTTCCAGAGACGGAACCCCCCTTTGGGAGAATTTATGCCTTAGCTGCCCCCGAACTTCAGGCGCTTCGCACCTACCTTGACGATAACCTTCGGCAAGGGTTTATTCGTCATTCAAATTCCCCTGCGGGGGCGCCTATATTTTTTGTAGCCAAAAAGGACGGAGGCTTGCGGCCATGCATTGACTACCGTGGATTAAACCAGATTACGATTAAGAACCGGTATCCGCTTCCGCTTATACCGGAATTGCTGAACCGTCTCCAGGGCGCTCGCCTCTTTACGAAGCTGGATCTCCGGGGAGCGTATAACTTAGTCCGAATGCGATCCGGGGACGAATGGAAAACTGCCTTCCGAACTCGATACGGCCTATTCGAGTACTGTGTGATGCCCTTCGGCCTCGCCAATGCCCCAGCCGCCTTCCAACATTTTATTAATGATGTTTTTCACGATATCCTCGACATCTATGTCATCACATATCTTGACGACATCCTCATCTACTCCATGACCCTAACAGAGCACGTGGGGCACGTCCGAGAGGTACTACGACGATTACGGCTGCACAAATTGTACGGCAAGCAGGAAAAGTGCGCGTTTCATCTAAATACTGTTAGCTTCCTAGGATTCGTCATTAGCCCCGCGGGGATAATGATGGAAACCTCGAAGGTAGAAGCACTCCGCAACTGGCCTCCTCCCAAAGCGGTGAAACCGCTCCAACGTTTCCTAGGAAGCGCCAACTATTATCGGCAGTACATTCCCAACTATGCCGAGATTACTGCCGCCCTCACGCAGCTATTGAAGAAGAATCAACCATACCAGTGGGGGACGGAACAGCAACGGAGTTTTGAAATTTTGAAGCGAGCCTTCACGACCGCCCCGCTATTGCAGCATCCGGACTTCAAGAAACCTTTCTGTGTGGAAGCAGACGCCTCGGGGAGGGCGATTGGGGCCGTCCTCCTGCAGCCAGCGACAAACCCCGACACATTTCTCCCTTGCGCGTATTATTCGCGCCAGCTAACTCCTGCCGAAAGGAATTATTCCATCCTCGATCGAGAATTCCTTGCCATTAAGGCGGCCTTCGCTACTTGGCGACATTACTTAGAAGGGGCACAACACCCGATTCTAGTCCACACAGACCACAAGAACCTGACGTTCCTGCAAAGTGCACATATCGCTAATGCCCGGCACGCGCGCTGGGCACTATTCTTCGCCCGTTTCGACTTTCGCATCCGCTATCGACCCGGCAAGTTACAAGTTTTGGCAGACGCCCTGTCTCGTTATGCAGAGGACCAGCCTAGTACTCCGCCACCTCCAGAGCCTATCTTAGAACCCAAGACCTTTTTTGCAACGTACCTGTCCGCTAAGACCCTCCAAGAAGCCACATGGCAAGAACTTGACCCTCAGGCGGAAACCCTCCCCGACGGGTTTCAACGCCATCAAGGTCGTATCATCGTTCCCCCGTCATGTAGAGCCCAGGTTCTCTGGGCTCACCATGAAGCTCCCACCGCAGGGCACCCGGGAATAGAACGAACCCAGCAGATGATCCTTCGTTCCTTTTGGTGGCCCACTCTACATCGCGACGTACAACAGCATGTTGCCGGTTGTGCTACGTGTGCGCAGACCAAAATCCCATGCTGCGCGCCTGCCAGACTCCTGCAAGTTCTTCCGTTACCTGCTGGGCCCTGGCAGCGCATCGGACTCGATTTTGTGGTCGATCTACCACCCTCACAGCACCACACCACGGTCCTGGTCATTGTCGATCACTTTTCAAAACTCGCCCATTTCATTGCCTGCAAGGGGTTACCCTCTGCCAAACGCACCGCGTTGCTGTGCATTCGTCATGTTTTTAAACTCCATGGCTGGCCACGGGAAATATTCAGCGACCGAGGTACGCAGTTCATGGCACGATTTTGGAGGGCCTTATTCCAGTCACTCCAGGTGACCTTGAAACCCACAACAGCTTACCACCCCCAAGCAAACGGCCAGGTGGAGCGCGTAAACCAAAATATGGAGCAATATCTTCGTTGCTATACCAAGTATCTTCAAGACGACTGGTATACGTGGCTCCCCCTGGCCGAATTCACTTATAACAATGCCCCCAATGCTTCCCTCGGTACATCGCCATTCTTCATAACATATGGGTTCCACCCCCAGTTGGGGACACTCGACACCCCTAGCACGGAAGTACCGGCCGCCAGAGCCCTCGTTCAACAGATTCACGAGGCCCAAACGATCGCCCGTCGAACAATACAGGAAGCTCGACAACGGTACAAAAAACAAAGCAACAAGCACCGACGGGAAGGAACCCCCCTATGCCCGGGTGATTTAGTCTGGATTGATCGCCGACATTATCCGTCCACTCGCCCATCTGCAAAACTAGATGCTCGTTATATTGCCCCCTTCCCGGTCACTCAGCAGGTAAATGAAGTGACATACAAGGTACAATTCCCGCCGCATGTACGGTTGCACCCTACGTTTCATGTCTCCATGTTGAAAAAAGCCGACCCCGCCCAGCGTCCACCGGATATTACTCCTCCTGGACCCACAGAATGGTCGGTCGCCGGTCCGGAATACGAAGTCCGAGCAATCCTTGATGCCAAACTGCGGCGGGGACGACTCCATTACCTCGTAGACTGGGTGGGCTACGGCCCCGATGACCGTTCCTGGGAGCCCGCCGCCAATGTGTCCGCCCCTCGGTTATTGCGGGCCTTCCACCTTCGGCACCCGTTGAAACCTGGACCCCCCCGATATGGGGTCCGGCGACCTCGAGGGGGGGGTACTGTCAGCAGCGGCACCCGAGCCCGACCTGGAGCCCCTCAAGCACCCCCACGAACCCTGGGACGGCCCCGCAGCTTACCAGGCCAGGAAACTCCCCCAACGGGATCACAAGCGGCAAAGGAAAAGCCGCGCCCCAGCTACACGCCGCCAGCGGGACGCCGGCAAGAGGGCGTTTCCCCGCTGCTCGCTCAGGCAGATGGGGCGGGGCCTGGGTCAGCAACCACGCCCCCAAGAGAGACCGGCCAGGCGGAGCCTGTCCTGGCCTCGCAAGGAACACCCCCGCAGCTACCGCCGCCACCTGACTCACAGGTGCGGCGTACAGTCACGCCCCCAGTAGGGAATCCCTCAGTGGGGCTGCCCCCGCCCCCGCGGCGTCGCTCAGAGCGGCTGCGAGCACGCACGGGGGCGGGGCTTAGGGAATAAGAGCCAGCGCCGCCTGGGAAACGGCGCTGGTGATTGTAGAAACCGGCCCTGTGACTGGAGTGCGAGCGAGAGCGAGCGTGCCAGGAGAATTGAGTGCGTGTGACCCCTACTAGTGCCCGAGCGTGTGTTCCTTCCTAAACCAACCCTTGTGAGTACCCGAGTGAGTGAAGCCTGAGTAACCTCGAAAGAACCCTTCCAGAAACCTTGTGTGGTGTCCCTGTTGTCGGTGGTGAGTGTCCTGTGTCCATCCTCCCTTCCCCCTTCCCGGGACCCCGCACCCCCTGGGGTGAAGCCCCTCACCCCGTGGCCCTTGTGTGTAGTGCTGAGTGCAGTACAAGAGTGTGGGGCAGCCTTGGGTTCTTGGTCAGCAGCGCCTGATGATGATAGGGGCTCGTTCTCTTTAATTAGAGGTAAAAGCCCACACACTATCCTGACGGGCAGCCTAACCCCGGTCGCTCCCGTGCTGACCTCGATACCCCAGGGCCGTGTGCGTGTGAGTGGAGTCCCTCCCCCTACCCCCGGTAACAGATATATGTGTTGTTCTGATATAGGTTATTTGGGTATTTATTCACTTTGAATAACTGGATGAATTTATTATGGCTGTTGTTTTTGTTGGTCACTGTTGGTTGTGATAGCCATGTGGCTAACAATAAAATTTAAATAAATAAATAAAAAATACTCCAGAATAAGTGGTTTGTGGATTGCATTGTAACTGATGTAATTAAGGTCCGTGGCAGAACAGGGTATTGAGCCTGTCTCTTGTATCGCAGGCTACTTTCTGTTTCTATTTGTTATATTTGTTTCAGTACTGTAAACTATCCTTTAGCCTTTGGGAAAAGGTATAAATCTAAAATCATCATCCTCATCATCGAATGTGACTAACTTCTACATCCTGGCTTGGGAATCTCCAGTGCTAGTGAATATACAGCTTCCCTTAGTGACTTAATCCATTGCTGTTTCCTCAAAGAGTTGGCCTGATTTCTTCTATATGCAGTTTAAGACCATGACTTCTTGTCCTGCCCTTGCTGACTAATGAGAATAATTGGTCCTTGGACTCAGTGGACAGTAACATTCCTTTGCATAGTTGTAGACAGCTTCTCTATCTTGCCTTGGGCATCCTTCCTTTACAGTGAACATGCCCGGTTCCCTTAACCTCTCCTTTATCTTTCTGATTGCTCTCCCAGTTTGTCTCCATGCCCCTTTGTAGGTGCATGGACCGGGCAGGAGGATCACAACATGACAGGCAGGGGACACAGCTATCATGTGAGCTCTGTACTTTCCTGGTTTTCTGGGACTTCAAAATAGAACAATGATAACTCCTACCATGCCCTCAAAACCCAGCCTGAAACAGAATCAACAAATAGAGGGTTATTGTCTTATACAACACTTATATTGTGAAACTATGTATACAATATAACACAGATAGCCCATAAGGGTACATAGAATATAAATGTCAACAAAGGGCTCTGAAAAATATTTACAAACATTGGGTATCCTGCCATACAAAATTGTTGAGATAAAAATAGAGTAAATAAATTGTGGATAAGATCATTCTTTAATATATATATTATATCACATAATAGAATACACAAGGTATCATGTAACAAAAGTTACTAAATAAACTCCAATGGAATCAACAAAAAAGAGGTGAAAAACCCCTTGGGGGAAAAGGGGGGGAGGGAAGAAGGAGTGAGGGGAGTAATTCCTTTGATCAGGTAACAGCTTTTATATACCCCCACACACTCCTTCTTCCATTGGAGTTTATTTGGTAACTTTTGTTACATAATACCTTGTGTATTCTATTATGTGATATAATATATAAATTAAAGAATGGTCTTATCCACAATTTATTTACTCTATTTTTAGAGATACATCTCGGAGTTCGGAAGAAGACCACAGTTTGGTCGAAACATGTTAACTCTGTTTTGAATTGTCTCAATAATTTTGTATGGCAGGGGTTTATACCCAATGTTTGTAAATATTTTTCATAGCCCTTTGTTGGCATTTATATTCTATGTACCCTTATGGGCTATCTGTGTTATATTGTATACATAGTTTCACAATATAAGTATTGTATAAGACAACAGCCCTCTATTTGTTGATTCTGTTTCTGGGACTTCAAACAGTACTCCAGCATAGTACTTGTAATTTAATAATCAATTTAACGGTATTGCAGACAGCCACAGACAGCAAAGCCTAGAGGAGTAAATAGGCTCTCTAACAGCATGAATATTAGGAGCTCTTAATAGCCCTTGTAATCACACTCTGGTTCCTAAGCAAGGCCAAGCAAAGCTTCTGCTGGCACTCAGCTGAGATGCCAGCTTATAAAACTGGGCATCACTTGCTAATATGGCATCGGAAATGAGCCAGTTTGTAGGGAAATAAATGGACTGAGAAAAACACAGGTCGTACTCAGCTACAAACCATCGTAGAGCCGTATTTTTATTTTTATTTTTTATTCAAAACTTATATCCTGCCCCTCCTATCCAAAGGCAGCTCGGGGTGGCGAACAATGTGCACCAAAAAAAATATTCAATAATAAAACATTTAAAAATAAATCTACACATTTTAAAACAAGTAATAAAAACACACCCTCCCTCCCAAGCCCCACCTCCCGCACCCTGCCCCCTCGCCAAAAGCCTGGCGGAACAGCCAGGTCTTACACAAACGTCAAAATGACAGGAGGGTGGGGGCCAACCAAGCTTCCTCAGGGAGTGAATTCCACAGCACAGGGGCAGCCACCGAAAAAGATCTCACATCAGTGGCCACCCGTCTCGCCCGGGGAACCTCCAAAAAGGCCCCCACGGACAATCTCAGGGGTTGCGCGGGGAGTGAGGCGATCCCGCAGATAGGCAGGGCTCAGGCCATGAAGGGCTTTAAAGGTCAAAACCAGCACCTTGAACCTAGCCCGGTGCTTTCTAGGCAGCCAGTGCAGAGCCCGGAGCACAGGTGTCACATGCTCCCTGCAACCCGCCCCAGTAAGGAGACAGGCCGCGGCATTCTGCACCAGCTGCAGCCTCCGGACCAGCTTCTCGGGCGGCCCCACGTAGAGCACATTGCAGTAATCCAGCCTGGAGGTGATGAAGGCATGGATGACAGTGGCAAGGTCAGAGTCTGAGAGATATGGCCGAAGCCGCCGGTCAAGATGTAACTGCCGAAACGCACTCCCCGCCACGGGCACAACCTGAGATTCCAGGCTGAGCCGTGAATCGAGCAGCACACCCAGACTCCGTACCTATGGGACCATGGGAGGGCAAACCCCCCCCCCCCCGACACACACACACACAAGAGGAGATTCAACCACTCCCAGGCCCCCCAGGCCCTCACCCACCAACATCACCTCCGTCTTGTCAGGATTCAGCTGCAGATGGCTCAACCTCATCCAAG
>QEPC01006630.1:581755-622403 GCA_003113815.1 Sphenodon punctatus | reverse complement strand
CCCCCCCCGTTCCTCCGGCTGAGGCTGATGCTGCACAGAGAACCCAGACGGAACAAGATCGGCCAGAATAGGGCCCGATTCATTGTCCATCCTGATTCAGTAAAGCACTTCACATGCTTAATTACTCCATGGGACACTTGGCCACTACACACAGGAAGGATACCAAACCTGTACTGTAATAACGTATTACAAATGTTGTCCTCCTACATGAGATCCTGCTTTACTGGACCCCACCTGGCACCTGTGATTGCTGAGGTACAGGAACCAATTTTATCTCCCCAAGGCCAACTTCACTGAAGTGCAAATGCATTTCCCCCTTTTCAGACACTGATCAGCAAGGTTTCTGGTTGGAAAAGCCAGACTGGAAGAGATTATCCCCATATGCTTTCAGAGGCAGAAAGAAAGTACTCACTTTTTTCAGCCCTACTTTTCTTCAGGTAAAGAGTCACTCAATTTGTGAGTATGTTAATTAGAGCCAGTTAGATTCTGATTATCTTCCCTGGCATGTAAATAAATACCCAGAAAAACAATGTACTTGATGTTGAACAGCCATTATTAGCGACAGGTCCCTGCCCCAAGGGGCTTACAATCTAGAATGGACAAGGGGAGGGGAAATAAGATTCGGGACAGGGATACATTGAAGTTGAGAAGTTAGAGGTGCACATGATGATGATGATGATGATTGATTGTTATTGTATTAGGCAACCCAGCCATGGACCCCAGCTCCATTACAAACACAACTAAAAAAAAAAAAGCTGATAGCCACAAATTAGTAAAGATAAATCGTGAGGATAAATCCAAGCCACAAGAAACAGGCCAGAAAGTAGAGGTGGATACCGGCAGACAGAGTGAGCCAGAGAAAACAGCAAGATAAGACTAGAGGTGAAATGAGAATTGGGTATGGCCTGAACAGCTGATGAATTCCATGAATTTATACAGCACAAATATATATTCACTCCCACTGGTGAACTTTCTTGCCAAGTTCTACAAACCACTTACTCCAGAGAGGTGCCATTGAAGCTCCCTGCCTGTTTGCTGACCATGCTCTGACCCTTAAATCTCCCTCTGCTCAACAGCCTTTACATTGTTTGTTTGGCTATATGAATGCAGGTGATATTCTGCAAGTTCTGACTGGCAGGCTATTGTCACAAAGTGCCCTCCGCCATATAAGCGGCGGCAGGGTGTTTGCCGCCCCCCCCCCGATACAGGAACTGAACAGGGCAGGGGAATTCAGGCGCTGCAGAGTGCAGCGCCTGATAGAAAACAGCAGAGCCGCTGGCGCGGTCGGCGAGGGTTGCCTGGGCAACCCTCCCAACCGCGCGAAAGAGATCCAGCCTTGATTGGCTGCTGGAGCCACATGAGGTGGCCAGCAGCTTGTTCAGCATTCCCCGCTCAGTCCAGGACGAGCAGGGAACAGAGCAGCGCCCACCCTCCCTTCTCTTATACTGTGGTTTCGAATGGTTGCATTAGGATGGGCCAGGAAGGAATTTTTGACAAGAAAAATTTGGTCAGATGGCCTTTTTTGTTTGTTTTCACCTTCCTCGCAGTATGGGTAATTTGGCTGGCCAGTAGACCGGTGCGGTGCTTGCTTGAAGGTTAAAGTTACTGTTGTTTGTGTACAAATTGTCGCACCCTTTGGCAGAGGTCCAGTATCTGTTCTGTTAGGATAAGGAAATTAAGAGCCATCTCCTTAAGAGATGGGGAGGACACGCTGAACGTTATTGCAGGGTATGGCCTGCGTGGCATTGTTTCCCTGGGAAAGGGGTGCCCTAGAGCGGTGGTACGGCATTGTATCCCCCACCACCACCATTAGGCACTCCAGTCCTTACTCAAGTCTGAAAGGACTAAGTCCCCATTGCACGTGCGCGAGCGCTGGTCGATGGGGAGATGTTTTGTTTGTGGGAAGGTTATCAAGGGTATATTGAGACCTCCCCTGAAATTGACAGGTTATATGTTTTATGGTTGATACTGGACCCTGAATCGCAATAGGCGATGTCACCCCCTCACCTATTCAATTTGAAGAATTTGGATCAATAAAGGGTGCAGCCATGTTTAATCCAACAAAATGTGTCCTGTCTCATTTCTGGGGGTACGTCGGCAAGTGGGTAGGTTATTTCTCTGGATGAATGACTCCCTGGAAAGCCTAAGCAGATCTTCCACGCAGGTAACATACGGCAAAGAATGGCACTCCCTGAACTCCTAAGCCCTCTCTTTCAAGGCTCATACATCACCTAGATTTGTTTGCTCTGGTAATGGGGCTGTCTGGTTTGCTCCTGGGACAAATAAGCAGAACACATAAGCAGAACACATCACAAAATGCTAATGAATATTAAGTTAACTGGAGAGGCATCCATTTATTTCTGAGGGTGTTTTCAGATGTGACAGTAGCCTGCTTTGCCACAGTATTGCACACTTTGACCCAGTCGGAACCATGTCCTAGCATCACATCAGTTTCCGGGCCGCCAGGTGTTAGCATGGGTTGATCTGTTGATCTGTGTGAGCCAGTGTGGTGTAGTGGATAAGGTGCTGGACTTGGTCCTACAAAGCCAGGGTTCAAATCCTGACTTAGCCATTGTGGTCTTGGGCAAGTCACGGCCTCTGATCCCCATTTGTAAAAAATAGGAATGTTTGTCTGTCTCTCCCTGTGTTCACCTCACCCGTGTCTTTCTTAGATTGTAAACCCACTGGGCAGGGACCTGTCTCCAAAATCTATGACTGTAAAGCACAGTGTATGCTTAGTAGTGCTACAGAAATCATTAGTAATCTGTTGTCACTCTGGACCATGGTGCCAGATAGCCTGGGCTGTGATCCTGCAAGATCACCAAGGAATGGCCTAGACTAAGGTTAGCATGATCATCAAACAAAAATGGGACAATACATCCTGTCACATTAGTTTGTGTCCACCCAACCCAGAGCAGAGGGCGGTCCACCAGGCTCACAGAGCCTGCCAGGAAGGAGGGAGAGTGGTCAAACCAGCAGTTGCCTAGCAATGCCCCAAAAACCAGACCATGAGGGAGGTTTAAAGAGATCTGGCAGCAAAGGCACTAACACATTGGTCAGTACAGGTTTGCCACCAAACCCACTGGCCAGTGCCCAGGGCACCACCACCCAGCAGCAGCCGTAGGTGCAAAGACCCAGCCAAGTAAGCTAGTGGTCTGGGGGCAGGGGCTAGCTGCTACTGCCCAAACCTGCCTGGACTCACATGCGCCTCCTTTCCCACTGTGTTCACAGGCACCTACTCGTGTGCAAGCCCCAAGCCCCTAGGACTGGCCTTGAACATGAGGAGAGGGGTCCCTATGGGCCACGAGAAAACCATGGCCTTAATTTACGTCTGAGGGGATGAGAAGATGCAGAGAGAGCCCTGTGCCTCCCACCAGAATGGATGGGTGTTTCAGCAGATCACGGAGTGGTTGGCTGTGGCCAGATACCATCATGACTCCACCCAGTGGTGGCTGAGGGCCAAAGAGCAGAGAAGGGGGTGCAAGGCCTGCAGCCAACCTCGTGGGTGTTGGCAAGCCTGCACCACTCTCGTGCAGCTTCCCAATCCCCAACTGAGTGTGCCCTCATGAGTCCCGCCCTCCAGGTTGTTGTGAGCAAACAGCTCACCTGTCTGTAGTGATGACTGAAGGCTTTTGTAACGTTCCATAGGTAACATTTTTATTATGCACAAACGTCTGGCTATTTACACGATATACATCATCCACAACCCACTCCCTCCCTGCTCAGTTAGTTTACATGGGTAAGCAGAAAGAGGGTTTCACACACATACGTATGACATTATTAAGGCTTCTATTCAGAATCAAGGCTGGACAGACCAGCCCTTCAGGCAATATGCCTGCACAGGACTCCCTTTATGCACTTGGTATATCGAGTCTCTTGGGGATTGTTGTCCTGCCTGTACAGGGGGCATGGGCCTGGGAGTCAAATGGGCATGGGGTAGTCCAAAGCAACACCCAGTGTCTCACATACATTATGCAGCATGAAGGCAGCTGCAACCACTAGGGTGGCTGTTTCCACCTTGAAGTCTATGCACCGCACAATGGCTCTCCAGCACTGTTTTAGGACCCCAAAGGCCCCTACAACAATGGTCCGTGCAGAGCTGAGGCAGCGATTAAAGTACATCTCTGCGTGGTTGAGGGCTCAGGATAGCTCTTCATGAGCCACCTCAGCAGGGGGTAGGCAGAGTCCCCCAGGATGACCAGAGAAATTGTAACCACCTCAATAACACTCATGGTGTTGTCACAGATGTCTCCCCTATACATTCTGGCAAAGGATGGGAACAAGGAGAGGATCCTGGTATCATGGTTCCATCCTGAGCAGTCTGCAAACATCTGTGAACCAGCTACGATCATCCACTACCCCTTGGAGGACTATGGAGTGGAAACCGTGGCAGCTGATGTACTCATCCCTGGTATGTGGTAGCCTCAGGATGGCAATGTTCTCCATGCATTTGTCACCTCAAGACTAGACTACTGCAGTGTGCTCTACATGGAGCTGCCCATGGTGACAGTTCAGAAGCTGCAGCTGGTGCAAAATGCAGCAGCCCATCTCCTCACTGGGACGGGTCACAGGGAGCACATCACACCAGTGCTCTGAGCTTTGCACTGGCTGCCTATTATCTTCCAGGCCCAATTCAAGGTGCTGGTCTTAACCTTTAAAGCCTTCATGGCCTGGGCCCTGCATACCTAAAAGGTCGCCTCACCTCCTGGGATCCAGGGCAGCCCCTGCGGTCATCTGGGAACACCCTCCTGGAGGTTCCGCATTATCAGTGGATCCAGACTCACAGGCGGGCATTCTCAGCTGCCGCACTATCGCTGTGGAATGCTCTCCCGGTGGAGGTTCGCCTCAGCCCAGATCTCATGATCTTCTGATGAAAATGTAAGACCTGGTTCTTCTGCCAGGCGGGGAGGAGAGGGAGGGTGGGATGGGTATGGGGAATTGGGGCTGAGGGTTTCGTAGATTGGGACCAGATTATAGATTGCTGCTGGATTTTATGATTATTGTATTTGTATTTTTATATTTATATATGTATCATTGTTTTTATTATATGTAAGTTCACGTGCCACATAGATCTGGGTAATGGATATAGGAGGCTTGTCTCCTTATCCAAAAAGGAGGATTTAGTTGCACTTGCAACTTTCGTACGGCTGGCCTCCCTTAAGCGCAAACAACTAACTGAAGGATAGGATTATCACGTTTTTTTCCAGTTCGTAGGGATGATATAGACTAAGGTATGTGGTAGGTTTTCATGCAAATGGGCTTAGTATTTTGAAAGCTATACCAAGGGTTGCAGTGCATTCTGTTCCCTAATGGGTTATGATTGAAGGAGATGCCACATTGGCTAGTTCTTAGGGAAGTAGTGGATGACTTAAGGGTCCTGTGAACCACATAATTTTGTTGCATTTTATGTGGATTTCGAACTGTGATTGGTCAATGATGAAATTACGTTAATAAATAGTTTTATTTCAATTCTCACACCTTTGTTAAGTTGGTTTATGCCAAATGGGGTGTATTATGATTACTTTGTTATTTTGATCAACAAATGGACCAATGACTATTGGTTGTATTTTTGATGTTTGCTAAATTGTAAATTTTGGCAACATGCCTTGATACAACTGTGGTTGGGATGTATGTTTGTTTGTTTGTTTGCATGTCTTTTTTGGTGTTAGCCATGGCGAAAGCCCATCCTTAATAAACTATTTTATTTCATGTAAGTTCACCGCCCCGAGTCACCTGTGTGCGAGAGTGGAGAGATACAAATTGAAGAAAATAAATAAATAAATATGCAATTTGGGAACCCCACCACCCTGAAGCCCTCCATTAGCCGGTGCTAGCCTATGAGTTGCACCAATTGGTCGAGAAGGACAGCCTCGACAGCCTCACAGAACTCCAGCATGATTGTGGCCATGGTGGTAGTTCTGACACCAAAGTGCTGGGCTACAGACAAACAGGATTTGGGACTGGTGAGACTCCATATTGCTATGGCCACACACTTTTCAACAGGGATCAGGACCCTCATTGGTGTTCACTGCCTCTCCAGCCGTGCCTGGAGTCGATCTGCTTTTCGGCACCTCTCCAACCGGAATTATGTGATTCATGCAAAGTAGTCCCGGGTGTTGAGGACCCTCACCTACCAGTGCGCTGCCCTGGGCACAATCCGGGAATCCTCTGAATGGGCATTGACAGGTAAATGCGCATTGATGCTGCTGTGATGTGTCTAGACAGGATACAGGTGGCCTGCTGCAGCTCCCCAGTACTCGCCAGCATGGAGCACTGTAGGTGCTGTAACTGCATGACCGAATGGTGCCCAGCCCTTTGGAGGCACTTTCTCCAGCTGCGCCGGAAGAGCCTGGTCTGCCAGTTCACAGATTCAGGAACCTAACGGCTCCTAGATGTTGATGGTCAAAGTCTAACTGCATCAACAGCTGGTGCTGCCTGTACCACTCCCGTGCACAGAGCAGGAGCAGCCAACGAACAATGACCTGATGCTCATCCATGGAGTGCTGCATGGGAAAGAGCAGACATGCCAGCTAGACCTCAAGGGTGTTGTCTAATGTGCTGCTCTGAGGCAAATAAGTGCTGATTTGCTCATGGCTTCTGTCTGCCTATATAGGCCTGGATAAACTAAACTAAATTAAACTGCCTGAGTCAAACCAATGGTCCATCTTAGCCCAGCATTGTCACAACCTGACACGGCAGCAGGGGTTTAAAATTCAGGTCCAAAACCAGCTCTTCCATGGTCTCCAGCAGAGGCCATCCTGGTGTGCTGCCTGGGACCCTTCCAGGCTCCCAGCGGGGGCCTCCCCCAGGCGTGCTACCAGAGGTCCTGAAGTGGAAGTGCTGGGGATTGAACCTGGGACCTTATACATGCAAGGCATGTGCTCTTACCACTTGAGCTATGCCCCCCTGCTCTTTGCATATTCCATGCACAGCTGTGGTGCTGATTGGGACTCCTTTCATCATGCCATGCCCTGTCCGTTTTACACCAGTGCCACTCATTGGCATGGATGAGGAGCCACATCCCTCCACATGCATGTGGGTGAGTGGAGGGGCCCCCTATTACAGGGTCTTGCGAAGAGATTACTGGCTTCAGGTGGCCTATCGCACTGTGGGAGTACACTTGGGTGAGTGCACAGCATGTCGTGTCCCTCTACGACCTCCAACCTGGTAGGTGTCATGGCCCCTTCCCATTAGTTGTTTTTGACTGTTGAGCTTTGGGTGGTTCTCCCCACCCCCATTCCCACTGTGCCGGAGCACTATCGAAGGGTAATTCCGTGCATGTTTCCCTTCCCCACTTTGTGGAAACTGTGTTTCCCTGCTGACCATTGCCTTTGGTGTCTGTATACCACTTCCATCTGGCGACCTTTGTCCTATTCTAAGAGCCAGGGTGTGGTTTCGTTTTCCACTGCCATCTGTCTTTTCTCCAGGACTCATACACTGTGCCTTTCCCTGTTGCTTTGCACCATGTCAGGGAAGCTGTCTTTTCCCTTTCCCTCTGCCCCGGGGATGGGGTCCCCCAGTAACTGGACTGTATGAGGAACCACGTCCCAGGCTAACATATGGCACAGACGAAATGTTCAACAGCTGCTGGCGGATCCTGTCTCTTGCCATGCGAACTTTGAGCTTATAAGGCAGCACCTCCATCTGCTTCTGACTTCAGTCTCCGGGTGTTAGATACAGTGCACCTCTCCCTCCCACTCTTCTCCCCCCCGCCCCCCCGGGGGGGGTATGACTCTATCGGGGACTGAGGAGAACACAACTTTATGGGAGATATTTATTTCAACATTCTTATATCCCGCCCTATCCTGACCATGCAGCTCAGGATGGCTCACAAATTGATAAAACATCCAACAATAATAATCAAAATAAAACAATAAAATACAATTTAAAACAACCCAAATGGAGCCAAAGACAACCTAACCACCCCCCTCCCAAACCTCCAACCACCACCCTATGCCCCTCCCTCACTGAAAGCCAGGCGGAACAACCAGGTTTTACATTAGCATTGAAACACAGGGAGGTCCGGGGCCAACCAGGCCCCCACTGGCAGGGAGCTCCACAGCTAACCACCAAGAACACCCTCTCCATCGTGGCCCCCCGAAATACTTGGGGGACCCCCAGGCAGGCACCCCCAATGATCGCAAAGGCCAATCCAGAGTCTGGAGAGTGAGGCGGTCTCGCAGGTAGGTGGGGCCTAGACTGTGTAGGGCTTTATAGGTCAGCACCAACACCATGAATTGGGCCCAGAAAACTATAGGCAGCCAGCGCGGAGAATGTTGCACTGGCATTATGTGCTCTCGTCGGCTCATCTCAGTAAGGAGACAGGACACCGCATTCTGCACCAGCTACAGTTTCCAAGTCATCACCATGGGTAGCCCCACGTAGAACGCGTTGCAATAGTCAAGTCTTGAGGTAATGAACACATGGCTGATGGTGGCCAGGTTCACCTCCGAGACATACGGCCGAAGCCGATGCACCAGATGCAGTTGGCGAAATGTGCCCCTAGCTACAGTATCCACCTGGACATCCAAGCGGAGCTGGGAATCAAGGAGCACACCCAGACTACGAACCTGAGAGACAAGGGGGGGACACACCCCATCAATGATGGTGGCCTCTACCCCCTCACCTCTACCCACCAGCATCACCTCCGTCTTATCGAGATTCAGTCTCAGACGGCTCGCCCTCATCCAGTCCCTAACAGCTGCCAAGCACCGAGTAAGCAAGCTGCCTGAACTTTGCCTGTGCCTTGATACTGGGGGTCCTTCTCTGGCGCTGTCATTCACCTGCACCTTTCTGGGCACCCGTGGCCATGGGTGGTCCCACAGTGCCTGCCTCAGTCAGATGCTTGAGCGGAACCACCTTGAGGGTCTGCCCAGCCATCCCTACTTGCAAGAGGAGTCTTCTGCTGCCAAACTTCACACCCTATACAAGGTTTCAACTCAGATGGATGCTCAGGTGAATTTAGCCATTGGTGACCATTTCGAGCCATGCTACCTTGTTGCTTTCCATATGGGGGCAATGGGCTACCGGAGGGGGCATGTATATCTGGGGGTTTTATATGAAGCATGCAGGTTTTCTCTGCCCTCTTGGAACTGAACTTTTTGTGACCCTGTGGAATGCATGGGCAGGGATGGGACGGTCATCACAGCCTGCCTAACTGCACCCTGGAACTGAAATTTGTGTGGACCTCACTGAGGACCCCCGTGAAAGCATGGACTATGCTGTATGGAGGTGTGGGGGGAGGCAGCACCCTCCTCCCCCATCTGTGTGGTAATACACACACACGGACCTTTACCATATATTCACCCATTTGAGGGACCTGTGCCCCTTGCTACCTACAGCATGTGGATGGAGCTGTGACACCAGCCTGGCTCCGAACTGTTTTATCTCTTGCACTGTGAGTGTGCTTTGCTTTTCCATTGTTCAGTCTACATGGCTGGATCTCCCTGTGGCTGTCAGCTGCCTACTTGTGATGGCCTGGTTGCCTGTTGCTCCCTCCTCCCTCGCCTTCACAGAGTCCTGTTGTGGGTGGGCAGAAGCAGCTCCAGCAGTTTCTTTTGCCTACAGTCCACCACATCTGCACATCACAGCAGCAGCTGTAGTTCCTGGAGTGGGGTGAGCCCAGCCCAGGCCACCATAACGCTTGTTTCCTGCCTCTCTAGCACTCTGGTGGTGGCAGGACTGCTCTCTGGTCACCAAGGGTCCACACATCATGTTTGTCATGAAAACTGGACCGCTCCGGACCAGGTTGGCAGCGGTTCTCTGGACCGGTTCCATCCGGGTTGGCCTCTTGCCACTGTCACATCTGAAAACACCCTGAGTTATCATTAACAAACAGACCCAATTAGGTTTGCAAATTTCCCTAAGTAGATTTTTTCGGCCCCAGACAATTTTGGTTGGTGTCATAATATCATGTTCATCCCAAATATAAGACAGATAAGAAACAAGATCAAGAACGGTATCATTAATTGGACCCACTTTTGTTGAGATGCAAGATTTGGACCAACTTTGGACCCCGGTCTCAAGGCCATGGTGCACCCCCTGCTGAAGAAGCCATATTTGGATGTAGACGCACTCGCCAGCTACCGACCTGTCTAACCTTCCCTTTTTAGGGAAGGTTATTGAACAGGTGGTGGCGCTGCAGCTCCAGGCGCATCTGGACAGCATCGGTTTCCTTGACCCATTTCAATCTGGGTTCCGTCCAGGCTATGGTACAGAGACGGCGTTGGTGGCCTTGGTAGATGATCTCCGCCGGGAGATGGATGCAGGATGGTCAACACTTCTGATCCTACTAGATCTCTTGGCCGCTTTTGATACAGTGGACCATGGGCTGCTGTTGAGATGATTGCGAGCCCTGGGGGGTCTGGACGGGACTGTCCTTGGATGGTTCCGCTCATTCCTCTCGGGGAAAAGCCAGCAGGTTGTCCTGGGGGTTGAATCTTGCAGCCCCCAGGCCCTGGAATGTGGCGTTCCGCAAGGTTCCATTCTGTCTCCATTATTGTTTAATGTGTATATGCAGCTCTTGGGGGAGATAATGAGAGGATTTGGTGTGCGTTGCCACCAATATGCTGATGACACCCAGCTTTACCTCTGTTTTTCAACTGACCCAGGTCCTGCCGTCTCAGTACTGTCCCAATGTTTGGAGGCTGTGGCAGATTGGTTATGGCAGAGCAGACTGAAGCTCAATCTTGATAAGATGGAGGTGATGGTGGTGGGTAGGGTGAAGGAGGTGTTGGCC
Source organism: Sphenodon punctatus (assembly GCA_003113815.1). Lineage (NCBI taxonomy): Eukaryota > Metazoa > Chordata > Lepidosauria > Sphenodontia > Sphenodontidae > Sphenodon > Sphenodon punctatus. Next base: position 611,665 of record QEPC01006630.1, on the reverse strand, counting down.
CCCCTCGTAGAGGGGGCCCGCCCTCCCATAGCCCAACAGGTTCAGAGTCTGGGAGTATTATTGAACTCGGATCTCCGCCTGTATCGGCAGGTTGAGGCGGTGGCTAAAGCGGCCTTCCGCCAGCTGTATCTAGTGCGGAGGCTGCATCCATATATTTCCAGACCTGACCTGGCCACCCTCATCCATGCCTTCATCACCTCGAGGCTGGACTACTGCAACGCGCTCTACATGGGGCTTCCCTTGATGCTGATCCGGAGACTGCAGCTGGTGCAGAACATGGCGGCTCATCTCCTTATGGGGACGAGCCAACGGGAGCACATTACCCACATGCTCCGCGAGCTGCACTGGCTGCCTATAGTGTACTGGGCCAGATTCAAGGTGTTGGTTTTGACCTATAAGGTCCTACACGGTCTTGGCCCTTCATATCTCAGGGACCACCTCACCCTCCACGCCCCAGAGCGACCCCTTCAGTCCGCCAGGGGCGCCTTCTTGGAAGTCCCCCATGTAAAACGGGGGGCCACAATGGAAAGGGTGTTCTTGGTGGCCGTGCCACAATTATGAACTCCCTTCCAGAGGAAGCTCGGCTGGCCCCAAGTTTGTTGGCTTTCTGCCAGGCCTGCAAAACATGTCTGTTTGCCCAGGCCTTCAGAGGAGGGGAGGGGATAATGTTTTGGGGGGGTTGGTTGTTTTTTAGAAGGTTTTTAAAATGTTTACATTTTGATGTTTTTATTGTTGTTTAAAATGATTGTTTTTATGTTGTAAGCCACCCCGGGATGCTATGGGCATGAGGGGGCGGCTAAGAAATAATAATTAATAATAATAATAAATAATAATAAATAATAATAATAATTAATAACAACTCTAGTTGGTGGAGGTATACAAGCTTTCGGACCTCACAGGATCCTTGTCAGGCAAGGTGAGGTCCGAAAGCTTGCATTCCTCCACTCTGTAGTTGGTCCAATAAAAGATATCACTGTACTACTTTGGCTCTCTATTGCCTATATTTGGGATCAACACAGCAACCTTACTTTCTCTACGCAAGCTTTGGAGGCATCTCTACAAATGATAGCTGTAAGGTTTCTTGGGTACAGAAAGGGTACTGTGATTTCAATTAAAGAGTTCCACTTTCTATGTTATAAAAAAATATCACATTTGGTTCAGTCATCTTTGTCATGTAGTAAATCTCAGTTATAGAACCACTATCAGACACTTCCAGAATAGGCCCAGATCTCACCCTCCTGCAGAAATGCTCCTTGGAATTCAGACCAAGGAGTTGGCCCCCGTCATTCCCCCGTGGGACACAGCAGTTTCAAGCATGAGCACTAGTAGGTATCACATCGCAGGGCCATTTATCCTATCTACCACAGAGGTTTCTTCTGGTGTTATCTGCACCAGAGGCTGACTACTGATGGCAGAACTCAAGGCAAATCTGCACAAAAAAGGTGTAGCACTTTAAACAGATCTACAACAGGATCTGTTTTTGCTGAATACTGAGCTTTAGAAAGCGTTCCATGATACCACTGCTAGCAATGTGCCATCTGCAGCCTACATGCTGTACACATTTCTGTCTTTATTATTACATTCATTTTGATATTAGCCACATGAAATCAGATTGCTGGTTAGTACAACTTCTATCCCAATTCCTCCCCACCCACTTTCCTCCTCCTCACAAACCGTACTGACATAATGTCCCAGCACTACCCTAGTTTCACAACGATGTATGGCCCTGCATAATTACCATTTCCTTGTTTCTTATTTTGGATCTGTGGCTTCAGAGCTAGAGCCACAATGCAGACTGCTCTCTTGTGTCTTAGTACGGTCCACTCTGCTGGGGAAAAAAACAAAAAACCCTGCCTGCTTTCCTCAGCCAGTGGACGTGACTCTAGAAATTTCATTGCTTTCAAGACCTAAGCACATGCCGTTGACCTAGCTTGAACTCTGGGTTTCAAAGTGCAGATGGACCAGGCTGAAGTACAAGGGGCTACAGTGCCTTGGAACCATTACACGCACCATAAATATTACCCGAGCTAATTTAAATGGCAGATCAGAACATAAATCCTTAAAGGGCAGCTCCACTGCCAAAGACTAAGCAGCATATGAATGAAGTGTGAACAGTAAATGTTTCCAAGTTTTAGAAGTTGGGAGGACTGGGAACTATAATTCTGCAAACATACTCAGGAAGGACCCAGCCTGCTTTTCCATCTGGGCATTAACGTCTGTTGTTTTCTTGAAAGGAAAGGACAAGGGGACATTCTGCCTTTTCGCTGCTTAGAAACTAACGCCTGAAACTCCAGAAAGCGGAAGTTAACTAGAAAAGGCCTCCATCAGTTTTCCATGACAAAAGGCGGGGGGGATTTGAAAGCTTTCAGTGCATAGAATAATAATTCTGTTTAATATGTTCTCGCATTTATGCGGCGCCCCCATCCTAAATAGTTCCAAAAGCAATCTGCCAAGCTATAAGCCAAAATCTGACTCAATGGGCAAAGGCTGCCACGGTGGTTTAATTAATATGGCACTAAAGAAAGCTGGGAGCTGGACAGCCTTAGCTTTCATAAGGCCCCAGCTAATGGTAGCATGGTGGAAAATTTTTAAAGCCCCAAACCTTAGTATAGGCTTAAACCCTAAGCCTTCCACCACTCATAATCTCGGAGTCCTTTCACATGTTACAATGGCCATCTAACTGGGATCCCAAACATGCACGCACAAATATGAGTCTGACTAGGTGTCAGGACATGCCAATTGCTTCTTGGAAAAACTGGAGCACTCTCCCCTGCTGATGGCCCCATGTAGCCAGGGTAATGTGTGAAGAGTTCCACTGCAGTGGCCAGGGGTGGGGATAGGGGTTGAGGTGGGAGGGTTTAGGGATGAGTGTGGATTTTCACTGAGGTTTTTAAATGGAGTTTTATTGTATTTTTATGATGTGTATTTTTATTATTTAACCCGCCATGAGCCTTAGGGGAAGGGCGAGGTAGAAATCTGAACAAATAAATAAAGAAAAAAATAGTCTGATATCTGTGCACAGGCACCAGTAGAAAAGTCAAAGTGAGTCACTTGTCCCTTCCTGGATTTCACTGTGGCCCCACCCTTTCAGAGTGCTGTGATGTCACGATGCGGAGGGTGACCATGCAGCAAGGGGAGAGGCAAAGGGACCTTCCTGACTTTTTCTGACATGGCCTCACCCCCTTTGGAGCATTGTTACATCACGAAGCTCCACAGGGGATGGGACAACATCAGAAAGGGGACAGGAGAGCATCATCACCCTGTTCTTTTCTGATGTGGGCCTGCCCCCATCCAGTAAACTTTCTGGCAATGCTCTTGCATACATGTAAAATTCTGCCTATGGGATTTCACATGTGCCATTCCATGCCCTTGTTACAATCAGGCATGCGTGTTGGAATGCACAATGGGTTCCACTGTCCACGAAGAGCTCTGATAGCCTGTCTCTCTGCACTCCCCTGGCAGGTGTCAGCGAGGGAAAGGGGAGTCTTCACTGACTTCATCCATTACCTCATTCCTTCTTGCAAAGCCAGGTGCATGGAGACCAGGAACACAGCATAGTCGCACAGAACCACCTGCACCTCATGCCTCAAGGGAGTATACACAGAGAAGATTCCACCTAGTTTAATGGGGCTAATGATCCCCTCTGACTGTTGGTCTAGTTCCTGCACCACCAGCAGGATCAAAGTCAAGAGATCGGGAGAAAAGCTAAAAGAACGGAATCTAACTGTGCTCCCAGAGAACACAGTGTGAATCTGGGAAAAATTAACTGATGTAAGTGGAATTCCTCTAGATTTACCGAGAAAGGAATTTGGCCCAGAAAATTCAGCAGAGTTTGTCATGGTCAAAACTCTCTTCCCTTTATCTTGAGGTTGGCTCAATAACATCCGATTATAATTACGTTAAAAATGAAACACGCACACATACAAACGGCCACCGCCAAAAAAAGAACCCTGCAAGTGAGAGCAGGCTGTAAGTAGTGCTATGCACCATGACCATTAAACATTTTTTTGTCTTATTTGCAAGCCGTGTGTCTCAATAATGTGTTATGAGGTGTGTTTGTAATTGTCTGATGCCGACACTGGTCCTTGAAAAGGAAATGGTGTGTGTCTAAATGCAGACAAAGCTATTTAGAGATCCAGGACAAAGGATCACTGCTTCTCTTGCTGGGACCAAATCAGATCTTTAGGTCTTACTCCTTCTGTGGCTTTAAAAAAGAGAGTGAGGGGGAGAATAATCCATCTCAATTTTCTTGGATTCGGAAACAATATTTAGAGAATAGAAGGTGATTTCAGAGCTCATTTGTTTTTGTTGTACACAAGCCCCTTTCTCCTCACATCATTTTCCAATCAATTTTATTGTTGGCATCTCAAGACTATAAAAATGAAGTGAGAGAAAGAGTGAAAAAAATAAAGAAATTCCGACTCCTAGTTGCAGTAGTAAAAATAATATTAATTCCATCCTTTTTCTTTTTGGCATAATCTTAAAACAAGCCACTTTATTTTCTCAACCTCGCTTCTTTTGGCACTGTATTTCCTCCTCCTGCTGCTGCAGTCCCTTCAAAATGTGATGCAATGATTCAAGGATTATCTTGCGTGCTTTTGAAAAGCAAAAACAAAAAACCTGCAAGCTCTGGGGTTCTTGCTACATTTTTACCATCGCAATCTAGCTACAAAGCAAACAGGAAGAAGTGCAGTAGTGTAGGGGCGGCACTGAAGGGCTGCGTTCGGCCGCTGACTTGCTATGGGATGGTGTCTGAGAGTCATAGTGCTGGAAGGGATCTCAAAAGTCATCTAGTCCAGCTCTCTGCACTGATTCCCCTACCCACATTGCCCCAGTAGAAAAACCCACCAAGAGAGAAACAGAGCCTATAAGAAAAGCTCTACCACAAGCAAAGATTTAAGTGGAAGCAAAACATGCAGATATTGATAACCATCAGATCTGTGGTAACAAAACCACACCAACAACTATCGGTTACCAAAGGGCAACTGTTTATTAACTGAGGGTTTAACTGAGTTACTGCATTACTATGAACACTTTCTGAGATGCATAAACGGGCCCAATTTGCCTCCACGAAAAACTCCAGGAGGCAAATCAGGTGCGGATTTTGTCACATGGGAAAACAAAGTTGTGCGATTTTGGTGGTGAGCATGCGGGGATGCAAAGCCCCAAAATCCAGCTTTGCATCCCCCGCATGATTGCCGCCAAAGCCACACAGCTTTGATTTCCCACGTGACAAAAGCCGCGCCTGATTTGCCTCTCTCAGTTTTTCATGGAGGTAAATTGGGCATGTTTATATGCGTTTGGAAAGCGCCCTATGGTACTTTGTACTGTTTACTGTCGCCACATTGCCATTTTCCCATCTGTTCTGCGGTTACCAGCAAGTTCCATTTGCCCTTAATTCCTTTCCTGTTTACCTGCCATGAGTCTGGTTTCAAGTTAAATTTGGTTTCCCATTAGATACTTAGTTCAAATCTCCTGGATACAGCTTTGCTACTGGAAAAAACATGGGAAAATAATTAAGTGGTTAAGTGGTAAGGCAGTTTTCTGGTAACAATAAACTGGTGTTTCAGATACCCAGCAATGGTGATAACCAGTATTCCAGTAGTTGGTTAACCACAGCGGCATGCAATTATTGAAGAGTTAATCTTGACTGTTTGGTTATTAACCACCATTAGGGAGTTGACTATCCATCTGAGTTCTAATCAGGAGTGAGCAAAGCACATCAATACCTGAAATACCTGGAAATGATTTTATTATACAGTCACGTGACTCAAACAAGTGAGCCATGGCCCATGCTGCAGGAGAAGGCAAAAAAACAATCCTCGGCATCAAATGCCAATCTGCCTTAGGGAGGAAATTTCTTCCCAACTTCAAATATGGTGATCATTTAGACCCTGAGCATGTATGCAGGAGCTACTAGTGAGGTACCCAACATATAACTATAGCATGCGGGCAGAAAAATAGCTAAGACTAATCTGTCTACACCTCAGTTTCCCCAACTGAAAAATGGGGATGACAGTCCTTTTGTGTGTCAAGCAAGCACTTAAGTTGCCTCAGCAGGCATGCAGGCAGGCAGAAACTTTCAAAGAGAAAGAGATCAAAAGAGCAGTCTAACTAGGGCCCTTTTCACACAGACACTCTAACACGGATAAAATGGGTGTTACATTTTATTATACATGTTGCAGGGCTGCAGGTGTGCTCTATGGGTGCCCTGCAACATGTATAATAAAATGTAACACCCATTTTATTTGTGTTAGCGTGTCTGTGTGAAAAAGGTCTAGATTGCAGATAGCTCTCTTTTTACTCTAAAGCATCAGGGGCATGGTGGGAGGGGGGGAGCGACTGCACTTTTGCAGTTCCTGGATCTGGCCCTTAGATCCGGTTTCTACCCCCAAGCACTGAAAGACTGAGCTCAGGGTAAGAGAGCAGAGATGAGGTAAAGTTGAATGTGGAAGTTTCGCCTGGTTTGATTCCATTGAACCAGGCGTTTCTTTTGGTCTGATTGGAACTCAGACCGAATGAACTAAACTGAAAATTACTTTGTATATATGCAAAATAGTCGGAATTCCATCCGAAATATTATTATGGTTGGAATTTCGACAGGAAAATTAATATGCCATTCTGATTTTGTGGGAAAGTATGCAAAATCAGAATGGCTTATTCGAATCAGCCCTAAGATGAGGGTATAGGGGACAGATCCATGATCTGGACACTCCTTTTCCTAAATGCACCCCTTGAACATCCCCACCTGGAACTTCTATGTGGCTGTCAAAGCTTGTACTAATTTTCAAAGTGGCCCTTGGGAGGGAAAAGATTCCTCACCCCTGGACTAAAGTATCTTTCTGATGCTGTCCTATACAAATTTCTTAGGGCGTTTTTAGATGGCCAAAGTAATGTGTACTAATTTGAAATAAGTACGGTGCTTGTTAGTTCACACTAACATAGGGTGATTTCAGATGTGATGGGGCGCGTATTGGCCCCGTCACGGAATCACCTTTCAAATCCCCGCTGGAATCAAAACGGCCTGTCAACAGACGAGCCAGCTGATTCTGGCGGGAAATCTGGGGAGGGGGCGGGGCTGCACGGCGCAACGTGCAGCCGCACAGCCCCCCCCCCCCACTCCCCGGGCTGCCCACCCTCCAGGAGACGGGTGGGTGCAGCAGCCAATCCGGCCACTGCGCCTGATTCCGTCCCGGGGCTCTGGGCCATGGCCCGGAATCGACAGCGGAAGCAGACATGCCCGGCCGCCGATTCTGGGCCATGGTTCAATTAACCACGCTTTTGGGGATGGTGCCTGGACCATCTTCGAAAGCGTGGTTATTTTGCTCACCGCCGGTGGTTCACCAGGGTGAACATCTGGTGGCAAGCAACCAGACGTTACGCGACCATCCGCCACCACAGGAGATTGTCCATGGTTGACCATGATTGCGTAACGTCTGAAAATACCCATAGACATGCCTTTTAGAAAGACAATGTAGTGCGGACTAATGACTCAGAAAATAATTGTAACCTACCAAACAATACATTAGTGCGGACTACTTTAAGTACGGTTCTTATATAACCAAGTGGTTCCGGTTTTATGAGAACTGTACTTATTTCTTAGTCCGCACTAATAAGCGCTGTTGACAGCTTTCAGACGGACAAACTAGTCCAGACTGGATTCAGTTAGTATGGACTAACTGGCCATGTGAAAATGCCCATATTATTAATTTATTTATTTATTTATTATTATTATGAGCATTTATATAGCACCAGCAATGTACCTGGCGCTTTACAAAGAATAAGATAGACACGGTCCCTGCCCGAGAGCTTACAATCTAAAGACAGAGGGAGGGTAGACCGGGAAGGGGGAACAGAGGGAGAGACAAGGGATGCGACATTCATGAGGATGCGAGAACTCAGGTACACGTTCTTGGCTTGATTGCAGTAAGTTGGGAGTTTACAGATAGCAGGTGGGGGATAATCCTGGGTGGGAATGGTTAGCAGGAATTAGGAAGGGCGGAGGAAGCAAAGAGTAGGACTAAATGGTCAGTTCACAATGGAGAGATGTAAAAAGTGGTGTGCCTCGGGGATCTGTATTGGGACCCGGTGCTGTTTAATGTATTCATTAATGATCTGGAAAAGGGTGTTAAGAGTGAGGCGATCAAATTTGCAGATGACACCAAGTTATTCAAGGTAGTTAAAACACGAGCTGACTGAAGAACTGCAACAGGATCTCACGACACTGGGTGCCTGGGCATCTAAATGGCAGATGAGATTTAATGTGGACAAGTGCAAAGTGATGCACATAGGGAAAAATAATCCAAACTAGGAGTACACAATGCTGGGTACTAAGCTAAGAATTACCACTCAGGAAAAGGATCTGGGAGTGATTGTGGACAATACACTGAAATCCCCAGCCCAGTGTGCAGCAGCGGTCAAAAAAGCAAACAGAATGTTAGGAGTTATTCGCAAAGGGATAGAGAATAAAACTGAGAATATCATAACGTCTCTATACAAATCAATGGTGTGACCGCACCTGGAATATTGTGTGCAGTTCTGGTCGCCCCATCTCAAAAAAGACATAGCTGAACTAGAAAAGGTACAGAGAAGGGCAACAAGAATGATAAAGGGTATGGAATGGCTTCTGTACAGAGAGGCTTGACAAGCTGGGTCTCTCTTCAGCTTAGAGAAGAGAAGACTGAGTGGAGACATAATAGAGGTTTATAAAATCTTGAGTGGTGTGGAACGAGTGGACAGGGAACAGTTATTTACCCTCTCAAATAGTACTAGAACTAGGGGACACTCCATGAAACCAGCTGCCGGCAGATTTAAAACAAATAAAAGGAATCAACCAGCAGCTTGTCTGGGCGTCTGCTTATATACAAGTGGAGACTAAAGGTGATACCATGGCTTCAGTGAAGTTTATATTTATTTATTTTATTTATTCATTTATATTTATTAGCCGCCCCCTCAAGCCTGCGGCATCCCGTAGTTAATAGTAAAGCTCCCAATGAATTCAACTGAGTTGCACATCTGTTCCAAGGAGGGGCAAAGCAATCTCACTATAATGACACCCTTCATTATACTATACCTTCGGGTATGCATATTTTCCAACAGGACCTGTTTTTGCCCAGTACACTAATGAGTTTATCTTGTACCCAGCAATGCAAGGTTTGTACCGGATTCAGCAGACGCATTCAGTCGTTAGCAACTCATTAATCTAGCTGGAGAAAGAAGTGGGTGAATCACTGCTGCCCAGGCTGCTGTTACTGTTTGTTTATTGCTGGGAGTGGGAATGGGGCACCTTTTCTCACTTCAACAAGCTTGGGATAACACCTGCTATCAAAGAACAAAGATAGGTAACATCCAGGCAGGGGGAGCTGTCTACCTGGGAGCAAGATAAAAAATATATATATATATTTTTAAAAAGGTAGGAGGGTGTAAGCATGTTTGTGAGAGATTATTCTTTAACATGCTAAAAGGGACTGTCACTACTTCTACCTGTGATCTTCTGGGTGACTTTAGAATTAAAATTTAAAATCAAAGTCAATGCCCACATTTAAGAATTTTGACTTTTTAATAGGCTGAGTTGTAACTTGAACCATCAGTCCTGCACATACAAACGTGTGTACACAGAGTCTTTCACACAGACATCCTTTTCTCCAGTTCAGCCCCCTATTACAAATTTTCATAAACACATGCACATTTATGCAAATTAGCAGTGGCATGAAGTGTACCTACTTCTCTTCATCAAATGAACAGGAGGATCTTTCCTCCTTCCACTGACAGTATAAGACCTGGCTGTTCCACCAGGCTTTTGGTGGGGGAGACAGGGAGTGGGTGGAGAGTTGGACTAGCGTGGCCAATGCCATACCTCCCCTTTAAAAGGGGACACTTATGAAAAATACATGTTACAGAGCTGCATTGGTTCCAGTGCAGCCCTGCACCATGTATTTTCCATAAGTGTCCACTTTTAATGGAGAGGTATGGCCACCCTAGCTAGGGGGTGTGTTTTAGCTCCACTCGGTCATATTTTATATTGTGACTGGTTTTAGGCTGTATTTTTATGGTTTTAGTAATTTATTGTGTAAGCTGCCATAAGCTACCATAGGCAGGAGATGGGTGTGGGATATTAAATGTTTCATTTGGCGTAAGCCATAAATAAAGAATACATATATATGTGTGTGTGTTCAAAATAAATAAATAAATAAATAAATAAATGTTGGCGGGTATGGGCATCTCTCCCCCCAACCCGTTGCCAAGATAGATGTACGGTAGGTGTTGGTTCTTTTGCTATTACAAATCCTTTCCTATCATGACCAAAAGGACTAGATCCCAAGAAGTCTGTTGTAGTGAGATTGCACTGTGCCTAGAGCCCTGTTAAAGTTTTGCCCTGGCTATGGTACTGAGACGGCATTGGTGGCCGTGGTGGCCGATCTCCGTCGGGAGATGGACGCAGGATGTTCAACATTTCTGATCCTGCTAGATCTCTCGGCCGCTTTTGACACTGTGGACCATGGGCTGCTGTTGAGATGGTTGCGAGACCTGGGGGGCCTGGACGGGACTGTCCTTGGGTGGTTCCGCTCATTCCTCTCAGGGAGAAACCAGCGGGTGGTGCTAGGGGCTGAAACATCATGCCCCCGGGCCTTATCCTGCAGCATTCCGCAAGGTTCGATCCTGTCTCCATTATTGTTTAATGTGTATATGCAGCCCCTGGGGGAGATTGTGAGAGGGTTCGGGGTGTGATGTCACCAATATGCTGATGATACTCAGCTGTAGCTCTTGTTTTTAACTAACCCAGGTCCTGCCGTCACATTGCTTTCCCAATGTTTGGAGGCTGTGGCGGATTGGATGAGGCAAAGCAGACTGAAACTGAATCCCGATAAGATGGAAGTGATGGTGGTGGGGAGGGTGGGGGAGGTCCGTCCTCCTATTGCCCAGCAGGTTCAGAGTCTGGGGGTGGTGTTGGACTCGGGTCTCCATCTGGATCGGCAGGTGGAGGCGGTGGCCAAGACCGCCTTCCGTCAGCTGTATTTGGTGCGGAGGCTGTGCCCATATATTTCCAGGCCCGACCTGGCCACCCTTATCCATGTTTTCATCACCTCGAGGCTGGACTACTGCAACACACTCTACGTGGGGCTTCCCTTGTTTCTGGTTCGGAGGCTGCAGCTGGTGCAGAATGCGGTGGTCCATCTCCTTACGGGGACTGGGGGACGGGAGCACATAACACCAGAGCTCCGTGCTCTGCACTGGCTGCCTATAGCGTATCAAGCCAGATACAAGGTGTTGGTATTGATCTATAAAGCCCTGCACGGTCTGGCCCCCATATACCTTGGGGACCGCCTCACCCTCCGTGCCTCAGAGCGATCCTTTCGGTCCGCTGGGGGCACCTTCTTGGAGGTCCCCCGGGTGAGACGGGGGGCCACAATGGAGAGGGAGTTCTCAGTGGCTGGGCTGCAACTCTGGAACTCCCTCCCGGAGGAAGTCCGCCTGGCCCCAGGTCTGCTGGCGTTCTGCCGAGCCTGCAAGACCTGGCTGTTCTCCCAGGCCTTTGGAGGGGAGGGAGGGAGGGTTGGGTAGTTGGGGATATTGGGGATGTGGGGGGGGGGGGATTGTTTTTTATCTCTTTGTTGATGGGTTTTTTTAAAAATAATTTATTATTATATTATTGTAAGCCGCCCCGAGATGCCATAGGCATGAGGGGGCAGCTAAAAATGAATTTAAATGCTTTTAAATAAATAAATAATAAATAATTTCTAGCCTGAGTCTGACCAAAATGGGCTCAACACGAGCCCTGCGCAGTTGATCTCTTCTGGGGCCCAATTCAGGTGTTGGCAGGCCATTCCGATGTCATAGTGCTCCAAAAAGGGCAAACTCAGCCACAGCAGTGGAACCCCTACTAGGGGAAGAGCACACCCAATCCAACCCGGGCTCAACCAAACCAGTCAGGTCCCAAGTAAGGTCAAGGGCCTCCGATTACATCATCATTTTTTCACTGTTCCCAAGCATTTTTAACCAATAGAAACAGTATTTAGCATAAGCTTTAAGGCTCCCCAAACCTCTCCCTGCTTACACTCATACGCAGCACACACTCGTGGCCACACTTTCACCCAACAGTCAAGCATTGAGAGAAACATTAACCCATTAATTCCTGAACAAAATCTGACCCTTGTGCAAAATACAGAACTGTGCAACTTCTTCCTATAAAGAGTGCTGATACACCAGGTTGAAAAGCAACTGCCTTGATAAGCAAACCAGTCAGCTCCTAATAAAGCTGTCACCATTAATCATTTCCTGAATGCAAAGCATTAAAGATGATAAATTCACAAATACAGTGCGGGCACTCAGCACACATCATATGCAAACATAAGGAAAGGGCTTAATGCACCAGATCTGGACACAGGTCACTAAAGCTGTGTACACTTGGCTCATGTAACGTGACATTAATGTCCAAAGCTTTAGTCCCCACCAGTTGAATCAGCTTCCTGAAGAAGTGGCCATCCTCCAGGAGTCCATGTAGATCAACAGGTATGGACACCTGTATTCTGTTGTCAATGTTTAGTGGTTCAGTCCAGCTATCATGTCGATCAGGCAGGTAAAACAGCCAATCAGCCCTAGCTGGGCTGTTGAATGGGTCTGGGAGTGACCAGCTTCCTGACTGACTGTTGAAGGTTTTCAGTCAAGTACTTCAGACTACCCCAGGGCTATAATTCTCAGCACTATTTGATGCCTTGGCCTGGTCTAACTCTGAGTCCTTGTTACCCATTCCTGCACTCCAGCACTTGCCCTTAACCTTTCTCTAGCTCTTTGTTGCAGTCTTCCTTGGCCTTGACCTCCTAGTTCTTCTGACCTCTGTACCACCAACTGGACTCTGATTCCAACTATGAGCATGGGAGGAACTGGGGGGGAGGGGGGGATATGTGAGGAGTGAGAGCAGATGAGAATGAAGTGGCATATTAATAACTATGATTTTTTTAAATGTTTTATTTTACTGGAAGTGGTACCTAGGGTGGGTTTGGGGGCTTGGTTGTTTGGATGGGGTTAAAGAAGATGCCTGATCCCTCAATAAGGCCAAGGAACCCAGTGGAAAACTTTCTTTTCTAATTATTTATTATTATATTATTATTAATTATTATTATTATAACACAAGCAATGTATAATCGTTAATCAGAGATAGGCCCCTGCCCCAAGGGGCTTACCATTTAGGAAAGACAAGGGATGGAAGACAATGGAGAGGGACACATGGGGAGAGACAGGGATATGTTCACAAGGTTGAGAAGTTGCAAATACTTAGTTACTGAATTATGCCCTGAATGATAACGCAGCAGAAGGAGCACCCATAGCCAGTCTGTGGGGATGAGGAGCTAAGGAAAGCCTGACAGAGGAGGCAAGTTTTTAGGAGGGATCTGAAGGCGGGGGCGGTTGTGGGGGGGGAGGGGGAGGTAACAGAGCAAATGCATTCAGGGAGGAAGTTACAGCAGTAGGGGGCAAGCTGGGAGAAGGGACAAAAGCATTTTCATTGCCAGGGTATATTGTAATCCCTGTTTAACCAGGGTTAGGGGAACTCTGTTTGTGTGACTAGACTTCATCTGAATAAAATCCATGGAGAACTCCAGTGAGCAGGGGTTACAGAATCAGGCCCTCTGCGAAGGGATGGGCTGAACAGGATGGGGTCTGAAATGAGCAATCGAAGCAATTCCAATTCCATAGGAAACAGGTCAGTTGCCTTCATTTGCGCAACAAGGTAACTTACTACTATTTTCTGACATTTTTTGGTATTTTGCTAGTTTGGTAAATTGCAATTGTTCAGTAAATTGAATTCCTCAGCGAAAGGAAACTCTCGCTGCCCTATCCCTACCACAAAATGAATGGAGGAGGACTAATATTACGGTTTTTATATAGTACTGGCTAAGAGATGTAAAATTGACAGGAAGTGCTATAAAGTGTCATAAAATGACAGAAAGTGTTGTAAAATTACAAAAATTGACAAAAATACCAGAAATTGACTAAAAATGACAGAAAACTGCAGATGTTGAAAATCATGGAATCACTGACCGGCGAGGAGACGCAAATAGGCGTAAGCGCTCCCAAAAGGTAGATATTTCCTGATGGTACAGGAACACTTGCTCTTGCTTCCTTGATGAAGCATCAGCGCTGCATCCGTTTTGGACTGGCCCTGTGAGATATTTTTAAAATGCTGAACTGTTTATGCATTTTTGAGTGTAATGATAAGTGCAGAAATTAAATGGAAATACACATGAGCAGTCAGGCAATCAGCCATCACGCATACCCCACTGAGAGAGAGGTAATGACATCTCCAGCCTTAACCAATTGTACCTGACATCACTCACAAAAAACAGATAAGAACTCAATCTCACTCGTTCCCCATAGCAAAGGCATTCTCACATGCACGTGCCTATAAGGCTTTAGGAATCGCTTTTGATCTTAACAAGGAGCCAGAGGGTGTTAACAAAGAGGCAGTAGCCCACACCAGGTGGGTGTCCACCTGCCTATTTATTACATGTTTGCCCCCATCAGCCACATGGCCACCAGACACACAGCTCCCACTCCTGGCAGGGTCCTGGAGCATGCCGAGCCCCACCATGCAGGTGAATGTGGGCTAATGTATGCCCACGTGTCTGCAGCCCATCAATTAGGTTGCATGCATCCTACACACATACAGGTCCGCCAGCACCATAGAGTTGTGGGCAAAAAAGCCTGCAGCATTCTGAAGAGTGACTGCGCCTCTCTCTCCACTCTTGCTCTCACTGGCATGCACATGATGTCTGCCTTAAAAGCCCACCACACCATTTTAAAACATGCATTCTACCAGCTCTTCCTGGTGGGCACTACATGCCCACCAATGCTTGCTGTTTCCCAGACGTTGCTTTCTCAGGAACGACTTGCACCGAATTACCATCTCTGTGGCCATGGCTTCAACTGCCAGTCAGGCAACAACCAACACCTCTACCACGACTGCACAATCACAGTCACTCTCCACCTACTGATAAGCCCACCAATGCTGCATTCCCTAGACCAAGAAAGAGAACAAGGCCTTCACTGCTCTATGGGGGGAGCAGAAGGTCCAATAAGCCCTGATGAAGAGCTACAGGAACGAGGCAGTATTCCAAGAAATCTTGATCCAAATGGTGCAGCAGGGCTACACACAAAACATAAACCAAGGCCGGCAGAGGACCAAGAACTTGAGACATGGATACACAGAGATCCAGGACAAAAACTTTGCCTCCAGCAACAGGAGACAAACATCACCCTATTATGAGCTCCTTGACAAGTTCCTCTTTGTCGATGCAGACATTGTTGCATCCCATCTGTATGACTGTGCCTTCACCAGGGGCCAGAAGCAGGTAGATATGGCTCCCCCATTCCTGCTTCAACCGCTCAACTGCAACTGTACCTGCTGCATTGCTCCTGGTCCCACCACAGAAGCCACAACTGCTGGCAGAGATCCCCCCATGTCCATCCCTGCCCCGTAACCAGCACAGACAGACGCGGACACCATGACTCTCAGGGCGTATCCCCTTCATCTCGAGAGCCAGCCCTTGTTCGAGAAGCCACCTGAGATACTGGTCAAGGGCATAGAAGATCCAGATGCCACCTCTGCAGAGGAGGTGGTGGAGGTAGAGGAGAACAGTGGGCGTGGTAAAAATTTAAATAAATAAAATAAAAAGTTAAAACATCGGGTGTGTGGGGGGGTGGGGGGTGGAATGTTCCCGCATTTACACGGCTGCACAATAAAGGTTTCCATTTGTTATCTAATTATGTTTGTTACTGTTTGCTGTGTTGAAAGGAGGGGCGGTCTGAACTAATAGCTTTCCTTGCTGCCTTGCTACAGGTCTGGCATGGTCAGTTCAACAGGCATGGACAGAACCCCCCAGCCACAAGCACCCAGCGGATCCAGGACCTACAGGTCCGCAACTGGCAGCGCAGGGTGGATTTGGCAAGGAAGCTGCTTGGGGAGACCATGTGGCAGGCAGACGAGATCCGCGATGCCATTAATGGCATGGCACGGCATCATAGGCAGCTGAGGAAGCAGAACACTGCAGAACGCAGACCATCAGCTTGGCCCACCTCTGGCAGCAGTTTGAGTGGTTGGGCAGCCTAATTGAGAAAGTTATCAAGGAGATGCATGAGATGTGAGCACAGACACAAAGCTGTCTGTCCCAGCCCATTGAGCTCCAGAGCATCCTGCTCGAGCATGTTGCTCCTATGACCATGAACACCGTTACTCAGGGGCAAGTGCCATTTCCTAACCCCCATCTGCTGTTCACATCAGCCTACCTTGACCCAACTGCCTGCTCTGGTTCCCCCCCACACACTTCACCCCCCAGGGAAAACATCCAAGCCCTGTCCGCACTGTGCTCACACCAGAGAACAATTCATGGGCCAGGTATGCTTCCCCACCTCCCACCCCCCAATAATTCCCACACACCTCTCACAAACACTCCTCCACAGCCAGATCCATTAGAGGAGGATTGGGAAGATGTCCCCCCTATGAGTCCTGCCGCCCAAAGGAACACACCAAGCTGCCCCTAAAAGAAGCAGATGGGAAAAGAAACAGTTTGATATTTTAAAAGTTGAATATTTATAGTTCTATGTTAATTCTTTATTTTAATAAAATGTAATCAAATTCTGCAGTTTTTCATAATCCAGACTTTCTGTGCTTCTTCTGGGAAAGGAGGGAAATTTGGAGAGGGGGAGGTCATGGAGAATGGCAGTATGGCATAGCGATAAGCTGCTCTGGGGGTTGGCAGGGATGCAGGGAAGGGGGGGTGCAGCTGTTTGATGGTGTGGGGGTGAAGCACGCAGCTGGCCTTTCACACTTACAAGTGCTCCCCTTTCCACACACACCCCCGTGGCCATTTTTTTTAACTGCTCACCAAGCCTGTGCTCACAATTGCGAGCACTTTGTGAGTACTGAAACTGCTGCTCGTTTCACTCCTGCTCTATACGCTAAACATGTGAGTGGACCAAGGGGCTACTTTCTTGTTTGTTAACACCCAGATTCTCATCTGAGGTAAATTCGCATAGCTTCACTGAAGCCAAATAGACTTGTGCTTATTTCTACCAGCTGAGGATCTGTCCCAAAGTCTCTTTCCTCCTTGATCTTCCTGTAATGTTGATTCCTACAGAGGTTTTAGTACTGAAAGAGGGGTGGTGGGGAGAAAAATCAATTTAATTGCAGCTTAGTAAGCAAATGTGCTAAGTGTTGCTGGCAAAATGGGAGCATTTCAGTCTGAGAAAGAAAAGGGGGAAATGGCCTGTTTCACTGCATGGGAAAATGCGCTTACAGCAAATCCTCCAGACTGGCTTTTGGTTTCCACCACTTCTTTAAAAAGCCTGCAAAAAAACACTGCAAATAATGTTGTGCTTCAATTAACGCTCTTCCTTGCTGCGTTACGCATAATTATAATTCCAAGCAAAGCCGATCATACTTTTGCCTTCTCTGCAGATCCATCCCTGTAATTGGCTTTATTGCACCAAATGCCAAGCAGTCCTAGTGGAAGGGAAATGGCCAGAACTCCATTTGCAGCCACAACTCTTTGCTTCAGCATTTATTTTTTCTATCATTTCTTTCATGTTTTCTTTTTCATCAGCAAAGAGGCTTGAGCTAACAAAAAAGCAAGTATCAAATTAGCATCCTCAAGGGTCTTTCTGGGGTATGCGCTGCCAACTCTAATAATGTTTGCAGACTTTGCTAAAGTATCTCACAGGCTTGAAGGAAAACGCTTTGGAAAAAGAGTCTGCATGCTAAATTATTGTGATCACGACAGCACGCCTAATGGCTAAGGGCCGGACTTCAATGGCCTGGTCCATGAATACAAAAGCTGCAGAATCAGGTGCTAAATGAAAGCACAGCTCTTACCTTGAAAGATCAAATCAAACACTTGTTACAGCCAGTGCCTTCTGCAGTCACAAAAGCTGCCCATGCTACTCCTTCAAAACCGCTGTTGTATATCTGGATAGTTGCCGTTCCTTTAGTTATGCACTGCTTAAATACAGGCCTTCTTACCTGAGAATAATAATGCTGTCCCAAATACACATGAGTATCAAAGCACTATTTGGCTTTTGGGGGATTATCAGTATATAACACTGGTGCTCCATAAACCTGCATGTACTTGCTTATCTGTTTTAGGGGCATATGCAGTCCCTGTTAAAGTGGCATCAAACCACCTCAACTCTTCAGTGCATTTCTCCTCATAGCACCACATTTAACAGCTGGGAAACTGAGGCATGGAGACTTGTTCAGGGTCCTACGGGAAGCTGATGCAGCAGGGAGCTGAACTTGCACCTTCCTGACCACAGCCATCCTTCCTCCGAACAGCTATTCTCATCATATGTGCAGACCAAAAATCTGTATCCTTCCCCTGAATTGTATGCATCTATTTCCTGGGTATTTGCCTGTAAATAGTACTATAAAACACAACTTTTTTGAATAGCTCAGACTGTATCTTATTTTCCCTGAACAAACATTCTGTCCTAGGACTTAGGCAGTAAGAGTACCAAGAGAGGAAAAGCTAGGCCTTAGTTGATTTCCAGCATCCATGAAGGATTCTATTAGTGGTTCATCAGCACACAACATCACTATACAGCAGCTCATGTCAAGAATACCAGCTAAGCTCAGGGAGACTCCCCAACTAGAATTCCCAGCTGGAGCCTTTTGCTCCATTTACTGAGAATTAGCAAAGGGAAAAGGCATAGAAATGGCCCCATTGTACAGATTGCAGCCTCGTCTTGATCTTCTTAAAATAATATGCTTGGCCTTCAGCCTGAACACTACGTACATTGATTATCTCCCATCCAAGCACTGCACTAGCTGAAACCTGTTCAGTTTGGGAGTTCTGAGAGGATTAAACCACAAGAGGTGATATGGCTGCAAGCTCTCTCTCCCTTCTCTCACCTCCCACCTCCCTCCAGGGGATAAAGATGAAAAGCAACACAGGGGGGAAATGGCACATGTCCAACTCTTCTGCCATTGGCTACAGAGGGATTGCTGAAAAGACAGCTGCCTTCTTCCCAATGGTCAAAAACATCTATGCATATGATTTTTGTCCAAGAGAAAGTGGCTTTGAATTTACCCTACAGAGTTGCAGGCTTCTCAAAGGGCTATCTCTCTGAGAAAGCAGGAAAGTTTTTCTCCTCCTCCTAAAAGATGCTGAATGACAAGGCACTTCAGCTGCTGCTGAGATTTATAGCACTTCATTGGCACAAACAGGCTTTGTTTTCCCTCTTTTTACAACCATAAAACAATGGACGGTTCCTGGATGCTTCGATGATCATCATTTTGTAAAGCAACCAAGCCTTGTTCAATCAATATTTATGCCCCTATCACTCACGGCTGCAACATGGAGCCGTAATGGAAGGTAATGGGGGCAAAATTCATTCCTTGTAATTACCAATGAAAAATTAACAGGGTTTTCATTTACTGCCTATTGTTTTGCAGATATCTCTGGGAGATAGTTGATGCACAGTCAATAGATTAATTAAACAACACCGATACTATTAGGCTGTACAAGATTTGTCCATCACTGCTTGCATTATTCCGGCCAGCTAGGTTTTTCCTGACCAGCTGGATTTCTAAACTTTGATGGAACTTCATGCCCTGCTCATGTTCTACAAAAATGGAATTGTTTGGCAGTCAAGCTGGACTCAGTCAAGAAGAGTTATTGCTAAAGTGGAGTTACCATCGTGCACGTGGTTGGGAAAACAGGGCCTTCTTACTCAACATGTCTGGTCCCTGGGTGTGCCTGAGTCATCCTGAGACAAACATGTTTTTAACACTGTTAGACATTTAGCTCAAATATGGGTATGGGATTCTGTGCTGCCTCATGCATCTCCCATTGATTAATGTCCCAGGCGTGCTTTCCCATACATGTCTGCGGGAAAGAATTCATTGGTGAGCCATGATATGGGAGCGTCATTATGCGTCTGATCTTGTGCCAACTGAAACGGATAGCAAAGCTCTTGCTGTCTTTAATGAGCGCAGGATCAGGCCCTGTATTATGTCAAAATTGGCAGATTTGTGATCGTGCTGGAACAGGTAGCTCAATTAATTAATGTGCAAAGAGCTTAATTTTCCTAGTGCATACTTCTGGCTTAATCTGTGTTAAATGCCTACGGTAGACTGGTTGCTATAAAAGCTACAGAAATTAAATAAAGACCCATTGGCTGAGTTCTACTTGCAGAAACTTTCTAGCCAACTGGGCTGTCTGAGGAGGAAAAAATACAGCGTGATCTGCAGAATCCAAGGGTATCTGACCATCAGCCCAATCCTGCAGGGTGCTGACTGCTTGCAACTGCTTTTAGGGGGCACTGAACACCTTGCAGGAAGCCCTGTGGGATCACTTTGTCTTTGCATTTTAACACTTGCAATTTCTCTTCTGAATAAACTACCACTAAAACGACAGCTCCAGAACACAGCAAGTACACCTGATGGCGAAAACTCTCTTTTTAAAAACACCCCTAGCATTAGCAATCCCGCTCTAGAAGTTGGGAAATAACATTTTGCGTCACCATGAATTTTTTTCTCCCATGTCTCTTTGCTATAATTAACATACAGTTACTGGTTTTTAATGGTGGAGGTGGGGTCTTGCTTGCCCTATTTCTTCTTTCCTAAGCACTCAACTGCTTTCCTCAGCATTTCCTAAGCTTCACTTAGCAAGGTCCTGCAACTCCCAAACTTTCCGACCAACAGACCGCTGCTAACCCTCCAAGTTTCTTGCAGACCACCAAGCACCCAGCTGAGACAGCTACAGCCCAGCATGGGCTCTCTGTAGGGACCTGTGTTCCAACACACTCTCAGCCCAAGCCCCTCAGGCACAGACTACCCAGCTGCAGGAGACCCCAACCCTCATAAAGCTCCATTAAATTATGGCACTTTGTAGGGGACATGACCATGTTCAAAAGGGACAGGGGAATGAATTATATTATATTATATTTATTTATTGTTATTAGCATAACTTCTATCCCACCCCTCCTGCCGAAGCAGCTCAGGGCGGCTAACAATCATAGAAGTTAAATATAAATACAAATGTAAAATACAACAATAAATAACAGTCTAAATAAAACCAAACATAAAACAATCCATATGGGGGGCATCAAAGAAGAAAACAAAAAAACCCAGCCACCCTAACCCTCACCACCAACCCTTCCCCCATTTCCCTCACCAAAGGCCTGGCAGAACAGCCAGGTCTTACACATTCGCCAAAAGGAGGAGAGGTCCAGGGCCACACAAGGCTCCGCTGGAAGGGCGTTCCACAGCCTCGGTGCAGCCACCGAGAACGCCCTCGCCATAGTCGCCCCCTGAACTCGGGGGACTTCGAGAAGAGTGCTCCCAGTGGACCATTGGGGCCAATCCAGAGCATGAGGAGTGAGGCGGTCCTGGAGGTAGACTATAGGCAGCCAGTGCAGAGAACCAAGCACTGGTGCTCTCGGCGACCCATTACCGTAAGGAGACGGACCGCTGCATTCTGCACCACCTGTAGTCTCCAGACTGTCACCATGGGTAGCACCACATAGAGTGTGTTATAATAGTCCAGTCTTGAGGTGATGAAAGCATGGATGATGATGATGGCCAAGTCGGAGTATGGCCAAAGCCGCCGCACAAGATGTAACTGGCGGAATGCGTTCCTCGTCACAGCCCCCACCTGGACATCCAGGCGGAGCTGAGAGTCAAGGAGCACTCCCAGACTACAAACCTGGGGGACGGACCCCATCAATGACAGGGGAGGCCACATACACCGCCTTACCCACTAACATCACCTCCGTCTTGTCTGGATCCAGCCTCAGTCAGCTCGCCCTCATCCAGTCCTCCACAGCCGCCAAACACTGAGTAAGCACCAAGACTGCCAGGTCTGGGTTGGATGAAAAGAAGAGGTAGAGTTGGGTGTCATCAGCATATTGATGACACTACACACCAAACCATCTCACAACCTCACCCAGCAGCTGCATACACACGTTGAACAGGAGAGAGGACAGAATGGAATCTTGCAGAACTCCACACGAGAGCTCCCGGGGAGATGAAGAACAATCCCCAAGCACCACCCACTGAGTTCTTCTGGCCAGGAAAGAATACAACCATTCAAGAACAATTCTGTCCACTCCGGCTTGGTCCCGCAAGCGAGTCACCAACATCTCATGGTCAAGAGTATCAAAAGCAGCCAACAGATCTAACAGAATCAGCAGGGTCGAACGACCCTGATCCAATTCACGGCAGAGGTCATTAGCAAAAGCCACAAGCTTAGTCTCGGTGCCATAACCCAGGCGAAAGCCGAACTGCAAGGGATCCAGGGAACTGATGCAGTCCAGATGCTCCTGCAGCTGCCAAGTCACTACCTGCTCAATAACCTTCCCTAAAAAGGGAAGGTTAGAGACTTGCCGATAGCTGGTGAGAGAGCCAATGTTGAGTGATCGTTTTTTGAGCAGAGGCTGCACTGCCGCCTCTTTGAGGCAGCCTGGCACTCTGCCCTCCTGCAGGGAGGCATTGACCACCCCTGCAAGCAACGGCCCCAGCATCTCCAAGCTTGCCTTAACCAGCCAGGCCGGGCACAAGTCCAGTTCACAAGAGGGGGCTCTGGCAGCCCCAAGAACATCCCCCGCATCAGCGGGTGACACCCCCCCGAAACTGATCCCATGAAGCCGGACACGGCAAGGCTTCCATAACCTCTGGTTCTCCTACTGTAATAAATGCGGCATTGAAATTATGGTGAATCCGAGCAATTTTATACGCAAAGTAATCAACAAATATGTCACAGCGGGCACTAGAAGATTCCAGTTCCAGGCAGAGGGAGGTCAGCCCGACCAGCCCCCTCACCACCCGGAAAAGCTCTACTGGATGGGACTTTGCAGATGCTATGAGGACAGCAGGGAACCCCTTCTCTGCTGCCCGCACAGCCACAGCATAGGCTCTTAAACTAGCTCTATGCCACAATCTGTCAGCTTCAGCACACGAACAGCAACACCGTCGCTCTAACTGCCCCCCTTCTCGCTTCAGCTGCCACAGATGCTCAGTAAACCAAGGAGGACAGTGGTGTCGATGCTGGGGGAGTGGATGCCTCGGAGCCGTTCAATTGATGGCCTCAACCAGCATGGTTGAGCATTAGCCCTGTCCCCTTTCAGATGTAGACCTGTTCTTTACAGGATGCTGTGACATCACAGTGTTCCAGGTGGGAGGGGCAGGGCCACCCAAACACATAAGGTCCAAACTCTAAAGAGCCTGAGCTGTAAAGACCAAGGCTTGAAGTGGTGCTCTTGGGGCTGACTACAACCCCACTGGATCACTCTAGTCAGGGCCCAGGGTTGGCGCTGAAGGCCTTCCCCAGCCTTAGTCAGGCCACACCCCTCCTCAGCCCTGCCCCACATCCCCAGCTTCCTGGTTGGCTGCTTGCAGTATAAAAGATAGGCCTACAGCAACAGATGCTGGGGTGTATCATCTGCTCCCTGGTCCCTTGTTCCTAGGGATGGGAAATCATATTGAAAATCAGGATCGGTTTAAAATCATATTGACCAGACTTTCAATATGATTTTAGATTGTATTGATTGAAATTGGTTCGGATTCTGAACAATACGGCCTAAATCCAAAGTCTGCTCCCAGCTCTGCCTCCCCCGGACTCCTGCTGGGCCCAGGTGCTGGGCAGGGGTCCAGGGGAGGCAGAGCTGGGGGTAGAGGTGCCACACAGGGGTGGGGAGGGAGGATGTTGCCTCCCAGGACCCCTACCCGGCACCCACCTCCCCCAGACCCCTGCCCATGCCCGCCTGCCCCAGCGCCTGCTGCAGTAGCGATGGGGTGGGCAATGAGACAGGGGTCCGGGGAAGGTGTGCAGCGCCAGGCAGGGGTGCTAGGAGACAGAGGTGACTTGTTGAGGGGGGATTTAATTTACCTTTTTCCTTTTCAGCGGCGCCCCGTGGTGCCCAGCACGACCTTCTCAGGGCCAGGCAGAAATAATAAGAAAAACAAACTGTGCATGCACAAAATGGCCACCATGGCTGTCTGAGCATGTGTGGCCATTTTCCAAGCATTGGCACCATTTTGGAAAGTGGCAGCCGGTCTGCACATAGGGTGGGCGAGCATGCGCAGGGGTCTGGGGGGAGGTGGGTGCTGGGTAGGGGTCCTGGGAGGCAACTACCCCCCTCCCCACCCCTGGTCCAGGAGAGACAGAGCTGGGGCTCCCTGAAAGCCGCTCCAAGGAGCTTTGATAGACCCTGCCAGGGGAACCGATCCTTTTGGATCATATTCTTCGGAAGGATCGGATTGTTCGGATCAATACGATTTGCCTAAAAATCGAGCAAATCGTATTGAACCAGTTCCGATATTCGCATCCCTATTTCTTACTGCTGGATCTGCATACTCCTCCCTGATTCCACTCTGTTTGGGCTTGGACAAGTTTTGCCCTGCCTGACTCCATTTATATTTGGACCAGTGTGTTTGGATTTGCCTGTTTTGAGTTTGTTTTGAACTGGTCCTTCTGACTCTGCTCTGAAACCAGTCTTTACCCTTCTTCTTCCTCTGTCTGCCTGGTTGCTCCAGCACCCCAGCCTGCTTCTCCACTCTCCCTGGTCTGTGTCAGTCCCCAGTTTGCCCTGATGTCTCCCAAGTCCTGGAGCCTGATCCTGCATGACTCTTCCCTGACCCAATTCTGCTGTGACCCCCAACCCCAGCCCCAACTGTGCACAAAATTATTGGACCTCATCCTGCACTAACTTCTTCTTGGACCCAGACCTAATCCGCAGCAGCAGCCCCTGACATTGGCTCCAGTTGGGCACAATGCAGATGGCAGACAGACTTATTATTTATTTATTTATTTATTTATAAATATTTGTTAGCCGCCCCCTCATGCCTATGGCATCTCGGGTGGCTTACAGCATAAAAACACACAATAAAATTCATTAAAACAATGTTTTAAAAATACAATCCCGCCGTACCCCACGGTGTCCCTGGCGCTGTACAGTCAATAGTTACAGACAGTTCACTACCCCCAAAGGGCTTACTATCTAGGAGACAAGTGAGGGGGAGTCAAGGAAGAGGGGAACATCAAGAGAGACGAGCACGTTCACAAGGTTGAGAAATTGCAGGTGCACATGCTTCACGTTAAGCCCTTTTTAAACGGGTGAGCTGTGTCGGTGGGTGATGGGTGGAGCACCACTGCAGGAGAATTAGCAGTTATCTGTTTTATCGGTATTGAATTAATCTGATATCGGATTTATCGGTATATCATTTTTAACATTGCCGATTTTATCAGATCTTTAGCATGGCAGTCATTGTTAAATGGCGTCAGTGTAAAAATCTGAGAGAAACCAGCAATGTTAAAAATCCAATATACCGATACTAACAATTATCAGTATTACTGGATTAATCCAATATCAACAATTCTCGGTATTATCGGATTAATCCGATACCGATAGTCCCACCCCTAAGGTGGGGGGAGGGTGCAGATGGGCACATACCCAATACTGGAAGACCTAACCTGCCCCCAAAAATAGAAGACCAAAGAAGCAGACACCCAGGCTAGAGGCCCATAAATCTGGCCTTGAACCTGCATAACCTTCTGTCTAATCCTACCTGAACTGCCACTAAACCACAAGGCCTGTCTGTGTCCTCTATATTTACTTTCCCTTTTCAGTACACTACACACACTCCACTGACAGCCCGAGTCCAGGCTCTGGGAATTGGATTTGTCAGCTAAATACTGCTGCCAAGCCAACTGCATGTATTCCTCACAAATTAATTTGGGAATTTACTTGTAATTAATCCGGCATATCAGTTCCTCTCATTATTTCTTAATGTAATTAAGTTACTAATTTCTGCATGGTGTGCTTTTAATGAGGAAGGGCCAATATGCCTGTTGAATACCCAAGGAGGACAGTGTCACCTAACAGTAGGAGCAGGGTCTGGATTCCTGGATTCTGCTGCAGGATCTGACACAGATTCCGAGCATGATTTGCAAGTCCTTTACAACCTGATTGATTTTCAGAGATGCTGAGCAATGCCAATTCCCCTGAAGTCAATGAGAGCTGCAGACACTTTGAAAACCATTAATCTTCCCTGGCCTCAGTGTACCCCTCTGTAAAACAGGAGGGGTGGGGAGCAAGGGGTTTGACTGAAGCTAACCAATGCTATTGAATGTGCTTTGCAAGCCTCTTTATGTCCAGAATATTATTATTGCAGCCTTAGCTGATCACACACACTAAACTGCTGTGTGGTTCTAGTCCCTCATGAATCATCCAGCAGGCAGGATTAACTTTACTTCACGTTAATCCCCTGCTTGCTAACTGGCTCACCTGATTAGGTGTGTACTGGACACGGGCAGACAAAGTAGTTACAACGATACATTTATTGGACCAAGTTCTGTTGGTGTGTGCAAGCTTTCAAGCTTCTCGGAGCTCTTCTTCAGAGAGATAGGAGAAGGACACAGTTCAGCCTAAGCTAAATACAAAGAGTCTCAGTAGTAGCAGGCCTGGGGTACTTTCACATGTTATATGAGCCACATAGCCATGATCTGGGCAGTACATTCCCTTTGTTCCATGGGCTTAGCCACACAAACATGAAGATCTGCTTTAAAGAGTTTTGTCTGGCTTTCAAATGCCCATGTTTTTCATATATTTAAATATTCAAATTAATATTTATAACTTTCACACCATAACTCTTTGTAATATTTTTCTCACATTACTGCACTCAGTGTTTCACAAGGATCAAAATTAAACCAAACATGACTGATTTATATGAATGCATTTCAAATTACAGACATGTTGTTTACATAATTCATGCTATATTTCAGATAACATAAGCTTGTCATATTCCATAAATCATAAGCCACTGCCACAGCTCCCACATAGCCAACATAATGGGTGCTTTTAGATGGATGGGCTGTCCTGGTGCTGGCTGTGCTAGCATGTTTCACACACACCGATGGCCCAGTCCATTTAAAGGTGGGGCATGTGCAGATATGCAGGCAGACCTGCTCCGGAGCAGGCCTTCTGGTGGCACTCCAGAACATCCCAGAGCACCAGCGATGGAGCAGGACAGTCAAACCCAGGGCACCAGCCCAAAGTGGAGCAGCGATCTGTCTGATGCATGGACCCACGCTGCTGCTCCGCTTCCAGCCAGCTGTTGCCCTGGGCAACACCACAGCATTGCTGGTGCTCTAGCCTGCAACCTTATAGTGTGGGGGAGGAGGCACTGCATGGGCAGGCTGCAGACCAGGAAACCCACCGAATCTGTCTGATCCTGATCCAGGAGCTCCAAGGGTGAATAGCCCCATATCTCTCTGAAAACACCCAATGTGTGGACAGGCCTGTTCACAGAATACAGGACTGCTGTTCAGTCACATTTAGGGATGGGTGAACGCGGTTCGGATGTTAGAACCGAACTCGGTCTGTTCGGACGTCCGAACCAAACATCTGAACCAAACTCTCGAATGACCGAACAGTTCGGTCATGTTCGGATGAGTTCGGGGGCAGAAAAAACGACTTTTCAGGGCGAAAAAAAATAGGTTTTGGTTTTGTTTCTGTTTCGATAGCGCTATTTTTGACTGTTCGATAGCACTATTTTTGACCGAACCATTGAACCTGAACTCGGGCTTCGAACCAAACAACCGAACATCCGAACCGCATTCTGTTCGCCCATCCCTAGTCACACTATAGCAGTGTAAGCCTTCCCCTAGCCTGGTCCATCCACATCAGCATCATCTCCAGAGTCTGCCCAACTAAGGCTTGAACCCACGCTGCTGTGGCCAGACAGGAGTCCTGTCACATGATCTGGCATTGCCCAGGATTCCATAACTAGGGTTTCATACTTGTGCCATTCCATACCCTTCCTATGGGCAGCAGTCATGTGTGAAAGTATTAATTATTATTTTTATTATAAGCATTTATATAGCGCCAGCGATATACCTGGTACTTTACAAAAAACAAGATAGACACGGTCCCTGCCCGAGAGCTTACAATGTAAAGACAGGGGGAGGGGAGACAGGGAAGGTGGAACAGAGGGAGAGACAAGGGATGCAACATTCATGAAGATCCGAGAACTCAGGTACACGTTCTTGGCTTGGTTACACTAATAACCAAACAGTTACAAACTCCCCTATCATAATCCAGTCTAACCTCTTTGTTTTGAGCAGGGGTTGTGCTCTAACCTTCTCATTCCTGCCTAAAGAAGGGCATGGTGAAGTTCAAAAGCTTGCATGCTCTCACCACGAAGGTTGGTCCAATAAAAACAATCATCCTAATTTTTTTAAAACTTCTTTATTCTTCAGGTGCTTTGGGGGAGGATCCAATACTGGATTTTATTTCCTTCCCCCCCCCCCCCTTTATCTTTTCCTTTTTAAATTGTTTTTTTTAAATGGATTGTGTTTTTATTATATTGTTTTTGTGAAGCTCCCCAAGCAAGATTTGGTGGGAGGGGTGATCTATATAAATAAAATTATTCATCAATTATTATTATTACTCCGTCTGTATTGTCTCTCCCTATTGAAATCAACATGGCAACAGCAATCTAGCATGCAGTCACACCATTCCAACAGCTTTAACAGGTTTATAGGACTCCAAAAAGACCAGAAGAAGGAGCACAAGAAAATTTTCCCATCCGTACAAACAGGATTCGATCTGTCCTTTAAAAATGCAAGAAGCAACAGTAATAAGTCTGGCTGGCAGCATCAGACAAACTGGGAATTCATTCTGCAAACAACTACTCTAAGCAAATCTGGTGAGTCCGAGTGGGACAGGTTTTTTTTCCTCTTCTTCTTCTATATTCTGATGATACCATGACTTTATTGCTTAAAATAAACAGGTCAGCAAGAAGCCCCAATCCTGAGTGATGTAGTTCTGGCCTCCCCTGGGCAGAGGAAATGTTACATAGCAGCTCCTGAGTGTGATAACCAGCTTGTTTACTAGTAGACAGCAGTGCCCAGAAACAGGGGGGAAAGCAAGACTGAGGGAAAAGCAGTGACTGGAAGGAAAGAGGGTGAGGCTAAGAAAGAAGCAGATTAGGTAATTCAGAAAAAGAGAGAAGCAGAGATTAAGGAAAGATTGAAAGACAAGGAGAGTGGGTTAAGGGGGGATGTGAGGTGAATCCAGGTTAGAAAAACATACTGCCTTTGCAAACCATGCTAGCCCAGGAGAACTGAGGGGTGGGGGGATCATACACACCTCTGGCCCACAGCAACTGAGGGGGCTCAGCTACTGGGATACTGCTCTGTTCTCATATGGACTTGAACCAGAGCTGAAACTGGTCGAAGAATAAACATTCAGAGATTTGTTTTACAATTTCAGATGGGATGTCATTGACCCAAACATTTGTCCCGGTGTCCAAGCGACTGAATTTTCACAATTCTGATTATTTTGTTCCTTTTCATTTGAGTTCGTGCCTTTGGGATTTCACACTTCTGTTGTTTCTGTGTTTGTTTGGGTTTTTGTGGTACCTCTATGTAATTCATCAATATGCGGACGACACCCAGCTGTATTTATCTTTTTCATCCGACCCAGGCCCTGCTGTCTCCTTGTTGTCTCAGTATCTGGCCGCTGTGGAGGACTGGATGAGGTCGAGCCAACTAAAGATCAGTCCCGATAAATCGGAGATGATGTTGGTGGGAGGGGTCGTGATCTGGGGAAGGGGAATATTCCTATCATTCGGGGTGTTTGCCAGGGGCAGATTGGGAAATCAAAGCGGCCAGGGAAAATATAGACTTAGTGGTCCTGTGCCGGCGGCAAAGCCGCCGGGGCGCCGGAAAGAAGCCAAGGGGGCGTGGCTTGGGGGCGTGGCTTGGGGGTGGGCAGAGTGCACCAGATTTGGGGCCTATCAGAGCTGAGTCCCCAGACTCAGAGCCTCAGCAGCCTGACAGGGGTGAGTGGGAGGTTATGGGGGGCTGGCAGGGGGGAGACTGCCACAGGTGGGGGTACTGGCCCTCATTTCAGTGC
>QEPC01006630.1:550281-580921 GCA_003113815.1 Sphenodon punctatus | reverse complement strand
CCCCCGGCCCCCAGACAGGCTCCCCCCCGGCCCCCAGACAGGCCCCACCTCACCTGCTGCGCTGCCCCTTGCTCGCTCCCCCGCCGCCGCCGCCAGTGCCGGTGCCGCTCGGGACGGCTCTGCAGTCTGCTCCTTCGCTGCCTCCTCCACTGAACTGGTTTGCACTTTGCAGGCTGCAAACCTGGGCCACACCATCACACTCTGCCACCGCCGCCTACTCGCAGCACGCTCTGGCCACGAGTCTTCGTCCTCCCTCCCGGAAGTTGCTTTTATACTACTTCTGGGAGGGAACGAGAAGGGACCAGACCAGAGGGTGTGAGGGGGGGTGCCGGCCTGAGGCCACGCACACACCCCTGTCCCAACCCAACCCAACCCCGGGGGGTCAGGACCGACAATTTTTATTTATTTTTTTAATTGGGAAAAAAAAAACCAGACTGCGGGACCGGCCCTCCCAACCGGACCGGCCCACCAGGAATCTTCCCGGTGGGTTCAACGGCCAATCCACCCCTGGTGTTAGCCCTCCATTGGTTCCATCTGAGCGGCGCCTAGAGGTGTTTTGCATTCGCAACTGCACTTGGACTCTAAAGTGTCAGCTGTGGCCAGAGGCGCCTTCCGCCAATTAAATCTAGTGAGGAAACTCCGTCCATATGTCTCAGACTCAGACCTAGCCACCATCATCCATGCATTTGTCACCTCAAGACTGGACTATTGCAATGTGCTCTATGTGGGGCTGCCCATGACGACGGTTCGGAAGCTGCAGCTGGTGCAGAATGCGGCGGCCTGCCTTCTTATGGGTACAGGGTGCCATGAGCACATTACACCAGTGCTCCGAGCATTGCACTGGCTGCCTATTGTCTTTCGGATCTAATTCAAGGTGCTCATTTTGACCTTTAAGGCCCTAAGGGAGTGGGGGTGAGGGGTAGGGTTGGGGGGGGAGGGTGTGTTTTTATGATTAATGTTTTAAATCGTTGAAGTGTTTTTATAATGTTGTTTTTATGGTTTTGTTAGCTGCTCTGAGCCACTGAGGTGGGGAGAGCGGGATAAAAATCTGTTAAATAAATAATAAATTAGATAAATAATAAATGTCTGGATCCTGTTTAACTGAAAGATCACCTCACTCCCTGGGTGGCCCCTGCGATCGTCCAGGAGATCCCACACTTCTGGCAGGTCCAGATTGGCAGGCGGGCATTCTTGGCGACCACGCCATCGCTTTGGAATGCCCTCTCGGTGGAGGTTATTATTATTATTATTATTAACAAACATTTATATAGCGCCAGCAGTGTACATGGCACTTTACAAAGTAATAAAATAGACACGGTCCCTGCCCCTAGGGCTTACAATCTGAGAGACAGGAGCTGGGGGAGAGACTTAGGAAGGGGAACAGAGGGAGAGACAAGGGGTCTAACATTCATGAAGATGCGAGGTCTCAAGTGCACGTACTTGGCTTGGTTACGATGAGAATGACAGCAGGCAGGTCCATGTTGCAAGGATAAGGGTAAACCGATCGTAGGTATAGGAATAGTGGCTCAGCAGGATAAAGAGTCAGACAGAGCAGAGCGAAAGAGGTGAGTTTTAAGGAGAGATTTGAAGGTATGAAGGGAGGGGGCAAGGCGGATGTGGACAGGGAGGGAGTTCCAGGCATGGGGGGCAGCAAGTGAGAAGGGACGAAGGCGCTTAGGGGAGCAGGGAAGGCGTGGAAGGGTGAGAGAAGGGACAGAGGAGGAGCGAAGTGCACGGGCTGGAGTATGGAGGGCGATAAGTGCAGAGAGGTAGGGGGGAGCAAGGTTGTGAAGAGCTTTATAGGTGAAGACTAGGAGCTTGTGCAGGATTCGTTCAGGAAGGGGAAGCCAGTGAAGCGAAGAGAGGAGGGGCTGCACATGGTCGAAGCGACTGGCGAGGTAGATGACCCTGGCAGCAGAGTTTTGGACAGAGATGAGGGGAGAAAGGTGAGACCGGGGAAGGCCAGTGAGAAGGAGGTTACAGTAATCGAGGCGAGAGATGACCAGAGCATGAACAAGAGTTTTGGCAGACGAGACAGAGAGAAAAGGGCGAATCTTAGCAATGTTATGGAGGGAGAAGCGACAGGATTTAGCAACAGAGTCAATGTAGGGTTTAAAAGAAAGGGCTGAGTCAAAGATGAAGCCTAGGCTACGGGCTTGGGGGACAGGCAGGATGGTGACTCCATCAATAGTTATTGACAGTGAGGAAGGAGAGGAAGGATGAGGGGGGAAGATAAGGAGTTCAGTTTTAGCCATGTTGAGTTTGAGTTGACGTTGAGACATCCAGGTAGAGATGTCAGAGAGACAGTTGATGAGACGAGCTTGAACAGAGGGAGAGAGAGAGGGAGTAGAGAGATAGAGTTGAGTGTCATCAGCATAGAGGTGGTATTGGAAGCCATGGGAGGCAATGAGTTTGCCTAAGGATGAGGTATAGATCGAGAAGAGGAGAGGGCCAAGAACAGAGCCTTGAGGAACACCAACTGAGAGGGGGAAGGAGGAGGAGGCGGAGTTGGAGAGAGACACATTAAAGGAGCGGTCAGAGAGGTAGGAGGAGAACCAGTTATGGACAGAGCCACAAAAGCCAAGGGAGTGAAGGGAATCCAGCAAGAGTGAGTGGTCAACAGTATCGAAGGCAGCAGAGAGATCAAGGAGGACAAGAATGGAATAGAGACGTTTAGATTTAGCCACCAGAAGATCGTTGGTGATCTTAGCGAGAGCAGTTTCAGTAGAATGAAGGGGGCGGAAGCCAGATTGGAGGGGGTCAAGGGAGGAGTTGGAGGATAGGAAGTCAAGGCAGCGGGAGTAGACAACACGTTCAAGCAGCTTGGAAGCAAAAGGAAGGAGTGAGACAGGACGATAGCTAGAAGGGTCAGAGGGGTCAAGAGTGGACTTTTTGAGAATAGGAGAGACTGTGGCATGTTTGAAGGCAGAAGGGAAAGAGCCAGTAGAGAGGGAGAGGTTGATGATGTGCAGGAAGGAAGGGGCGACAGTGGGAGTAATGGAGGTGAGGAGGCGGGAAGGAATGGGATCAAGGGGGCAAGTGGAAGGGTTGGAGGAGGAGAGCAGAGAGGAGATTTCCTTAAGGGAGGCAGGGGAGAAGGAGGACATGAGAGAAGGAGGGGGAGGAGGGAGAGGGGTGGGAGTGGGAAGAGAGGAGTGGGAAGCGATGTCGAGGCGGATCTTGTCTATCTTGGAGGTGAAGAAGGAGGCAAGATCCTGAGCAGAAAGGGAAGAAGGAGGGGGAGGACAGGGAGGCTTGAGGAGGGAGTCAAAGGTAGAGAACAGGCGGCGAGGGTCCCGAGAACAGGACTCAATGCGGGAGGCATAGTAGTGTTGTCTAGCAAGGGAGATAGCAGAAGTAAGGGTGGAGAGACAGAATTTGAAGTGAAGGAAGTCAGCGTGAGAATGGGATTTGCGCCAGAGTCGTTCAGCAGCACGAGTGCAAGAACGGAGGTGGCGGATACTAGGGGTGAGCCAAGGACGGGGGTTGTGGGAGAAGGCAGGGCGGGAAGAGAGAGGGGCATGGGAGTCAAGTGTGGAGGAGAGAGAGGCATTGAGAGCAGAGACAGCGGAGTCAGGGGAGGAGGAAGAGAAGACTGTAGGAAGAAGGGGAGAGAGAGAGGAGGCAAAGTCCAGGGGATCAATAGCTTGAAGGTCACGGAAGGGGCGTAGAGAAGGGGAAGAGGAGGGGGGACAGTGGGAAATGTTGAAAGAGGCAAGGAAGTGGTCTGATATAGGATGAGGATCGAAGGAGAGATCAGCGACAGAGCAGTTTCTAGAGAGGACAAGATCAAGAGAATGGCCATTAGTATGGGTGGGGGAGTTGGTCCAAAGGTGGAGGTTGAAGGAGGAGGCTAGGGAGAGGAAGCGAGAGACTGAGGGCTGAGATGGGTCATCAACATGAATGTTGAAGTCACCAAGGATGAGAGTGGGGATATCAACAGAGAGGAAGAAAGTGAGCCAGGACTCAAAGTCAGAAAGAAAGGAAGAGAGAGGACCAGGGGGACGGTAGATGACAGCAACACGTAGATGGAGGGGGGAGTAGAGGCGCACGGAGTGAGCCTCAAAGGTATGGAAGGAGAGAGAGGGGGGAGGAGAAATTGGTTGGAACTGACAGGATTTAGCAAGAAGGAGGCCCACCCCACCACCCCGTCCTTCAGGGCGGGGTTGGTGAGAGAAGGAGAGACCCCCACAGGAGAGGGTAGCAGGCGTGACAGAGTCCGAGGGAGTAATCCAAGTTTGAGTAAGGGCAAGGAGCCCGAGCCTCAGCCCGAGCCTCCAAGACTTCTGTCAAAGCAGTAAGCCTGGCTCTTCCATCAGGCATTTGGTAGGGAGGAGGGGGAGGGTGGGATGGATGGGTTAGGGGAATAGGTTAGGGGTTTGTAGAGATCACTGTAATTTTTTTAACTCTGCTTTTATTTAATTAATTTATTTATTTATAAAAGCATTTAGTATCCCACCCCTCCTGCCACAGGCAGCTTGGGGCAGTTCACAACAATATGAATTCACAATTACAATCATAAAATGATAACACATATTATTGCACCCCCATCCCTCTCCTCCCCCTCCCACCCCCTACCCATCTCCCCCGCCAAATGCCTGGTGGAACAGCCAGTTCTTACAACTTTTCCGAAAGGAGGGAAGGTCCAGGGTGAGACCCACCCCCACTGGAAGGGAGTTCCACAGCCTCGGCGCAGCCACCAAGAATGCCCTCCCCTGTGTGGCCACCCGAAGACTCAGGGTACCACAAGGAGAACATCCCCTAATGACCGCAGGGGCCAGTCCAGTACCTGGGGGGTGAGGTGGTCTCGCAGATAGGCAGGGCCCAGACCGTTTAGGGCTTTAAAAGGTTAAAACCAACACCTTGAATCGGGCTCAGAAGACTATCGGCAGCCAGTGCAGAGAACGGAGCACTGGTGTGATGTGCTCCCGGCGGCCCAGTCCCACCAAGAGATGGGCCACTGCATTCTGCACCAGCTGCAGCTTCCAAGCCATCATCATGGGTAGCCCCACGTAGAGTGCATTACCATAGTCTAGTCTAGAGGTGATGAAAGCATGGATGATGGTGGCCAAGTCGGAGTCCTAAACGTACGGCCTAAGCCAATGTACTAGATGTAATTGGCGAAAGGCACCCCTCGCCACAGTCTCCACCTGGGCATCCAAGCGGAGCTGCGCATCGAGAAGCACTCCCAGACTCTGTAGCTGGGAAACCAATGGAGGACAGAACCCATCAATGATGGGGGCCATTTCGCCTTCCCCACCAGCATCACCTCTGTATTGTCGGGATTCAGCTTCAGTC
Organism: Sphenodon punctatus; assembly: GCA_003113815.1. NCBI lineage: Eukaryota > Metazoa > Chordata > Lepidosauria > Sphenodontia > Sphenodontidae > Sphenodon > Sphenodon punctatus. The sequence goes on along the minus strand of QEPC01006630.1, from coordinate 575,623 downwards.
GATTAGCCCTCATCCAGTCCCCCACAGCCGTCAAGACACTGAGTAAGCTCCAGGGTCTGGGTCGGTTGAGAAGGAGAGGTATAGCTGAGTGTCATCAGCATATTGGTGACACCATACGCCAAACCTCCTGATCACCTCGCCGAGAGGCTGCATATATATGTTGAACAAGAGGGAGGATAATACCGAACCCTGCGGGACACCACGCATGAGGTCTCGGTACAATGAAAAACAGTTCCCGAGTACCACTCGTTGGGTTCTCTCAATCAGGAACGAGCGGAGCCATTCAAGAACAGTCCCATCCACCCTTGCACATTCCCACAGGCGCGCCATCAACATCTCGTGATCAACCGTATCAAAGATGGATGACAGATCTAATAGGACCAACAACGTTGAACGACCCTGGTCCATCTCTCGGCGCAGATCATCCACCAAGGCCACAAGCGCAGTCTCCATGCCATAACCTAGATGAAATCCCGACTGTGAGGGATCAAGAAAACCGACGCAGTAAAGATGCCCCTGCAACTGCTGAGCCACCACCCGCTCAATAACCTTCCCTAAAAAGGGAAGGTTAGAGACAGGTCAATAGCTGGCAAGGGAGTCAACGTCAAGCTATGGTTTCTTGAGCCGAGGCCGCACCACTGCCTCTTTGAGACAGCCCGGCACCCTGCCCTCCCAGAGGGAGGCATTGACCACCACCACCAGCAGCAGCCCCATTGTCTCCTTGCAAGATTTAATTAGTCAAGACATCTTATACTGAGTATTCCAAGATCCTGAGTTTTGGAAGATGACCCCCAGGTATTTATATTACTTCACCTGCTGAATATAGTGCTGATCTAAAAACCACAGATAGATTCTCCTCTTCCTACCAAATATTTGGGATTTATCATAATTAATCTGCAGATGATTAGTGTGACAATACTCAGCCAAGGCCGAAAGTTGGTTCCTTAGATCCCTTCGTGTCTGAGACAAGAGGACCGCATCATCTACATATAGAAGAACCCCAACAAAATGAGCAACCAATTTGGGAGGGCAATAAGACGGGACAGAGACTAATGGAACCAAGTCGTTGATGAAAAAATTAAAGAGAAACGGGGCTAGGGTGCAGCCTTGCCATACACCAATTAGAGTCGGAATCCATTCAGTGAGATGACCATAGTTATTATATTTAATTCCCAGCGAAGTGTTGGAATGTAAAGAATATATCAAAAACAATAACCTCCAGTCAGTTGTGGTCTGGCCTAGTTTATCCCAGAGTAATTGTCTATCTAACAGATCAAAAGCTGCCTTTAGTTCAATGAAGGCTGCAAAAAACCTACCGTTTTTATTAATATATTTCCCAATAAGATGGGACAAAATTAAAATGTCATCAGTAGTGACTTGCTTCTTTTGGAATCCCGCCTGCTCAGGATGAATTATAGCAGCCTCCTCGGCCAAGGAAAGCAAATAACCTACCAAAAACTTGGTATAAAGTTTACCTATAACACTAAGTAAACTAATTGGCTGAAAATTCACCATGCGGGCGGGCAGGAGACCTGGGGAGACAGGCAGGGGCTAGGAACAGGAATGGATTTAGGCCCATATTTCTCAGATACAAGCTGAATTCGAGCAATACGAGCCAAAATCTGAACAAATTCTGGTTCGTTCTGGTTCGTTCAGGCTAGAACTGAATCAGAATTTTCATCCAAATTCCCATCCTTGTATGAAAGCAATCACTTGAGAAGGAGTTAGTAGGGGGGGGAAAGTGATTAGCATTTCAAATATTAAATACAATGAGAAGAAATAATCAAATGATAAACCAATGACTGATGACAGTTCAGAAGCTGCAGCAGGTGCAGAACGACACGGCCCGTCTCCTGAGGGAAGTGGGTCACCACTTTGGACCCGCCACAGGCTTCAAATAGCGTTCTGGGCACAATTCAAAGTATTGGTTCTAACCTATAATGCCCTAAATAGCCTGGGTCTTACTTATCTAAAGATTATCTCCTCCATCAAGCTCCATTGTGATCCCGGCCTGACGTCAGCCAGGAGAGCACTCTTGAAAGTGCCATCATGCACCAAGTCCACGTAGAGAGGCAATTTCAGTGGCTGTTCTACAACTATGGAACTTAGTTCATCAGAGCCTGCACCGGAGCATTTTCTGGAGGCAATAGAAGGTCTTTCTTTTTGGCCAAGCATTTGACAGTGTCAGTCCCTGAGTCTCAAGCCCCTGGGGTTTGGAGTCCTGCCCTAACCACCGGCACCAAGACTGAACCCTGACTTCAGGCCAGTTCCCTCCTCCCCCAGCCCCTGACAGACAGGCAAGGATAGGGGTGGGGGGCGTTTGAGGGGCATTATTTTTCTATATTTATACATATTTTACATTCTGGCATTATACGTTGTTGCCTGCCCTAAGTCTTCAAGATTGGGTGGAGTATCAATTTAAGTAAAAAAGACAAAGTAAATGCAGGTTATGCGCATATAGGAATCGCTTTCCCTCTAGACTACATTTAAATACATGGAGATAAATTCTGATGAAAATGTTTGTAGAGCTGAAACCTTTTTGTGCAACCAAGCAGTTTACCTCAATTTTTTTTCATTTTTAAACAATAAATACTAGTTACTGATGGAAATAAATTACTTTTGAAAAATTCTGACCAACACAAAGTCCACAATCTACCAACTACTTACTCCATAGTAGTCCCACTGAGGCCCTCCGGTGAATCACTCACAACCAAGTCTACATTTCCCTTCAGTGACGCCAGCATAAACTGAACCTGAACGCCACTGAATGCAACGAAGCTACGCTGGTGTATATGACAGCAGCAAAATCAGACTCCTTGTCTTCCCTCCAAGAAAGAACTTGCCATGACCGCAAAGCACAGCACTGGGGACAGGGAAGGCCTCATGTTATTTGTCAGAACAGCTCTGATTGACTCCAAGGACCACATCTAGACCTCTTTTGCAGTAAAATGAGTAGTGGACGTCAGGCACGTGTAACATGTGCAGTTGCACATGGCCCCACGCCAGCCTGGGCCCCACTCCTGCGAGCAGCAGCCCTGGCCCCTTATTAAGTTATGCAAATTAGGCCCCACACCAAGACTTTGCACGTGGCCCTGCATGTCCCTACAAATCCTGGGGCCGGCCCTGGTGGATGTGGCCCAGGGTATTGAATTGGAAGAAGGGACACAACAGATGCCGAAAAACTCACCACAGGAAAAATATTTTGGTGTGTATTATTATGGTCTAGTGCATGTCATTTTAGACAGGTGAGAAAATGCACGTTTATTCCACCTGGCCTTTCCCCCATCAACCTGCCCCAATCAGAATACGGATTCATTAAAAAAAACAAAAAACACCTTCAATATCTACATCATGTATGTCTCAACAGCACTGTCTGTGACTGGATCAGAGCAGGCGATTTGCAGGGCAAGGGAGTAAATCTGCACAGTGCCAAGCACACCATTTGTGTCCACAAAATAGTAATAAAGTCAATGGCTAGACAATGTGTACGTGCAGTTACAATGGTGTAAATCTGTCTTCTCTTGTGTTACATAAGAACGGCTCAAGTGTGTATCACAGCAGGAGTGGCACGTGGATGTTTAAAGCATGTACGGGGAAATACTCTCCTTGGCACTGACCCCACCCAAGAGCTTTGTCGCTGCCCTACACACTTAGGGTTCCCATCTCTTGCAGTTTGACTCCGAGATGCCCATAAGCCAAAATGGGAATCTTAGGGTCAAACTGCAAAAAGTGGCAGCCCTAGACTCCCTGTGTCTCCTGAAGGGTCAGCAGTCCAGCAGAATGGCTGACAGATTCCCCCCCTTGCTCTCACCAGATAGGATGGGCAGTGCTCCTCCAGACATTAGTCTCCCCCACACACCCCCTCACTCCCATTCCAATGGCTCTAAAGCAAAGTGACAGAAACCGCAGGGCCAGCACAAAGCCCACCTGGAGAAGCATTGTCTGTTCACCACGTCACCTATGTGTCAGAGACCTTATTCTGTGAACATCATGATTGTCCTCCCCAGCCCACATGCTAGATGCTTCCACTTTCAGAAAATTCCAAGCACCCACCCTTGAGCAGCAGCATTTCAGCTGAGAAATAGTAGGTGGCACAGCTGAGCTATAGTATATTTAGTGTGGGCAGGGGACTTGGAGAAGCACTGGAATCAAGAGAGTAGTTCCATACAGCAAACACCCAAGCTAATGACAGCTGGTTTCCTAAGAGGGCAGGGAGGAGACTGTTGAATGTACATCAGTGAGATTTTTCAGCTATAGTATTATATAGAGCTGGAAAGAATCCCAAGGGGGTTCCCTTCCAGGGTCTATAGAATCCAGCCCCTATTTATCCTCCAGGTGCATCTATTATTATGAATCATTCAGACCCTAGCTATCTTTGCGGCTTCAGTCTTCCCCTTTAGAAAATTTGGTTGAAAAACATCTCTGGGATCAAAAATTAGTAGGGAACACACGCTGCCAATCAGCAGCATTTGGGGCATGGTGATGGATGGCTTGCATTGTCTGGAAGTGCTACCTGACTGTGGAAGAGCCCCCTCACAAAACTTTGCTCACTTATATTACCTTGGGTACCTCTTCAATGTTTGAAATTTTAAGGGTGTGGGAAGGGGATAATACGCATGTTTGCCCTAAACCAAATGTCCAGGGTTTGCCACAACCCCTTGTGAGAGGAGAGCTATGGGCAAGGGGAGGGACGTTGCCATGGCCCGTTGTGAGAGGAGGGATACAGGAAAGGGGGGCGGGGAGGATGTTATGGGGAATATGGGATAGGAAAATGTGGGGTGGGAAGGGTAAGAGTGATTGTTGTATTGGGTGTAACTGAATTGTTGTTTTTTGTGAAATAAGGTAAATGACTGTGGGGAGGGAGGGCACAGGCAGGAACAGGTTGGGGAGAGTTGTATTTTTGTTTTTCTTGTAAGCTGCCTGGAATCCTCCTTGGAGAAGGGCAGGATTTAGATTGAATGTAAAATACTACTAATCATGATAATAATAGTTATTAATTAATATTATTATTATTATTATTATTACACACTGTGATTATATAAGCATTCTTTTAATAGGAAACCAAGTTAAAAAGTAGGAATATTTGGCTATGAAGACTGATGAATATAGAGCAGCGGTGGGGAACCTTTTCCCTCCCAGAGGCCACATTGAAAGCTTCCACAAGCTCCGAGGGCCACAAAGAATTTGGGGCATGGGTGTTTGGGTAATTTCAGATGTGACGGGCCCAGAGGCCTGCCACGCTAAACCACGGACTGGGATCTGTTTCGGATTCCGGTCAGGAATCAGGCCGGCCGTCCTTTAGATGTGCCGACCTGATTCTCACCAGGGATGGGGGCGGGGGCAGGGCTGCGCGGTGCGACATGTGGCCGCACAGTCCCGGTCTCCCGGCTGCCCGTCCTCCGGGAGATGGGTGGGCAGAGCGCCCAATCCGGCCGCTGTGCCCGATCCCGTATCACGGTCTGGGCCACAGTCTGGGATGGGCCAACAGTACAGACGTCACTTTTGGCCCATCCCGGAATGTGGCCAATCTAACCACGCTTCCTGAGGTGAGGCCGGCCTCACCTCCGGAAGCGTGGTGAATTTGATTGCCACCAGGTATTCACTGTGGTGAACATCTGGCGGGAGTTTTTTAGATGTAACGGGACAAACGGCCACCGCAGGGGGGTTCACTGTGGTTGACCGTGGTCCCATTATGTCTGAAATTACCCCTTAAGGGACGCATTCATGGAAAGGAGGGACCAAATCATGGATCTGTGCCATGGAACTGTCCCCTAGCCTTGTTTGCATGACTTCATCTCTGTATCCTTCTCTTGAGCTCAGTTTTTCAGTGCTTGGAGGTGAGAACTGGATCCAAGGGCCAGATTCAGGAAGTGAAAAGGGGCCACATAAAAACTTGCCATAGGCCGCATTTGGTCCCCAGGCCCAAGGTTCCCCACTCCTGATATAGAGCCTTAGTTTCTCCAAAAGGATTTCCACAACCACTTTGCCCCATTACTCTACATATGACAATTCCACTATAATATTACAAGCTTCTTCTAAAAAGTTCAGTAGAATGAAGAACCTATTTCCATACTGAGGGAGTACTGCTTATTCTACCATCTAACCAGGAGGACCCAAAAGCCTGTCCTGATAGGGTGGTATTGCTCTATACCAAATCTTGTTTTCTCCCCATTCCTTGCAGTTTTGCTGGCTTTTTGGTGCAAATCTATAAAATCAGATTTGAATCCCATAAAAGGGGTTAACTGAAGTGACATCAGGTCCCTGCTGCCACAACTAGCTCATAATTCATATATTACTCAAAGCTAGTTTCTAAAGCTAAAAATCTAATGCACTAGAAATGAATCTGTATTCTATGGATCTCAAGGGAATGCAACAGTTTTGATGGAAAATTCAGAGGAAATGAAAGAGAGGCAATTTTAGCGGTCAGATTGCTGGAGTTATGGCAACTTGGCTGGTGTAATTTAGAAATTTAGGGCTTGATCCTTCATCCTTTGGAGTCAATGAAAAGAAATTCCTATTAACTTGAATAGAAGCAGGAGTAGGTCAGCGCTGAGGTTAGCAGCGTGAGGATGATCAGGAAGAAAGTAAAACTCTAACTGTTCTGTGTATATTCAAAGGGGGCTATAAAATGAAGAATCAATTCTGCTGCAATTGTTGTTAAGAAAACAAGGTTCGGTTGAAGGAGAACACAGTCAATCACATCTGACAAGTGAATTTTTATTCTGCAATTTTGAAGAGTGTATTTCCAGTAAAAACATATTTATACAGAGGGATGGTTACAGTTAAGAAGACACTTTCATTCTAAACCTCTGTTTTCAGTGACTTAATATTTAGTCTCTAAAAAACTACCTTTTGTCCTGAAACAGAACATGTTCATTCTCCAAGCCTAAAGGAGGGAGACTTTTAAAAGCCTGAAAAATCCACTCAGAGGATTTTGTTAACAATGCATTAAAAAATGTGACTTCTAGCACATGAAAACCAACAATTTGTATACACTTAGGAATTGTTCAAATGGCCCCCTCCTTTTTATCAAGGGGTAGTGGAACTAAGAAAATTCAAAGAATTGTTTGGATTAATATTTCAGCTTTGATATCCTAAGCACGCTTGTATCAGTGGAGACCAACATATGTGGGGCTCAGTTGGTGCAAACGCACTTAGAATTGTACCTAGTGTCATCTCTGAAAAGTTCTCTAGAGGTATATCTGGACATAGACCAGATGCCCAACCCAAAAAAACGGTCTGCTCCAAAGCCTACTGACATGAAGGAGTCTTTCTATTAACATCAGTGGTCAATCTCAGTCCCCTGACTGGAATGGAATTATTCCAGATTTGGCCCTGTGTATTTTATTTATTATTAATTATTATTATGTATATAGCACAAGCAATAGAACTTGCAATCAGAGACAGGTCCCTGCACCAAGGAACTTACAATCTAAGGGCTCATTCAGATGTGCTTTTAAATCGCACAGCGGCGGTGGCAGCATCGTGCGATTTAAAGAGCAGCTTTCAAAACCGCAATCCAACAGTTCGGCTTAGGCTGAAATGTGCGCACTCGGTGCATTCACACCAACCCGGAAGTGCGCGGTTCTTTAAATCGCACGATGCCGCCGCCGCTGCTGTGTGATTTAAAAGCACGTCTGAATGAGCTCTAGGACAGAGAAGGAAGAGGATATTTATTTATTTATTTATTATATAAAATCTTTTACCCTGCCCCTCTCACCCAAAGGCGACTTGGGAATATGTATATTCCCATTTTACAGATGGGGAATTGAGGGTGTTTTCAGACATGATGGTGGTTCAGTTTAATCCGCTTTGGTGTGGATTAACCAAGGTGCCACCGTCACACCAAAATGCACTCACCAGATGTTAGTACACTCTTCCCTGAGGGATTTCCCCGAGTCATAGCCCCAGCTAACCCCCACCACGGTTGGGATCCATTCTCCAGACCTGGAGTAAAGTGGGCTTTCATGTCTGAAAGCCCGCTTTATTTACCACGGTTGGGAGTGGCAGGGGGATGGGCGCTATGGAAGTCTTCATTGGCCGCCAGTCAGTCAAGTGGAGCAGGCCACTGCATGCAGCGCGGGGGCAGGCAGACGCACATCCATGTGTCTCCCCACCCCCTCCCCAGCCCAGCCATCATCACATTTGTTCATTGGCTGGGCGAATTCCCAACCAGAGTGACAGCTTCCACCACCGCCCAGGTAAGTCTGCGGTGGGAGTCATCACTTGTTTTCACCCTGAGGCCAAGAGACAGTGGGTGATTTCAGACGTGACGGGGCGCCTATTGGCCCCGTCACAGAATCACCTTTCTGATTCCCAGCCGGAATCAGAATGGCCCATCAACAGACGAGCTGGCTGATTCCGGCGGGGAATCTGGGGAGGGGGAGGAGCTGCGCAACGTGCAGCCACACAACCCCCCCCCCCCCNGTGCAGCACCCAATCTGGCCGCGGCGCCCAATTCCGTCCTGGGGTCTGGGCCACGGCCCGGAATAGGCGGCAGTAACAGACGTTACTGTCCACTGATTCTGGACCGTTCAATTAACCACGCTTTCGGAGATGGTGCCCGGACCATCCTCGAAAGCGTGGTTATTTTGCTCACCGTGGTGAACATCTGGTGGCGAGCAACCAGACGTTACGGGACCATCTTCCACCACGGGGGATTGTCCGTGGTTAACCGTGATCTCATAACATCTGAAAATACACAGTGACTTCCCCATGTCCACCCAGAGGGTTTATGCCTAAGGCAGGATTTGGGTACTGGTGTCACAGATCCAAATTCAGCACCTACACTGAATCTTCTAGTGCCACTGACTATTATTATTAAGTATTTATATTGACTATGGCTTAATATAATTGACTAAGTACTACAAAAACAGATCTATAGTCTATTCTATAGTGACTATTTTATTGACTATGGATCACCCTGTCTTGAAAATGGATTGTGTCACACACATTGTTTACCAAAGTGCGGTAAGAACTAATAACTTATTGTCTGTAATAATGTGATTTAAATTCCGTGGATGAAAAGGGCCAGTGTCATCCACTCGATGTATTACATGTCTCTTCTCTGCCTGTTTCACAAAGAATACTATTCTGCTACAACTCCCAGCTAGGGGCCAACTCCCAGCTTGGCTCCAATTCAGCAGTCCACCCTATTCTTTCAAGCACATGATTCACTTTAAACATTGACTTCAATTGGATTTAAGCACATACTTAACATTACACATGTGTTTTAAATGCTTTGCCAAATTGAGAACTTTAGCTCAAAGGTATTTAGACTTATGCCTTCAGTCCTAGATAGAAGAGCAGTCCCTGGAAATAACCAATAGGACAAGGACACTCGCTAGTGCAAAGCTTTAATAAGTGTTAGACACAACAGCGCATCAGTTCCTCACCAATTCAGGCATGCACCAAGAACAGAACATACATTCTGTCCACTTCCTAACATACAGAGCATAAGGTAGTGTGTTCACAGCAAATAAAAAATAAGGAAAGCATATATACGCTTATGGGCAATCATTAAACTTGATACTAAACTGGGGGAAAGGGAATAGTCAAAAGCACTGCAACCTTTGGCATAGAGAACAAATGCAAAGAAAATAGCATGATGGAAATTATCTAGTTGAATAAAAGGCCTGGCGAGGTCCTATTTGGAGCGAGCAGCTAAAGTCATCTTATAAAAAGGGATCTTATAGGAATGATGCTGGTTCAGCAGGCAAAGGGGTGATACAGGACATGGGGTCTCTTGGTGAATCCAAAAGGTCACAAAAACATGGGCTGATACTCCCTACAGAAGCATTAGCTATGGAGAATACTTTCATTTCAAATTAAGTGTCGCAAGGCAGTCAGCAAATAACCGTCAAACACAGAAGAAAACTTAAAGAACTGGGACTGAAGCAAGAATGCCTTTATAGAGAGCCTGGTACAAAGCTCACAGTGGTGTAAATCATGAGAAAATCTACTGATATCATTGAATTTACACTGATGTAAACTGGGTGAGAGGAGAGTCATGAGTAAAGAGGGCAGCCAGTCGTACAGTATGTAAAACTATCAAAGACAGCAATATCTGCCATTAGATTAAGGGCAGATAAATCTACCCCAGGGTTAATTTGGTACAGTTCTTAGTGTGACTGCTCCTAAAACAGGGTTAAATTATCACCCATACTACATGAGATGGTTACACAAATGGTTTCACAGAGGTAACTCACCGGAAGGGGTTAAGTACCACACACCGTGGGTAACTGTTCATATGACCCAAGTAAGCAGTGTTTTGTGCAAACATGCCATAAGTAGTACAGCACACCCTCATTATAACGCCCTGTATTACAGCAGACGCCTGGCTATAACAGGCTGATGAAGCTGTCTCCCTCATGAGGCATCACAGTACTTCACCTACACCTTATTATGAACCCTTCACTATAATGAACCGAATGCTTCGATCCCAAGAGGTCTGCTATAGTGAGGATGCATGGCATCGTAAAGGAACAAGTAGCTGGGGAAGAAAATGCCCTGATACTTCATACAACTGCTACGCTTCGAGGGAGGAGGACATTCCTGGATGGGTTTGACGGCTCCCATTCACTCCCAAGTACTCCTTACCTCAGCACTCAGAATGACAACATAATGGGGACCCACTCCTCTACTCTTTGCAGAGGCTACACGACTGAACCAACTACTAGATGAGTTCTGGCCAGCGTGAGGGTTAAATCATCGCTCAGCTTGACTGGGCAACACGGTCCCATTGCCCTTTAAATAGAAAGCCTGGGGGGGTAGGGTGGCAGGCAGGCACGAGAACATCGTGAGTGAAGTTGGGCTCTGCAGCTCCAGTGCGTTCCTTGGCTTGGGAGTCCTACTACAGCAGCAGGAGGACTTCAGTGGGAAACTGTTACAGAGAAGTTGGAAGCCAGAGCTTCTCGTGCCTTGGCAGAGCCATGAAGCTCCCGGGTAGCCTGGGCAGGTGACTTATCTAATAGCCCCTGCACGTGGGCTGCTCCGGGTGTTTTATCTGCAGCATCCCAGCAACTTGCTAGATGAGAAAGGGGGGGGGGGGGGGTCCTTACCCTCTGGGGCAGCTGGAATCTAAACCGCCTGTGCCCATGTAAACACATACACACACACACACACACACACACGCTGCCCTTGCACCCCGCCACGCCAAATCCCCCACAGCCCCAGCAGAGAGGGAGGGATCTCTTTACCTTTGGCGTCTGCCCTTCGGGTCCCACCACCTCCAACTTCCTCCTAGCCCCGAAGAAGAAGAGGAGAGCAGCGATCCAGAGTATCCCCAAGACAGACAAAGCCAGCCTGCGACTCAGTCGTCTCATCGTTAAAAAGTCCTCCCACGGCGGAAAGGGAGAGGGATCGAGGCGGCTGGGGGCTAGCACCCCGCTTTCCGGGGATGGGGAGAGCGCTAACAGCGGGCTGCTTCCCAGGCAGCCCCGGCCAGAGGCATGGCAGGCTAAGGGAGCCAGCCTCCAGCCAGCCCGGGAGGAGGAGGAGATGTAAGTCCCGGGCTGGGCTCTGTGTGTGGGGGGAGGAGGAGGAGGAGGTACCAGGGGTGGAGAGGGATGGGGATTGGGGAGGGAACGGCTGGATCTTGCCAGAGACTCCGGGAAGCAGCTGCTGCTCGCCAAAGGGAAACTGCTAGGAGCCGCAGAGAGAGAGGAGCCTCGCCGCTGCCTGTGTCTGACTCCAGGGCGGGCAGGGAGAGAGGGCAGAAGAGTGTCTGTGCGTCTGTCCAAGACGGGCTGCCACTGCCAGGTGCCCCCTCCTCCCGCCCCGCACGGTGAGAAGAAGGAGGCGCTCCCGCTCGTACAGCCAGCCAGCCACATCAGACACACACACACCCCGTCGCTCCCCACTCCGCACCCCCGGCTGGGAAGGAAGGAGGCGCACCTCCTGCGGCGGCGGCGGCGGTGCTATCCGCCGGGTCAAGCAGGCGGCTCCTCGTGCCTCCAGGACCCCAGGTCTCGCCGCGGCGCTGCAGCTGCTGCGCTCAGCTAGGCTCCCCCATTCCGCGCTGGGGGTGGCGGCGGGACTGGAGCGGCTGGGGCAGGGAGAGTCTGAGAGGCTCCGTGCCCGGATTGTAGGGGGCAGGAGAGCGCCGATCAGGGCTGGGCTACTGTCCGAAACGGGTCTGGCTGCACTGTGCAGGGGTCGGCTGCACTGAGTGTCTTTCGTGCAAGTTTCCAGCATTTCAGAGTTAGGCGGTTCAGCTCTCAAGGAAAGGGGGATTAGATTATATGTAATGCCAGGCAAGCAGGCTCGCCAGGAAAGTTTTACCTGGACGCACAGATATCGTTCAGCAAGTGCAGCAGCATGCCTGCCAATCGTGCACGCCGCTCTCAGCCAGCAAGGGGTCTGCTCACTCTTACCAGCAGTTTTCCCTTACCACCAGCTGCCTTCCTCCTTCTCTGGCTAGGTTGCAGCTACCCAGTCTGAGCTTCCTGGCCACCACACGAGTGGAACTGCAGGGTGACAAAACAATCAGGCCTTGTGTGTGCAATTTCTTTTTTCATAGATCAGAAGTGGGTAACCTCCAGCCTATGGGCCAACCTAAGATTTTTTTATTTGGCCCCTCTTCAATTCTTGGATCCGGCCCATTCGTCTGTTCTAGACCCCCTATCCTCAAGCACTGAAAGAGTGAGCTCAGTGGGAGGGTGTGGAGATGAGGTCATGCAGTCAGAGAGAGGGGACAGATCCATGATCTGGAGCCTGCCCTTCTTTCCCCCATCTTTCCTTTAAGTACCCTTGCCCTCAACTCCTATCAGACCCATGGAGCTTGTACTGTACTTATTTTCAAAGTGGCCCCCTGGAAGGAAAAGGTTCCCCACCCCTGCCATTGATGATGTCTCTGTCATCCTGCAATGAATGTGTTCTACCAAGTCCTGGATACACTTTGAATTTTTCAATAGCGTAAAGGTTTTAAAGGAATTTACTTTGGGGGGGGGGGGTGTATTTTCCTTGTAACAGCAGTTACAGCAGTGAGGTCAACAGCTTGTGAGAATGAATCACAGTCTGCTTCATAAAAGGTGTTGATAGTCAAACAGGTTGTTTTTACTGTTCTCTGATTAACAGGGCATGAGGTATAAAAGCACAGGGGATAGGCAAAAAGGCAGAGAGAGGGTTCAAGCGGCTCTCATAGATAGAGATGCCACCTCCATGGAAAGTGTTATCCACAGTCCCAAAAGGTTAGGGGATTGTGCCAGGGATAGGCTGCCCCCCTGATGCAGGGTTTGGATGAATAGATTTGTAGTTACTGCCTTCCAGGGCTGAAGGATCCCTAAGCACTTAGTACAAACTGAACAAACCTGACACACAAAGAGCGGTCACTTCACCTGCCACCTCTGTGATGGAAGGAAGCAGCTGCTTAACATCGCACCCCACCAGTTTGAGGCACGGCCTGAGGATTAATGTATCCAATTGAAACGGGGTGGGGGGAGGGAGGGAATTCAGGTAGGTGGAATTTAATTACTGAATTTGGAAGAGAAGATGTGAATCTCTGGTACTGTCATGAGCACTTTAAAAAAAATTAAATGATAATCTTCTACTCAGAGTGGGGCTGTTTCTGGTAAATGATAGGCCCTACCAGAGAGCACAATAGTGCTTAGAGACAGGACACCTAGTAACCGGGGCTCTGATCCTTTAAGATGCTCTATGTAGGTGAGTTTCTGTATCCATAGGGAGCCTGAGATATGAGGAGACTGTTGCTGTGATCCTCAAAGGGCTTTTCCTCACGTTGAGACTGTGACTTGCTGAAGTTCATGCAGAAAATCTGTGATAAGAAAGGAAACAAAAACTGCATCTCTTAAGACCTAGGGTAGGATTAACCTCCCACCCCTAAATACCATGCCACCTTCCTTTTCCAGATAGCTTGCAAAGTCAGGCCCTAAAATCCATAGAGTATTGAAGCCTCAAGAGTCACGTGCACATTCCAGCAAAACGATAATAAAAAATATAACAAAGATGCAGATATTTCAGGACCTGGCCCCACTCATTCCTAACACTGACAAGCATCCTGTAAGCCAAGCCTTCCCTGGCAGGATAAGACATTAGTGAATAAATTAGGTACTGGAGCAGATGTGAGTCATTCATGTTAGTGCAAAAACTATAGAACAAAACTCAATAAAAACAGGAACCCGTGCATAAAGCAACATATGGAGTGAATTGGAGATAAGATGTCAGAAAACTGTGACGTCCAATGCACATGTTGGAAACAATCTCTCCTGTGCATTTCTTCACTCCTGATTTTTTATTATTTCCTCCAGTCATTTATTAATTTACTATTTACATTTTTCATCCTTTGTCCTCCTTTGATTTATTTCCCAAGCTCGCTCACTCTTTTGTTTTCTCTAGTGCAAACCATGCCTGTTAGGGTTGATGTGCTTAGATGTCAAGATAAAAATTTCATTAGCAACAACAAAAAGAGAAATTTTGTCTTTCCTTTGTGTTAAGAATGCGTGACTTCGATATCAATGGGCTTGGTGGCAGCTGAGAGCAATGAAATCCAGGTCCAGAAGGGCATATGGAGAACTTATAGGAAACAACAGAAAGAACTGAAGCTCTAGCACCACTTAAGGCTGTGTTTGCAATTGTGCAGGGGTGTGCAAACTCAGCTTTTGAATGAGAAAAGAAATCCCAGGTGCTGTATCAAGTGGAGCTAGTAATTCTCCCACTTTACCTCGGAGTCAGTGCTGAACCATTGCCACAGCGCTGTGGAGATGGGCTGTGTGCAGCTGATAGCACCATCGTTTGCATGCAACATGGAACAGAGATCTTGACTTCATGGGCTTGCTCACACCAGGCACTTCGGGGATGGCCAAACTTTTATCTCAATGTGCTGTTTTGAAGTAGGCGAGATAAATGAGATGCTTCAGATCCCATGGGGTGTCTCCGTGCTGTATCAAGTGCAGAATTTTCATAACGGGGGGGGGAGGGAATTAAATGCCTTTTCCACCTGAAGGTCCTGCCCACCTCCTGGAAATTCTTTCACTATTGCTTTCTTGCTGGGCTGGTTGCTAGGATGGAGCTGACCGGGTACCTGTGAGCACCTCATGCCACCAGTTCCCCACCACCCTACTCCTCCCTACAGAACCACAAGCCATCAGTGACCAAGGCCCCTGCCACACACCATGTGTATCCCCATGTCTCCTATCAATTCCCCAACTCCCATAGGCCTCCCAGATCTCAGGGATTGGGACATTCTCCCAGTGACTTCAAACTGGCAACTCTCTCTTAAAGGGGAATGACACGGATGCATCATTCACCTGCTGCTTTCTGCTTTGTCTAGTCAGCAGTGCTGCCTCCTCTTTCCCACCTCTGCCACCGTTTTGAGAAAGGCAAGGAATCCCTGGCTTCCACTTTGAGGTGGCGATGGAGGGGATCTCTGCGGCGTGCCACAAGGTTGGGTGTGTCACATTCAGCATGTGTTATGTTCTTTGGTCATATCTGTCTCAAGGGAGACATTTATCTCAGTAATACTGGACAGTGTTAAAGTGACATTCTTACCCAATTATTTGACTCTGGAATAAGACCCTCCAATATCAGGTTAGAAATATCTCAGAATGCAAGAGCCATGCATATGCTCTGGGGTAAAGCATCATAGAGTAATTATGTCTGTCTCATGTGAACAAAACCCTCGTTAAAATTTGTCTTGTCTTTCCCCAAAGAGTAAACAAAGTAACAGCCCAGTGTACGGATTTTACAGAGCCAGGGCTCTATAATTAAGGCGGTAGCAAACTTTCATGTAAGACTGCCTGTGCTTTTCAATGGGAGTCAGCAGAGCAAACACTTTCTGGTTTGGAAAGAAGAGCTGTTGACCAGGTTTGCAGACTTTCTGTAATATCTATGTTTTTTTGCTTTATAAAATTAAAGGATAGTATTTATTAGACCCTTTTGCTTTTACATTTAAAGGGAATGGTTCTGCTTATCTAAAATGACCCCTCCAGTTTTGAAACACAATCCCCACTTTCTGTTGATTTGTTTCAGTGCTTCTTAAAATTCACTTGGGCCACGATGCCTGCCAAACATTTAGCAATAGTTAGGCAGTGCATGCTATTAACAATCACTTATCACGACTTTATAATCCTTTTACTGTTAACTTGTGCTCTTCCATGCTGTTTTGTGTAGCCACCTGTTATCACTTGTGTGATGGGATTGGTACACAGCTTGGGGGGTTGGTTCTGTTCTGGCTCACCACTGTGATGAGATTCGGACCTCCCTACCCCACTCTGGGCTGGCTGTGACTCAGGTTCCCCATTTACCAGCTCCCTCCAGAATTGTTCCAGTCTGTAAAGGGTTAACCCTCTCTGTCACCCTTGCTTCAGAGTTTTCCAAACACAGAAATGAATTACAAGATCCGTCTGAGTCTCTAACTCAGAATACCTTCACTGTGTTACCCCAGTGTCAAGTATCCACATACAAGAATGCAAGGCTTAGTTAAAAGAACTTATTTGTGAATCAAGATTAAAATATAGTGCAAGATTGTGTCAAGAGTGCAATACAACAAAATATAAGATAACACAATTCTACCTTACTTGGGGAGTTCTAAGCTAATCTTACCCTATGTAGTTGTAGGTTTGAAAGTTCTGTTCTCAATAGTTCATTCTTAAAGCCTTTCTCTCTCAGCCTTGATGGATCTTTGCTGGATGCTGTCTCTTGCTTCTGTTGCAGTTGCCTGCCAGTTCCAAGATGAATGAATCTCTCCTTTCTTTGTCTCTTGATGGCTCTTAAATACCCCAGTCCTTCCAGAGTTTTCCCCCTAGAGCTTTTGGGTCCCATCTTGCATGTAGAACAGGTGGCACCCCTATTTGCATTTCTTAATACCACCATTGTGCTAACTGTCCCAGACAGTTTGTCTGAGCTCCCAGTCTGGTTATTGGGTTTATTCTTGTTACATAGCTCACCATGTATTAATTCTCATCCCATAGGGTTTTCATACAATATTTCATCATGTTTAAATTTCTCTCTTAATTCTGAGTGGTATGGCAACAAACACGGCTACAAAATATTAACATACAGTGCTTACATCATATACATGTATGCTTCATGTTTGTTCTGTATGTTGGTTTTATACTCTTTATCACAACTTGTCATGGACTCAAGTCCTGATCCTGCAGGGATTCAACTTCCCAGCCAGCAATCAATAGGTTTACTCAGTGTGCAAAGCTACATGTGTGGTTATGTCTGTGCAGGATCAGCCCCTGATCTTTTTAGATCTTTAAAACAAAGCTCATCTCTGTTCTGTGTGTCCTGCACCTATAACAAGGAGGTGACAGTCTCAGGCTGGGACTGCGAAGCAGGTAACAACATGTGCTGTTTGGACATGGGTCCCTAGTTATTGTAATGGAAGCATGCTGTCAAAGGTTGTTGGGTTTTTCCTGATCTAGTAATATTTTGTTCTTAAATGATCAGATCTTACCCAGAAGATTTCACAGAGGATCAAAAGTTAAGAAAGCTTTAGGAAAGACAGAACACACTTTTAGAGTACATCACAGGTCTGAATTAAAACCTTGTCCTCTTTATAGTCCACGCTTTTATTGAAAGTTATAAAATAAAAAGTGGGGGGAAACTAGAAAATAGCAAGAGCAATAAAGTACAAATTAGATTACAGGTGAGATAATAAATAAGACAAGGGTGACAAAAACGCAATCAGACGATACTATCTTATTACATTGAGAAACAACTCCCTCTACTGAGGGAAAGAGTTATTGACAGAGTCCCCGCTATTGTGATAAATAACCAGTGATTTGTGCACTAGCAGCAGCTGGGGGCTTATTCCCCACTGTCTTGCAACTCGTGCTTGCTTTTTTACACCTGTGTAAACATTGTCACGTCTCTGTGTGTTGTGTTCTGATTTGGCTGTTTTTTACCTCATCTACCAACGTTAGGTACATGGTGGGGGGCTTCTTTGTGAAGCCCCACAGTGCGAAAGAATCCACATGAAAGGTTCCCATCTGCAGACTGAGGCAAATGGTACACTAATATATTTAGCAAATGATCATGCAAGCGACAGAGAGGAGGAGGAGGAAATACATTAACTGGCTGGCTAATTATATTTAGAGCCAGGCAGATTAAACACTGTAGAGGCAGAGATCAAATTCTCATCTGCTACACTAGCAAAACAGCACTGAAGCCAACTGAGTTGCATTAGTCTAATTGAGGAGAATATGGTCCAATGTCTCTAGATAACAGCTGCGGCTTGAAACAGTTCAGAAGAGGTTTGGTGTATTCAGAGAACAGGGTACCTAACTTCTCTGGGTCGGGAGGATTTAAATCACTGAACTGCTTCCAAGGTCAGCTTTTGGAAGGATTCCATAGGGTAGGCGGTTGGGCAGATAGATATTTCCAGCTGCCTGCACCACTAGAGCAAAGCACTGGTTAGAAAGCAGAAAACCTGCATGAAGTCAGGGAGGTTCTGTAACAGGGAGCAGAGCGCAGAGAGAGGCAGGTGCAGATGGAAGAGCCTCGGGATGACTGTAAGCACTGGAACAGGAGACATTTTAGGCAGCTGAGGAAAGTGGGAGTGTCTCTGCTTGTAGATAGATCAGTTATTAGTTAGTTCTAACATCATCATTTTGAACAGAGCTGGAATACCTCAGGCCCAAGGGGCCAAATGCAGCCTATGGCTAGTTTTTATTTTATTTTTATAAAATCATTTGCTACCCCACCCCTCCTGCTCCAAGCAGCCCAGGGCGGCTTACAATGTTAAAACACATAAAATCAGTAAAATCCAAACAATACAATAAAAAGAGAAGGCACAGAACCAACCCCTCCCTCCCCGCCAGACCACCCTACACCCCAACTCCCCCGCCAAAAGCCAGGCAGAACAGCCAGGTCCCTGCCCAGTGGGCTTAAAATCTAAGACTGACAAGAATGAGGGGAACACACAGGGAAAAGATACATTTATTCATTCATTCAATCAATTTTTATCCTGCCCTTCCCTCAAAGGGTCAGGGCGGCTTACAGAAATATATAAAATACATAAGCATGTAAAAGCAAATAAAAAGAAACCCTAAACCCCACCCACAAACCCTCTCCCTAACCCCTCCACCCCATCCTACCCAGCCCACCAAATGCCTGGCCAAACAAAAAGGTCCTGCATCTCTTCCAAAGGTAAGCAGGCTCCGGCTGAGGCAGATCTCCAAGGAGATAAAGTTCCATAAGTGTGGAGCAGCCAGTGCCACCAAGAACACCTCTCTGTGTGCCCTTATATGCATTCAACGGCCTGCTGGTACTTGCAAGAGGGCACCCTCGGCCAACCTCAGAGACCGCAATGGAAAATATGGAAAGAGGTGACCTTTCAGATACCTAGAGCCTGTAAGGTTAGTGGGATGGGAAGGGGGAGAGCAGGCACGGATGAGGATCTTAAGGCTTCTACTAGCAAGCCCCGGTGGTGTAATATTGCCCTCAGGATCTAAGTTGGCCGGGACCCTGTACAGGATCAAGACTAGATCATCACCGGACCTAGGAATCAGGAGAGCGCCAATCCACGTACCCACACACCAGGCACCCAAGGGCCAAGGGAAGGGGGGTGGGACCTCCCAAAGGACCTAGGGGGAGCACCCAGGAAAGGGGAAGGGAACACAGGGGACAACTCAACCCTACACACATGCACCACACACCTTCAAAGAGGGAGGTAAGGAATAGTCACAGGTGGGGGAAGGAAACACAAGGACTCACTCACACGCACTCACCTTTCACACCTTCGTCTAGTAGGCTTCCTAAGCTTCTGTACATAAGACACTGCTGTGGGGCCAGTTTCTCGGAGCAAGCTCTGATTACCGGTGTTTGGGAACGCCGGGGAACAGCCTTTATAGGCCTAGCCCTGTCCTCCCAGCTGCATCCTGTTGTGCAGGTGCTCTGAGCACCTGGGGGCCTCTGCACTACTGCACATGCCCCCGTTGTCCTTTGTGGCGCACGCTACAGCTCTCTGCTCCTCAGGAGCAGCCTGCATTTCCTGTGGGGGGGCAGAAGCACCCGCCTGTAGCTGCACCGAGCCTCCTGCCCGCGAAGAAGGGCACCACGGCCATCCGGAGCTGCCCCGTGCAAACGGCCTCCCGCCTGTGACCTCACGGCCCTGGTAACGGCGCCTGACAGAGCCCAACCCATTTAGGGTTTTATAGGTCAAAACCAAAACCTTGAATTGTGCCCAGAAAGCTATTGGCAGCCAGTGCACACTTTGGAGCACCAGTATAATGTGCAACCCACTCCCGACTAGTTGGGCAAATAAAGGATTTTATCTATCTTCAACCCACTCCCAACAGAAGGCAGGCTGCTGTGTTCTGCACCAACTGCAGCTTCCAAACAGTCATCAAGGGCGCCTAGAGCACAATGCAGTAGCCTAGGCGCAATGTTATGAAGGCATGGATGATGGTGGCCATGTCCGAGTCTGGAAAAAAAAAAAGGTTGCGGCCTTCTCACGAGTTGAAGTTGGTGAAAAGCACTCCTGGTCACCGCCACAACTTGGTCATTCAGGTGCAGCAATGGAACCAAGAGCACTCCAAGGATGCGAACCTGTGTGACCAAAGGAGGCTGGACCCCATCAATAACAGGAGTCCCTATGTCCCACAGGTCATACGGCTGGCCAACCATTTCTCCTCGGCCTTGTCTGGATTCAGCTTCAGTCGGTTCACCCACACCAGGTCCCAAATGGCAGCCAGGCACCTGGTAAGCACGGAGACTGCAGGGCTTGGGTCAGATGAAAAGAGATACAGAGCTGGGCGTCATCAGCATACTGATGGCACTTCACTCCAAACTGCCTAATGATCTCACCCAGGGGCCTCAGATACACATTGAACAGGAGTGGGGACAAAATGGAATCCTGCGGGACCCCACAAAAGAGCTCCCAGGGGGTTGACAAGCCACCACCCATCACCATTCTCTGGGTTCTCCCAGACAAGAATTAGCAGAACCACCTGAGCGGTCCCACTGTCACACACCACTGCCAGGTCCTGTAGCCATGTCAACAACACACCATGATCAACTGTATCAAAGGCCACTGAAAGATCTAACAAATCAACAGGGTACAGTTTCTCCTGTCAATCTCCACGTGGAGATCATCAACCAACGTCACAAGTGCAGTCTCAGTGCCATACCCAGAACAAAATCCTGACTGACATGGGTCCAGGAATCCAATAGCATCAAGATGCACCTGGAGCTGTGAGGCAACCACTCATTCAGTAACCTTCCCTAAAAAGGGAAGGTTGGAGACAGGACAATAGCTGACCAGGGAGTCAACATCAAGAGATGGTTTCTTGAGCAGAGGAAGGACAACCACAGTTTTGAGGCCGTCAGGCACCCTTCCCTCCCAAAGGGAGGCATTGACAACCCAAGCCAGAACAGCCCCAATGTCTCCCTGCTGGCTTTCACCAGCCTGGATGGGCATGGATCTAATTCACAACTGGTCACTCGCACCACTCCAAGCACAAACTCTCCACATCCGTGGGCGAGACGGATTGAACCCAGTTCAAGCAAACTGGACAAGACCAGGCCTCCCCAACCCCAAACTGCTCTGCACTCAAAATAGCAGCGCCCAAGTTGAGCCAAATACAAACAACTTCATCTGAAAAGTAGGTGGCAAACTCATCACAGCAGTCAGGTAGTGACTTTAACTCCAGGTGGTGACAGCCAGGATTTAATAAACTATTCACCACCCAGAAGAGCTCTGCCAGACAGCACTTTGCAGACTCTATGGCAGCTGCAAACAAAGCTTTCTTTGCTGCAGCCACAGCATAGTCCTTCGAAAAAAAGTCTACACCACAGTTGGTTGGTTTTGGAACGAGTCAAGAACCACCTACACTCTAACCGCCTACCTTCACGCTTTAGCAACTTCAGGTCCTCCATATACCAGGGACCCTATTCTGCATGGCCCCCCGGGAAACTTGGGGGACCGCCAGCAAGGCATCCCCAGACGACCGCAGGGGCCGGTCCAGAACCCGGGGGGTGAGGTGGTCTCGCAAGACATACAGAAAGTTCAGGATGTATCAAATCAAATCAATTTATTGCCAGCGCTGGCTCTCGCCATGGCCCAAACAGAAAACAAACAACAAACAACAAAAACATACAAGGTACAAAATAGAAAACAAGCATCATGCAAAGTATGGTGGATATACAAGAACACAACTTTGTGTATATGAATAAATACATGGAGTAGTATTAGGTCTAGTATATCGCCAAAACCTCACATAGTTAACTATATAGACCCCCGAGGGCAAGATGGGGCCACAATGTGACATCACTAAGGAATACTCTATGTCACTCCGTCCCTTACGCCCCAGCTGCTGACTCTACATCAATTACAGATCGAATAAGCCTAGGTCATGGCACTCCTAACTCTAAACGCATTGTAGCTAGTTTGTAAACAGGACTCAAAAATGTCTCAATTGACAATAGTTATACTAAGGTATAATAGGGGGAACGTGTCCCTGTCCTAAGTCAAGCCTTTTCTTGAAAACTAATTGTATGTAGGAAGCTACAGCAAACACTGCTTCCTTATTTGGGAGCCCCCCAAAAAAGGCATAGCAATTGATAGATTCAAAGGTTTGACAACAAGGCAAAAATGGAAGTAGCCAAGTCTGCCTGAGACTCTCATAATTCGGGCAACTTGCTAGGAGATGTTCAACAGTCTCTAGTTCCTTTTTGTAGCATGAGCATGTCCTCTGAATCCCAGGAATATTCATAAACCTCCCCTCCACAACTGCAGTCCTAGTCAACTGCCATCTTAGCAGGATGTAAGCTCTGCGTAACTTAGGATTCACTAGGATATCCAAATAAGGTTCAAAAAAGAACCGATCTTTAATCAGGCCCAAGGAGGGAGCCACCCTCCAAGTCCTTACTCGGGCTAGGTCGTCCTGAGACGCAATGTCTTGGATTCTTACCAGAATCTGTGATTGAATAGAAGCTATTGCAGCCCCACTAAAGTGCTGGAAAGAGAAGCCCAATTCTCTCAATAGCTTTTCTAGATGGAGAAGCCATGGATAGGCCCGAATTCCCTGGTGGCTTAGTTCCTCCTTTAAGCATAGAAGAGGAAGCGTCTCATCTTGCTGAGCTAGAAGACCTATCCAGTACCTTGCATAAGACTTGCTGGCTAAGGATTCTATTGAAAACCTGGCCAATTCAGCCCTGAGTATAGCCCCAGGAATGCTACCAGAAACGCCCAACAACCGCCTGAAAAACCAATTCTGAACTCGTTCTAAGGGAGTTGTATCAGCAAACGGAATAATGTCCAAGCCAAATAACAACATAGGAGGAATTTTCGCATCATAGACTTTCATGAAGGTTGAAACTAATAGTCCACTGGAAAGGTAATAAGCCTTAATCAAGGCCCGTGCTGTTAGGGTAGCCTTTGCTGCCCTATTCAAAATGTGGAGGCTCCATGTGCCACGATTGGACAAGGTAACACCCAAATAGGTGAAGGAATTGACTAGCCCTATTTGCCCAGCACTTGTTTTCCAAGTGGCTGGGAGCTTTCTTTTACCTATGACCATTATCTTGGTCTTTTGGGCGTTTAGAGCAAAGCCGTTCACGTGGCAATAATTTATAAATGTCTCCAAGGCCCTTTTTATACCTACTTCAGTTTGGGCCAACAGGACGGCATCATCGGCAGACTGGAGACACCCCACACTTACCCCACCCACAACGGGAGGGTGGGTATCCTCCCTTGCCAAGACCTTCGGAAAATCTGACAGATATAAATTAAAGAGCAATGGGGCTAGAACGCAGCCCTGACGTACCCTCCTCTTGATCAAAATGTCCTTGGTCAAGGTCTGGCTCTTCTTGACCTTGACCCTAGCAACATTGCCTGAATAAAGACCAATAATTACTGCCAAAAGATGATCATCGATTCCCAGCGACCTTAGTTTCACCCACATACGTGGTCTTGGAACCGCTGTCTCTTATACACATCTAGATGTGTATAAGATGGCTCTTCTTGACCTTGACCCTAGCAACATTGTCTGAATAAAGACCAATAATTACTGCCAAAAGATGATCATCGATTCCCAGCGACCTTAGTTTCGCCCACATACGTGCTCTTGGAACCGAGTCGAAGGCCTTGTTGAGATCGACAAAGGCTAGATACATTGACCCTTTCCTGATCTTATGATATTTATGGACCGCATGAAGGAGCACGAAACAGCAATCCAAGGTGGATCTGCCTGAGCGAAATCCGAACTGCTCCCTTGGAATGATTTTGTTCGTGTTAGCCCATGTTTCCAACTGGATCAGTAGCATTTTAGCGAACAGTTTCCCCACTATGGATAGTAGACTTATTAGCCAATAGCAGGCCGGGTCCTGGACCCTTCCCTTCTTGTAGATTGGGACGATGGTGCTCTGGGACCAAGACTTGGGAATGTCCTCTGCCCTGGCAGCTACATAAAAAACTTTCGATAACATAGCAGCCCACCACCTTGGGGCCACCTGCAAAACTTCTGCTGTGATAAGGCCCAGGGGCCCTATTTGGTTTAAGTCTCTTAATAAGCATTATTATTTTTGCCTCCGAGAAGTCCTTCAATCTCCAAGTCCGAGTTGGGCTCCCTATTTCCCTCTTGGGCAGATCATCACACTCCACCTCTAGGTCTGCAAAGAGGTCCTGGAAAATTTTTACCCACTGATGGCTCAAGGGCACCTGCCCACTAATTCTCCCCCTTGGCCTTATTAGTTGGTTTAGGGAAGACCAAAATCTCCCCATATTCCCTGTAAGGCTATCGACAGCCAACTTGGCCCAATATTTCAAATAATGAGCCCTTCTCTTTACCTTTAAGGTGCTTGAGTAGAGGGCCCTCACCTCGATGAAGGCCTTCCTTGCTTCTATTGAGAGATCTCTGGCACACTTCTTTTTGGCTAAGATCACTTGCTTTTTCGTCTTTATGCATTCAAGATCAAACCACTGGTTCTGGATTTTATGGTCATGCCTACACTTCTTAAACCTGGTAACCAAGAAGGCCTGTGCTGTCAATAAAAGCTCATCATAAGCTGACATTATTAAGGCGGTGTCCAAAGTACCTGCCATCGAGGCAACTATTTGTATGACCTTGGCCGAATTAACCCAGGCATTAGTCTCAAGAACAAGTTCCGAGGGGGGAAGTCTCTTCCTTCCTCGAATCTGTTGATCTATAGGATCGGGGTCGACCCTACCTACTGTCGATCTTCGTCTACTTGTTGTCAAGGCCAAGTGGTCACTCTCTGGTCTGATACCTGTCTCTTATACACATCTAGATGTGTATAAGAGACAGCATAGGACGCTGTTGTGGGGCCAGTTTCTCGGAGCAAGCTCTGATTACCGGCGTTTGGGAACACCGGGGAACAGCCTTTATAGGCCTAGCCCTGTCCTCCCAGCTGCATC
>QEPC01006630.1:530988-550181 GCA_003113815.1 Sphenodon punctatus | reverse complement strand
GGGGACCCCAACCGAAAGGGGGAGGGAGGGGGAGGTCGACTCAGGGAGGGAGACATTAAAGGAGCGGCCAGAGAGGTAGGAGGAAAACCAGCTCTAGCTTGTAGATTAGCCTAACCAAAGGGGATCTAGACATCAGCCCCCCAGGGACTTCTATACCCCAAGCCACTCCACTCTTCGGTATGAGAGTCAGATTCCCATCCTCGCCTCTCCCCAGATGAGTTCCAATCTCCCACGAGAATCAGGTGGGCACGTGGGTACAGCCCCTCTATCCGCAGTATGTCGTCTTCCAAGTTCAGGATGTAACAGCAATCATCCAGGAGAAATGTGTGTGTAAAAACACCCATACTTGTCCTGCATTTGCTCAGTCTATATCATTCTGACTTGTTGTTATATGCCTGAGGAAGGGCCCTGTGGGGCCTGAAAGCTTGCTTCTTTCCTCCAACAGAAGTTGGACCAATAAAAGACATCATCTGAACTACTTTGGGTGCAGCCACATGACCTGGGGTGGGCCCAAACCCTCTCACAGAGTCACACAAACCCGCCACACTTTGGACTGGTGTGGAGAGCTGGCCGCATGGTCTGCTCCCCTGCGGTCAACACCAGCTCCTCCCCAGGGTGGACTGAGAAGTTGGCCACCACCACACGCTGCTGGATGTTCTGACTCCTGCTGTGTTGTAGGTTTTGACTTGCTGCCACAAGGCAGCTGTTTGGGGTGTGTGCTACTCTCACACACTGAACAACTGATCGTTGGGGAGGGGAGCCTGGAAGACGCATGCATGCTCCCTCTCCCCATCCTGACAATCAGCTGATTGGGAAGATTAGGGGAGGGGGGTCCAGAGGAGCACGCACATGCCCCTCTCCCCAGCTCAACAAACAGCTGATTGAGGGAAGGGGGGCCAAGAGGGGCGCACCCCTCTCCCCCTCCAATGCGAACAGCTATTAGGCAGTGGAGAAGAGGGCATACACTCTTCCCAGGCTCTGCTACCCTGTGATCAGCTGTTAGGTGGGGGAGCACACTCCTCTGGGCCCGATCCATAGACCCCGCTTTACGGCAGGGCTGCACAGCCTGGCCACATGGAAGGTGGGCCCTTTAACCCACTTTGGGCAGCCTTATCCCACTTTGGGCAACCTTACTATGCGCTGCATCACTCCCCAGCCTTTTTCTGAGGACCCATTGCATTGTAGCTGGCTGCCCACCATGATGATATCCGAGTGTTGTGTCCCACACTCAG
Source organism: Sphenodon punctatus (assembly GCA_003113815.1). NCBI lineage: Eukaryota > Metazoa > Chordata > Lepidosauria > Sphenodontia > Sphenodontidae > Sphenodon > Sphenodon punctatus. The sequence goes on along the minus strand of QEPC01006630.1, from coordinate 548,949 downwards.
TGTTGCTCTGCAGGAGGGAAAAGGATGGTCCATTGATGGATGGATCTTCTTATCTGAAAAACAAAATAAGACTCGGGAGATCTGGGTTCTATTTTCAGCTCTCTCAAGTATTTATTTAAATTTATATCCCACCCATTCCCTAGGGCTCAGGTAGGCATTAAGTAGGAACTTCAAGATGTTTAGCATAGGTGCTTGCTAACCCTTAGTAGGGATGGGTGAACAGAACCGAGTTCGGAAATTCGGTTCGGTTCAGTTCGGAAGTTCGGTTCAGTGGACCAAACTATTCAAGTTCGGTCCGAACTTCCAAACAAAGTTTGGAAATTCAAACCCCATTGAACTAAATGGAATATTATCTTTTAGGGATGGGCGAACAGAGCCAAGTNTGGTTCAGTTTGAAAGTTCAGTTCAATTGACCGAACAATTCGAGTTCGTTCCGAACTCCAAACTTCCAAACAAAGTTTGGAAATTCAAACCCCATTGAACTAAATGGAATATTATCTTTTAGGGATGGGCGAACAGAGCCAAGTTTGGAAATTCGGTTCGGTTCAAAAATTGAGTTCGGTTCGGTTGACTGAACTGGTCGAGTTCGGTCCGAACTTCTGAACCGCGTTCGCCCATCCCTAACCCTTAGTGCCTTAGCATCCCCTTTACTTCAGTGGGACTCACTGATGATAAATAGCTTGAGGATCATGTTGTTTGGCTTTGTTTTCCCCATCATTACAAATAGGACGCTCTCTGCCTCACATGGATGATTGGGAGGCTAAATTACTTAGTGCTGTAAAAGGCTTGGAGAGCCCTGAAAGGAAGGCACTATAGTGCCAAAAAGTATTACAACTGACCATGTTTCCCCTTCAATCTCAGTTATTTCCAAGGCTTAATTTTCTACTTGAACACAGAATAAAGCTTGCAGAAAGTAATGTGATGAAGGAAATACCTGACGACAAAGGCCAGTTTGGTAACATAGCCAAGCAGGGGGATTAAATTTCATTCCATCAGTCCTTGGCCCATGCTGAAAACTCAGTGGAGGTGGAGATGGTGGCATCCTTAGACGCCAGGCGAAGGAGAAAGAGCAGATCTCAGATTGCTCTTGAGCAACTTGCTCTGGAATATGCTCCATGTTGGCAGGCATCAGAGGAATCCAGTTCTCTCTTGCCAAAAGGATAGATGAGTCACATTCACAGAACTTGGGGCAGAGGGGCTGGAAAGAGAAATTTTGGAAGCTCACCAAAGCAATATTGCACATTGTGAAAATGGTGTAAGAGAAGGATAGGGACCCCACAGCGCATGTGCTAAATCTAGCCTGCAGCTGGTTTGTTATTTGTCCCCTTTCCACATCCTGAATCTGGCCCATGGACCCAGTCTCTCAAGCACTGACAGAGTGAACACTGACGGTGGGAGCAGAGAAGAGGGCTTGCATTCAAGAGCAAGGGATAGATCCATGGCAAAGATCCATGATCTGGATTTCTCTTTCCTTCCCCTATCTTGAGCGCACCCCACCCCAATTCCTATATGGCCTGTGGAGCTTGTACTCATTTTCATAGTATAACCACAGGAGGGGAAAAGTCCCCCAGCCTGGTGTAAGATCTGCCTTACACCATTTTACACACAAACATGCCACCCATAGCAGCTTCCCTAAACAAAGAAATCACACTAGAAGATATTAGGGATGGGAAATCATATGGAAAATTGGGATCGGTTTGGAATTGGACCGACCCGGCTTCAATTCAGATTTCAGATCATATTGTTTGGAATCAGTTCTGATTCCGAGCTATACAGTCTAAATCCACGTGACTGCCGCCAGCCCTGCCTCCCCCAGACTGCCGCCTGGCCTGGGCGCTGGGCAAGAGTCCAAGAGAGGCTGAGCTGGGGGTAGAGGGGCCATGCAGGGGTGGAGAGGGGGGTAGTTGCCCCCAAGACCTGCCCGTTCCAGTGCCTGTCACAACAGCACTGGGGTGGGCAGGCAAGAGTCTGGGGGAAGTGGGCACCAGGCAGGGGTCCTGGGAGGCAGAGCTGGGTGGGGATGGGGAGAGAGACTGGGGTAGTTGATTTACTTATCGGGCTCTAGACTCAGAACCAGCAATGTGGCCTTTTTCCAAAATGGTGCTTTACACTGTTGCGTCAGTCTGCGCTGGGTTCCAATAGCTTTCCAGGCACAATTCAAGGTGCTGGCTGGCCTATAAAGCCATAAACAGCTTGGACCCTGCATATCGGAAAGATCACCACCTCCCCTAAGGTCAGCTGAGAATGACCACTTGGTAATTCTACTAGCAAGCCATGGCCATATGACAAAGGCACACAGAGAGGCATTCTTGGTGGCTCCTTTACAACTTTGGAATTTCATTCCGCTAGAGGTTTTGTTAGAATCTGAGCATTTCCAAAGAAATGGGAAAAAAAATACATTTTTAAATTGGGAAGATGTTTGGCAGAGGGAGATTTTTTTATACACATTTTGCAGTTTTATTTTTTTATTTCCTTAAAAATGATATGGTTTTATTGAATATAAATACAATATAGCATATTGTATTTATATTCAAATTAGCATTAGCATATTAATTAGCTATTTCAAACTGTTCCATTAGTGGAAAGCTGTATTTAAATAAGAACTTTATATTGTTGTATTTTCATATATTTGTGTCATATAATTTGAGTTTTTTAATTGTTGCTTTACCTAAGCAAAGGTTTATTTTACCATGCATTTTCACACTGTTGATATTTAGCTGCGGGATCCATTTAATTGACATACCATGCTCTATCAAGTGGGATAAGAAGAACTTTTGGTGAATGACTGCATCATGTGGAAGACATTAATTCATCTCACTTTAACTAATTGACAGTGATGATTGAGGATCAACTTGCAGGTGAAGATCCCAGGAACCTGCAGTTCTTTATATAGGACTCTTGTCTGTGTGTGAGGTTACATAGAGATTCTCCGTTTGCAATGTCAGCATGAAGGCTCCGTTACCATCTGCGGCGGCAGTGGCAGAGGGAGAGGCCAGGAAAGACAGGCCAACACGGAGGAGCCGAATGACAGGAAAAGGGCCGGTGTGAACGGGGATCTGCCGTGGCTTCTCTCGCGCATGTCAGGGCAGAATTTTGCGCCCTGAAATGCGCGAGAGAAGCTGCGGCAGATCCCCATTCGTACCGGCTCTTTTCCTGTCAGCCGGCTCCTCTGTGCTGCCACGTCTTCCCTCGCACCTCCCTCTGCCGCCACTGCCGCCGCAGATGGAAATGCAGCCGAAGTTGTTTGGGGGCAATCATTGGATGGGTATGCTCAAAAAAGTTTTTTTCCGCATTGTCCTTTTTGGAAGCTAATGTTGTGAATTGATATGAATTATTAGTCATGGGGTATGGGCTTTTATTGAGGTAAAATATTTTTCAAATGCATTATAGATATTCATGGGAATGAATTTGTCAGTTTATTTATTTTTATTTATTTTCTAAATTTATACCCCGCCCCTCCTGAAAACAGCTCGGGGCGGCTTCCAACAATAAAATACACATATAAAAATATATAAATATATAAAACAATTTAAAATACTTCAAAATACAATTCAAATAGTAAACAGGCCCCGGGAAACAATTAAACATAAACAATAAACAATAACTAGGGTAAGGGAGATAAAACCCTCTAACACACACACACACACACCAAAGGCCTGGGTGAACAGCCAGGTTTTACAGCTTCGCCGTAACGTCAACAGGCTTGGGGCCAGGCGAGCTTCCTCCGGAAGGGAGTTCCAGAGGCACGGCGCAGCCACTGAGAATGCCCTCTCCATTGTGGCCCCCCGCTTTACGCGGGGGACCTCCAGGAAGGCACCCCCGGCGGGCTGAAGGAGCCGCTCTGGGGCGCGGAGGGCGAGGCGGTCCCTGAGGTACGAGGGGCCCAGACCATGAAGGGCCTTGTAGATCAACACCAAAACCTTGAACCTAGCTCAGCACGCTATTGGCAACCAGTGCAGAGTCCAGAGCACAGCTGTAATGTGCTCCCGACAACCCGTCCCCGAAAGGAGACAAGCCGCCTCATTCTGCACTAGCTGCAGCCTCCGAACCAGGAAAAGGGAAGCCCCACATAGAGCGCGTTGCAGTAGTCCAGCCTCGAGGTGATGAAGGCATGGATGAGGGTGGCCAGGTTTGGGCTGGAGACAAATGGACGTAGCCTCCGCACCAGATGCAACTGGCGGAAAGCAGCCTTCGCAACTGCCTCCACCTGCCGCTCCAGGTGGAGATCCGCGTCCAATATCACCCCCAGACTCCGAACCTGCTGAGCTATAGGAGGGCAAACCCCCCTATCGGGGGGCCACTACCTCCCTCACTCTCCCCATCAACATCACCTCTGTCTTATCGGGGTTGAGCTTCAGTCTGCTCTGCCACATCCATTCTGCCACGGCCTCCAGACATTGGGATAGCAATGAGACAGCAGGGTCTGGGTCAGTTGAAAAAGAGAGGTACAGCTGAGTATCATCAGCATATTGGTGACACCGCACCCCAAACCCTATCATGACCTCCCCCAAGGGCTGCATATATACATTAAATAATAATGGAGATGGAACAGAACCCTGCGGAACGCCCCATGATAAAGCTTGGGGGCAAGATGTCTCATCCCCCAGCACCACCTGCTGGCTTCTCCCCGAGAGGAATGAACAGAACAATTCAAGAACAGTCCCATCCAGACCCCCCAGGTCACGCAGCAGTCTCAACAGCAGCCCGTGGTCCATGGTATCAAAAGCGGCCGAGAGATCTAGCAGGATGAGAAATGTTGAACATCCTGCATCCATCTTCCGGCGGAGATCGTCGACCAATGCCACCAACGCCATCTCAGTGCCATAGCTGGGGCGGAACCCAGATTGAAACGAGTCTAGGAAACCGATGCTATCCAGATGCACCTGGAACTGGAATGCCACCGCCCACTCAATAACCTTCCCTAAAAAGGGAGGATTAGAGACAGGTTGGTAACTGGCGAGCGCATCCACGTCCAAAGATGGTTTCTTCAGCAGGGGGCACACCACAGTTAAGGAACTGCAGTGGAAGTTAAGGAACTGCAATGGGATCTTATGATACTGGGTGCCTGGGCATCTAAATGGCAAGTGAGATTTAATGTGGACAAGTGCAAAGTGATGCACGTAGGGAAAAATAATCCAAACTATGCATACACAATGTTGGGTAGGGTACTAAGCTAGGAGTTACCACTCAGGAAAAGGATTTGGGGGTGATTGTGGATAATACAATGAAATCCACAGTGCAGTGCGCAGCTGCAGTCAAAAAGCAAACAGAATATTAGGAATTATTTGGAAGGGGATAGAGAATAAAACTCAGGATGTCATAATACCTCTATACAAATCAATGGTGCAACCGCACCTCGAATATTGTGTGCAGTTCTGGTCGCCCCATCTCAAAAAAGACATCGCTGAACTAGAAAAGGTACAGAGAAGAGCAACAAAAATGATCAAGGGCATGGAAGGACTCCCGTATGAGGAGAGGCTTGGTAGGTTGGGGCTCTTCAGTTTGGAGAAGAGACAACTGAGAGGAGATATGATAGAGGTCTATAAAATCATGAGTGGGGTGGAACTAATAAAGAAGGAGCAGTTATTTACCCTCTCAGTTAGTACTAGAACTAGGGGACACTCCATGAAACTCATGGGTGGCAAGTTTTAAACAAATAAAAGAAAATATTTTTTCACTCAGTGTATAATTGGCTTGTGGAATCTACTACCAGAAGCTGTGGTAAGGGCCAGTACTATAGCTGAGTTTAAAAGAGGTTTTGACAAGTTTCTGGAAGATAGGTCCATTAGCAGCTATTAGCCAGACAGGGTTAGGGAACATGACAGTAGCTGGGGGAAAACAACAGGAAATGGATCCCCCATTGTGACCTGTTGGGTGCTTCTCCCAAGCCACCATGATTGGCCACTGTTGGAGACAGGATACTGGGCTAGATGGACCATTGGTCTGACCCAGTATGGCACTTCTTATGTTCTTATGAAGGACTTGCCCCTGACTTGCAATATTTGTTTCTATATAGTATGGATTTGAGAAGAACACTGGAGAATATTGAAAGTCTCTCCATATGAGCATTTGTAAATCCAACTAGACACTCTTTCAAATTGAGGCAAGGTGAGATATCTCTATGGAATTCATACCTCAAATAATTATTGTAAATATTCCATAGGAATATATTGCCAAACACTGGAGACAATATTTGCCTTTAATTTTTAGGAGATATTCTTGGAATCCCATATGGAAATATAAGGATTTGAGTGTGGTTGACAACAGTGAGTGGATATTTGTGAGGTTATATTTTCAGGCATGTTATTTTGTTTGTGTATATGATGCAATTGCATCTCACCATGTTTCATTTTTTTCTTTTTTCAGGTATTAGCTCTTCACGCACAAATATATGCATCCAGTTTTTATTTTATAATCCCATTGAGAAAGGGGCTGGTCCCCGAAACGTGTTTGGGTTTCCCCCATGGGGGTTTGTATGTCTTAGACATCTTTTTATTGGTTGGATGTCTTTATAACAAATTGTGAGATACTGTACAACACATAGTTATTTCGAATGTTGCATCTGCCTAGCAGATCATTGTGTACATTATATATTCAAGTTTTCTGGGGGTCCTCCCTTTTAGGTGGGGAGGGTTTTTTTCTTTGTCACTTGGGTTATCTTTCTTCTGTCTTCTTCTTTCTTCTTCAGTGGTAGATTAGAGCCCCATGGTGATGGACACTGTGCAAATATGAAAAGAGACATTCCCTGTTTGAAAGAGTTTATAATCCAAGTGGAAGACCATTGAGAACAGGGGATACAACAGAGAGAAACAATATTGTAACTAGGACAGAGTAAAAGGGACAGCCACGCCAGACACAAAAAGGGCCTAGCGCAGCAGTGGCCCAGCTGAGCCCAGACTATATGGGTGTCTTTAGACATAATGTCAACGGGTGTCTGAACGTGTGTTTTGACCTTGGGTGTTTTCAAACGTGACGAGATCACAGTGAACCACGCTGAATACCTACATGTGGTCACTGTGCCCTGCACGTCTGTTCGGCAGCCGCCAGATGTTTGCCACACTGAATACCCACATGGGGTCAATTTCAACCACACTTCCCGGGCTACCGGCACGAAAATCGGCTGAAGCGTGGTGAAAGTGATTCCAGGCGGGCATAAAAAAAAAGTAACGTCTGGTCGGCTATCACGGCCCGGAATCCCTGGCAGGATTCCGGGCCGTGGTGAACTCGGCCAGACGCTGTGGCGGCATTGGCCTCGCCGCCCGCCCATCTCCCCGGAGGGCGGGCGGCGAGGGAGTGTGGAGGGGGCGGGGCCGTGCGGCCGCACGTTGCACAGCACGGCCCCGCCCATCCCTGATTCCCTGCCGGGATCCCCGGCACGTCTGTTTGCCGTGCCTGGGTGATCCCGGCGGGGAATCTCTGGGTTGTTTTCGGGACGGGGCAAAGCCGCCCCGTCACATCTGAAAACACCCCTTGATACGAACACCAGTTTGGCCCTGGGTTCACCATATTGTGCTGCTTAGACATACAGCCCATCTTGGAGCAAATTGGTGTTTTGCTCGCCACCCGATCTCAGCACACAATTGCTGCTGCCTTGTCCTCCGTGTTGTACCTGTTAACATGCTACATGATATCATTAGACACAACGTTGGCCACATGTTCAGACAAAACACGCAAATTGTCCTTGTGATGCAATGGTGTTCACATTGCGTGTTCAACGGGTGGCCAAATGGTGTTGGGATTATTATGGTGCTTACACACAATGGCCAAACACGTGCTTAGGGGTTTTGACACCCGATCTTTGTTATGTCTAACTGGACAATGAGCCTCCCGATTGTGATACCCCCACCCCATTCTGCAGCAGGCACTTTCAGTCCTGGGTGGAAAAAATTGCACCACGCAGTACTAGGTAGACAGGTGGTACACAAGGAAACAAGAAGAGACTACTGATTGGAAGGATGTGTCTCTAAATCCCCAAGGCAGCTTTGAAAAATCTCCATCCGTATTCCCACTGGGATCATAACAACACAAAGCTCTTTTCCAAATGTTGCAGCTGAGGAGCCTTGAAATCCCAATCCCCACTACATTTGACTGTCTGTGCTTCAGGGAATGGAGCAAAGACTCCATTCAGGCAGTTGCAAAGCTGATGCTTTAACACTGTAGTAACTAGTGCCATGCAGTTAGTAGGCAGATAATTTTCACCTTCCAATGTGTCAATGTGTCATACAATGTAAAATTCTCTCTTTGTCGGTAGGGAACATTTTCTCTCTCTCTCTCTCTCTCTCTCTCTCTCTCTCTCTCAAGCACCTGTTGAAAGAAAGTGATTCTCACACAGAAGAGTGAATATGCTGAGAATCTATCCCCAAGGAGAAATCAGACAATTCTTACACAATGGCTTGTGCTAGGAGATTTCAACTGCATCAAAAGTTTCCATTCCCTTTCCCATTGTTAGGCTAACTAAATTCCAGCTTGCCTCACAGCTGTAGCACAGAACCACAACCCTAATGGGAGATTCAAATGCAGAGCTCTCTTTCCATTACAGCTGGTGTGCCGTTTTATCACACCCCACATGAATGTTCAAGATCATCAAAGAGGGAAATGGATGAATTCCTATGGGTTTCTCTCTCTTCCCCCCTGCTATTGGGACTGAATTCCAAATAGATTTTTTCAGGAGGATTTTTTTTTTTTTTTAATTAAACCACAAACGTTCTTCTCCGGCAAACCTTCCTTGCTGATGTCTCTGGTTAATTAAAGGTTTAAGCTGGGAGGAAATGCAATGCGTTAGAGAAGAAGAAGAAAAAAAGGATGAAATGGAGAGCTGCCTTAATTGCATCCATTAATTGGAGATCTCACCAGACTACCACGGTGATATGAGCTGTTAGGAACTGAACTACTATACTGGATCAGACCAATGGTCCATCCAGCCCAGTACACTGTCTCCAGTGGTGATCACTGCTGGAAGAGTATCAAAACTGGATATACATAGAGTGGCTCATCCCCTGTTATTCACTCCCAGTTTCTGGTAGTCAGAGATGTAGGGAAGAGGTATCAGAGCCTCCTTAGTGCTGACTCTTCAGTCCTCCCAGATGAGCTGCATTTAGTACATTTAATTACCATAATCCTGAGTCAGCCCAGCTGAGCTTCCAGAGGAATTATTAGGCTATCTGCCTCCTCACTGGCTACCCACACCCGTAGCTGGCTATATCAAACTAACTGGGGTTCAGTTGCCTCAGAGCATCTCAGCATCGCTTAGCAACTCATTGTGCTCTTCCTAAATCCTGTGTCATTTACCTGATTGCTTCAACCCGGTCTCCCTCTAGTCTGTTCCTAGTCCCATACCTTCCCTCTACTTAAACTCACTTCCCTAGGACTGACCTTTTGGCTGGCATTCTCAATGGCCACCCCATGATTATGGAACTCTCTCCCCTTGGAGGTTTATCTAAGACTGTTCATCTTCAGGAAATAATGTAAGACCTTTCTATCTGGCCAGGTGTTTGCAGGCAGAGACAGGACTGGGTGTGGGTTAGTGGATTTTTTAAATTAATTGATTGATTGTGAGCTGCCCTGAGCAGGGGCGTAGCTAGGTTGGAATGGACCCAGGGACAAGAAATGGACTGTGCCCCCCCCCCCGGCCCAGCCCATCACCATAGACTCCCCTGTCCCCCAATGTCCTTATTGTATAAAACAGTCAACACAAACGTACTTAAATTAAACATTACTTATTAAACAAAATTAGTGTTATATAATTGTATAAAACAGTCAACACAAACGTACTTAAATTAAACATTATTTATTAAACAAAATTAGTGTTCTATAATTGTATAAAACAGTCAACAAACATACTTAAATATTATTTATTAAACAACAGTCTGAAGAAAACATGTACACAGCTACTGCAGTGGCCTCTTCCTTGCTTTTAACTCTGCAAACACATCAATTATTTTTGATACATCTAGCTTCCTTGCGCGTTCATTCTCAATTGACAGCAGAGCCAGGCCACTTAGTCTTTCCTGGGACATAGAGCTTCTCAGATAGCTCTTAATAATTAGCTGGACTGGACCTGTGGAATCCCTTGCCAGAGGATCTTGTGAAGAGGCCAATAGTGTAACTGAGTTCAAAAAGGGCTTGGGTACATTTTTAGAGGGTAGGTCTAAAAGTGGCTATTTAGTCAAGTTGGTCAGGAGCTGGGAATGGTTCACTCTGTTGTGGCCTGTTATGAACTTCTCTGAAGCAACCAACACCACCACTGTCGGAGACAGGATGCTGGGCTGGCTGGACCATACGCCTAGGTTCTTATGACATAACAAGCTTTCCTTTTTGTGGGGGTGCAGCTCTCCCTTCGTCCCCCCCCCCCCATCTGCCATGAGGCCCCAGCATTTTGACTGGTTGGCAGATTAGATTTGGCCCAACCAGTCTGACGCCCATTCGTTCTGGGGAACCACTCGGCATAGCAAGGACCCAGCTAACAATTCTAGGGGCAGGCAGTGCCGCTGGTCCAGGGCGCACTAGCCTGGGGTGCCCATGCTCTCAGGTGCAGCTGTGTCCCCTTCCATGGGGGAGGGGGGCAGATATGCACATTTTAGAGGATGCTTATGAGAAATGCAGGTTGCAGGGCTGCATTGGCTCCAGTGCAGCCCTGCAACCTGCATTTCACATGTGTCCTCTAAACATTTGCAATGAGATAGTCAGTATTCATAACACCTTACAAGAGGGTTGTACGGTTCTTGGGTGAAAACAGACATGATACTAACACGGCATTAACATTCGTTATGCATGTCGCAGGGCTGTATTGGTGCCCTGTGCAGCCCTGCAACATGCAGAAGAAATGTTAAAGTGGAGTTAACATCATGTCTGTTCTCACTCCCCAATCTACTTCCAGTCCCACCCCCCGACACGAGAGCAAAACAAAACCTGCTACAAAAATGGGATCCTCTAGGTTCTCAATATCAAGCTTCGCCTTTATGCATTCGTAACAAGAAGAATTTGCCATTTACTTCCATTTGCTTCCACAATCACTTTCTCCAAACTCAAAACATGTTCCCAAATCTGGGACAGATTTTTTTTTTCTTTTTCTCCAGCTTGAATGTTTAGGTTTTTCTCTCGGGCATTTACGTATTTATTTTTGGGGAATAAACCACAACTTTTTTGACTTCAACATGTATTTGTGATAGTAACCCCATTCATCGGAGCGTTGAGAGCACAATCGCTTCCAAAGCTTTAGGAGGATGAAAAAAAAAATTTCCTTTTGGTTTTTAGAGCCAGGAAAAAACCCCACAAACAGCTGACAACTTGATTTTATAAAGGAAGGAGGGGGGGGGGGACAAAACCTGGAGCTTGAAGCATCTTCACCTCGTCATTTTTAGATTTAAATTGGTCACCCTGAAAGAGATCTTTAGCCAAAATCAAACCTTTTTGCCTCAGATCAGAGGGCATGGCCCCTAACCTACTTGGTAGCAAGGAACTGTCAATTAGGAGGGCAACTAGGGTTGCTACCTACGCACATTTTTAAGCTACACTTATGAAAAATTCATGGTTCAGGGCCTGCATTGGCACCAGATGCCTGCAACCTGTATTTTTCATAAGTGTTCCTGCAACCTAGGCATAAGTGACAATCCTAAGAGCAACAACCACTTTCTTTCAGGCTGTGAGGCAAGCCCTCCTGTCCCCAAAGGCTGAACATTTGCAGAGCTAATATTATGCAGATCCAGTCTCGTCAGGATCCTTTTCAGCAACCTGACCCAGAGTGTGGGAACCTCTGTGCTTTCAGCCTCAAGCCCCCCTTGGCAGGTGTGAGACACAGCCTCCCTGTACACCTGGCAGGAGGATGGGAATTGCCAGCGGTCCCTAGAGGGTCCCCCTGCCAGGTGGAAGGGGTGGCAACGTTCTGGTTTTTAAAAACACAGAGCCAGGAACGGGGATTGATTTACTGCCTTTGCTTCCTGGTTGGGACTCTAGACTCTGAGCAGGAGGCTCTGCTCTGTCTGCCAGAGCCGTGAGGCGCTGGGGGAGAGATGGCCAGCCAGGCCCTTGATGCTCCCCAGGTGCGCCAAGCCTAAACCGAGCCTGCCCTCCCATTACTTCGAAGGCTTCTTGGAGAAGAAGTGGCCCCTGGAGAAGGTAGGGATGGGATGTTGGGAATGGATGCTCACCGATGCCGTCCACCCCCACCCCGCCGTCCCAGCGCAGCGGCGTTCTCTATACCCATCCCCCCGTCCCAGCAGCATAGACTCTCCCCGCGGCGGCCGGGCCCCCAGTCCCGGGCCGGCGGCGTTCTCCGAGTCCGACTCCTCTCCCCTGACTCCAGTGTGCACCCCAGTGCCCGCGGCCCCGCGCCGCCCGGGAACTAGTCCTGTCTGCCCCCCGCGCCCGCCCCCCACCAGCTGGGCCCCCAAAGTTCCAAACACCGACACACACACCCCTGGGCCCCGGCCTGCCCTTTCTTACCCCCGCCGGGCCGCCACTCCACTCCACACTCTCTGTCCGTGTCCCAAGGAGCCTGGGTCTGCCCGCCGCCGCCGCGCCACTGCAAAATGCGTGTGCCTCGGCCAGCTGTAGCTCGAATCACCGCCTGCCTGCCTGCCTCATGTCTTCTGCCGCTCTCACTGGACGCCGGCACATGCGCAATGGTTTCTAGTGCAGCGCATGGCTCACGCGTCAGGGAGGCGGGGCTAAGGCTTGCGGCGGCGAAGGCACAAGGCAGGAGGGATGATTGGGGGCCCGCCCGGCGGGTGGGCAGGGCCAGGGGGGGGCCACCTCCTTCTCAGCCGGGCCTCTGGGGTCCAGCCACAAAAAAAAATAAAAAAAATTTAAACGGCTTAGCTATCAGGGGGGACGGACTGTGTAGGCCCCCAACCATGGTGGGCCCCGTGACACATGTCCCGTCTGTCCCTATGATAGCTACGCCCCTGGCCCTGAGCCTTTATGGGAGGGTGACATACAATATAAATTTAAATAAATAAATATTGACTCCTGCATTGGCTCCAGACTCTGGCTTGCTTATTCCTTTTATAGACACCTGCTCATCAGACTGATCTCTTAGCTACTGCCCTCAGCATTGGCTCCAGACCTCAGCTTGCTCTACCATCCTGGTAATATGAACCTGCAAAGCCTCAACCCTTGGGCCCCAATCCTGTAAGGCCTCACTGCCCTAATTTCAGGTTGGCTAACAAAAGGTTCCCAAACTGTGGGCCAAGACCCTACGTGCAAGAGTGTGGACAGGCAGGGAAACTGCCCCAGGGCCCGCAGCATGGGGGCTTATGCTCCCTGGTGCAGCTGTGTTCCCTGCTGCTGGGAGGAGGGACTAGAAGGGGCCAATTCCATCCCAGCTACCCCTGCCTAAAGCCACTTTTAGACGTGTGCAGTGCACACGCAGCATAAAACCACACCGCGTGTAAATATCCTTCATGAGGACATTTTGCACATTAAAGCCGGTTGTGTGTTCTTTTAAAGCCATGAATTTAAAAGTTCAACGTCAAGGTATTTCATTCGCTTTCAAAAGAACATGTGACTGGCTTGAATATGTGCAAATAAAAACAGCCACCATGGGGTTATATCATCTGTGAGTGGACTCACGATCTTGACTGACATTTCATATACTTTGCAGGTTGTTGTGGCTATTTGGGCTTGCAAAATTATAGTTAAGTCTCAAGAAGAGGCTATGCAGGCTGACAGCTTGGGGGACTCCAGATTTAGGTGCACCTTGCAAATATAATACCCTGTTCCCTAAGTAGAAGAACTAGAACATGCTCATGAGGTAATGAACAGAATTTTCTTAGGTTCCTGGATGTTGGCATCCTGCTTTCATTCTAGTTCACATGGTACTAATTAAAGACTTGAGATAGCAAATCTACTGCTGGGAAAGACCTGAGAAAACCATTTAAACTCCATGGATACTCTTCATTAAGGGCCTAAGTGGTGCTGTAGGCTTTCTGCACCGCTGTGGAAAGTCCACCCTTGCTGGTGTAGGAGATTATTTCCACCCTGAGTTTTTCTAATCTAATCATGAATGATTTGCATTCAGGATGAAAGATAACATCTTTCATCCTGCGGTTCCTTGTTGCTGTAGTGTGCTTCTTACTAGCCAGAGATAGACTAGAGCACTGATATATATTTTTTTACCAATGTGTCACCTTACACCTGCTACCTAAGAGGAATCAGGACAGGGTAACTAACTAGGGAATACATCAGAGAATACTTGGCCAGTTTGAACTAATTCAGATCACCAGGGCCAGATCATATACACCCAAAGGAATTAGCTAATGAAATCTCATAGCCTTTAGCTATAATGTTTGAGAACTCATGGAGAAATGGTGAGGTCCCAGAGGACTGGTGAAGAACAACCATAGTACCTATGTTTAATAAAAGGAAAGAAGGAAGACCCAGCAATTATAGACTAGTTAGCCTGACTTCAATACCTGGGAAAATATTAGCATGACCCATAAAAGTTGATTTGTAGGTAACTAGAAGGAAAGGGAGTAATTACTAAGAGCCAACATGTATTTCTTAAAAATAAATCATGACAGACCATCGTAGTTTCCTTCTTTGATAAAGTAACCAGTGTTAGTAGGGGAAATGCAGTCAACATAGTGTATTATATCTTGTCTCCAGAAAGGCTTCTAATTTAATCCCATAAAACATTCTCCTAAGCAAGCTGGAAAAATGTGGGTTAGAAGAAATTGCTGTCAGGTGGTTACAGAATTGATTGAAAAATCACATTCAAAGGGTAATAATTAGTGGATCAGCTTTGAAGTGAGAAGTGGTACTAAGGAGAGTTCTGCAGGGGCCAGTTCTGGGTCCAGGGCTAGTCAATATTTTCATTAATTACTTGGATGAAAGTGTGGATAGTACACTTAGCAAATTTGCTGATGATACAAAATTGGGAGGGATTGCAAACACCTTACAGGATAGGATTAAAATTCAAAATGACCATGATAAAGACAAATATAAATTGCATGTAGGAAATAAAAACCCAATACATAAGAAATACAAGTTACAGGGCTGCATTGGTGCTAGTGCATCTCTGCAATCTGTATTTCTTATAAGTGTCCTAAAATTTGCATATCTGGCCACCCTATATCCAAGATGGGGAAATTATAGTACTCCGCAGTCTGCATACTTCGCACTGGTGAGGTCTCTTGGAGTACTGTATTCAGTTTTAAGATTGGCATTTCAATAAAGATATTGACAAACTGGAAGGGATTCAGAGGAGAGCAACGAAAGTGCTAGAAGGTTCTAGAATACAAGTCATATGAGAAAAGGTTGCTGGAACTGGGCATTTTTAGCCTTGAAAAATTAAGGTTAAAGGGGAACATGTTACCAGTTTTCATTAAAAAGAAGTCATTGCCACTGGAGGTAGGAGAAGAAGCAATGGATTTAAATATTAGGAAAAACTGTTACAACAGTTAACAGTGGAGCAGGCTGCCTACAGAAGTTGTGGAATCTCCTTCCCTGGAGGTTTTTAGGAGAAGCCTTCACAGGCATCTACCAGGGATGCTTTAGGCATAGAATATCCTGTCTCAGGGCAGGAGATTGAACTAGATGGTTCTTGAGGTACCTTACTATTTTCCATGTCTGATTCTAACCTTTCTCAAACCAGGTCTAACCTTTCTCAAACATGGTGGTTGAAATGTCAGTGGCCAGTCTATTCTAGCATTCCAAGCACCCCTGGCACATGGTTAGAGTAATGGTTCCCAAACTCTTGGCTTGGGTGGTCCCATTTGAGCCTACATATAATCCTGTCACCCCAGACACCATAACGTACCAACTGATCAAGTTACCGTATGGCTGAAAGAATCTGCTCAAAATTCTAGCAAATGACAACTGCAAACCAAGCTACTTGTCTATATGCAAAGAGAGATTATAGGTGTGATAGTCACATACTAAAGTCAATGGGAGCTAAGCCATTCAAAGAGGAGAGGGTAGCTCTCTATGTCTGTAACAAGGACAGAAAGGCTGGGCTGGTAGAGCACTGGCCCTTTAAGCAGGTAGCACCAGCTGGAGAGGTGCTGGAGCTATGAATAAAGGAGGACTGTGCCACAGTGGGTGCTAAGAGAGATGTAGGCACTGGTGCTAGAGGGGACAGCACCTAAGCACAGGTGTGGACCAGTGTCTGAGTGAGTAGAGTCAGCTGAACTGGGCTGGGCAGGGCCAAGACAGCCCTAAGGATTGAAAAGAGGGAAGCTCTCCGTCTGGGGAGATTAACAAGGAGTTAGGAAGGGCTCTGCCACATAAGTGCTGGGCCAGTCTGAAGCCAGCGCTGGTAATACCTGGCTCTAGGAAGGGTCTATGGAAGAGGCACCGTGAGACTTGCAGTGTGTGGACTGTGGGCTACTGGTTCCAGGAGGAACTGTGCCTGGCCAAATATGCTGATGTGAGCAGCTACCCAGAGACTACTTATTGGATCGTATGAAGCTGTTGGTGGTGGGTATTGAGCAGTGTAAATAAAGGATGCTTAAAAGCAAAGATCCGATGTGGGCTTAAGTCGTTGGGCTGCAGATCCTGACAATACTCACCCCTTGGGGCCCTCTCCTGTTGCAATGAATTCTACAATATTTCTATCGCAGTAACACTTTGAAACCCCATTGTGTATAGGAAAAAGACACCCCTGTGCCACAGAAATTAAATCTATGTATAAATATATAGTGCAAACTTTCTGACAAAGTCTAGTAGTTTTCTAGGCATAATTTGAGGCCTAGTATTTACCTATAAAGCTCTAAACATCTTGGGCCAAACATATCCAAAAGATCTGCTCTCAGATGTGCCATCTTTTGACTCCCAAGGTCACCTGAGAACAACCTTCAGGTAATTCCACCAGTGCACCAAGTCCACATGGTGAAGGCATGTAGAGAAAGATTCTTGGTGTCTGTGCCACAATTTTGGAACTTCTTTTCCCCAGCACATGGGCGGGGAAACTCAGGCCCAGGAGCCAAATGTGGCCTACGGCAAGTTTTTACGTGGCTCTTTTCCAGTTCCTGAATCTGGCTCTTGGATCCAATTCCTACTCCCACCCACTGAAAAACTAAGCTCAGGACAAGGGAGTGGAGATAGATATGGGCAAGTACACAAATCCATGATCCATGCCCTCTTTTTCTTGACTGCACCCCTTTCACACCCCAAATTCTATGCAGCTCTCAGAGCTTGTATTAATTTTCAAAGTGAGCAAAAGGTTACCCACCCCTGCCTTAGAGGTTCATCTGAGTCTGCGCATCTTTCAGAAGAAATGCAAAACTTTCTTATTAGGCCAGGCATTTAGTGGGTGGGGATAAGCCTTTTAAATGTTTGTATGGGGTTTATAGATTATATATCTAATTTTTACTTTCAATTTTATAGGGGTGGGAAACCGGTAGAATCCGGTATCCGATAATGCCGGTAACAGGCGTACCGGCATTATCGGATTCGACCCGGTAATCCGGACCCGGTACCGGATTCCAGGGTACCGGATTTTTTTACATTGCAGCCATTTAAAAATGGCTGCAATGTAAAAAAACTTAAAGCCCCAGCCAAAAAGTTTTTAAAAAAAAAACCCTCCCCGAGTCCAGGCTGCGCGGGTGGAAGGGGGGACACCCCCCACCCACCCTGCCCAGCCTGGCTTTTTGTTTTCAAAAAGAACAGAGTAAGAGCCAGAGCCAGAGGCGAGGCGAGCCCACCCCCTCCAGCACCAGCGGCCGCGGCGTCCCCGCAGCCGCCGGTAAGTATGACTCGATCCCTGGGGGGGGTGTTTAACACCCCCACCCCCCCCAGGGATCACCCCTACAGTGTGCTTGCCGCTTACCTTTGGGAGCTCCGGCGGCGGCGGGCGGTCCGGCGGCCTCAGCGCCGGCTGTGGCTGCCGGCGTCAGGACGCTGTAGGCCTTCCGGTGAACTTCCGGGTTTCACCGGAAGGCCTAGAGCGTCCTGAGGCCGGCAGCCACAGCCGGCGCTGAGGCCGCCGGACCGCCCGCCGCCGCCGGAGCTCCCAAAGGTAAG
>QEPC01006630.1:520314-530895 GCA_003113815.1 Sphenodon punctatus | reverse complement strand
AAACAAAAAGCCAGGCTGGGCAGGGTGGGTGGGGGGTGTCCCCCCTTCCACCCGCGCAGCCTGGGAGGGGGAGGGGGAGGGATATTTCATTGGTTTCAATGGGGACACAGCGCCCCATTGAAACCAATGAAATAAATCCGGTACCGGCATACCGGATTTAATCCGGGAATCCGGTTTTTAGAGAACCAGTAACCGGTAAATCCGGTAGCCGGTAATGGGCCCGGGGTCCCACCACTACAATTTTATACCATTTCTGTTATTTTTATTGAATATCTGTTTATGATGTTACCCACCCTGAGCATTCAAGGTTGGGTGGGTTTATCAATTTAAATAAATGAATAAATCTCAGCAAGGATGTGCATCTTGAGCATCAAGTCATATCTGATACCTACAAAGTCAAAACAAGTGTTTGTTCCTGTCAGTACTTTAGAACCAGTACTGCTAGGGATGTGCATGGGGCAAATGTTTGTATTTGTATCTGGTTTTGTGTTATATTTGTTTTATTTGTATTTGTAGCTTTATCCATGTTTCCTGCATTTTCTCTATTGCCATCAGTGTGGAAATGCAGTGAACATGGGTCCCTGCATATGGATCATTTTGGCATAGAATTGCAGCGAGTTTGACAGGCCTACAAGGAAAGGAAAATGCAGTTAAAACTGCTGCTAAGTCTGCTACCAATTTAAAAGGGGGCGGGTAGAGAATATGGATGGTGATAGGGAGATTTTTAGTTTAGGGAGAGTGGAATAGGTATGAGTCGCTCTTGTGGTGTCATTGGCTCAGGGGAACAGTCACCAATTTGGGGAAAATAGAGCATGGGTCTGACTCAGAGGAGTTCAATGGTTTGGGGGAGAATGGGGCATGGGTCTGGCTCGGGGTGAATGGGTCACTGGCTTAGGGAATGGGGTATAGGTCAAGGCTCAGGGGTGGTTGTTGGGGTGGGGAAATAGGTTAGGTGAGTGGCAGAATGAGTTCACCATTTCTTCTTGACTGGGCTGGGCCTGGCTGCAGTGCTGGAAACTCACTACAGGCTCCCCAAGCAGGCAGTTAAATTGAAACTCCGAGAGCAGCCTAGCTCCGAGCTGGGTATATGCTGCTGTAGTTGCTGGGGTCCAATTTGAGACCTGAGGTACCACGCGGGGGATTTGGGTTCACTTGGAACCCTAATACTAGTATATGTGTTTTGAATACAAAAGTTGAAAAGGCTTTTCTACTGTGTTTGTGTTTTACCAAAACCTGAATGCACTGTCCTAATGAAACGGCGGATTCCCTCCTGGCTTGTGTACTGTAGTGTAGAATTATATCAGCTAACATTCCAGTTGTGGAATGTTATCACTACTGACCACCATGTGATAGTCAAAAGTATTGATTAATCTGCAGATCTCATGGTAGAAAGTATGTGTCTTGTGAGCTGGATGTATTTGATATGGAGTTACTGAGAGAGAATAAACACAGCACAGCTTTTTATTGATTAGAAGTTACTGCATTGTAATGATGGATACAAACCAGTAGAACTCTGAGACCTCATCTGTCCCCAAGGTGGTTTTTGAACTGGAAGGATCAACAGATGCACACGGGCAGGCAATCAGAGCTCTCACAGCGTCCATCAGGGCAAGGTAATCATTTCTACTGAATAAGCAATTAAACAAACGCTGCTGAGAGAGGGAGGATTTCCAGGGTGGATCAATCCAGGCAGGGTGTGAGCAGAAAGCAGAAATGGATTGGATTTAATTGTGCTGAGAGACAGTTACTCTGGTTAGCAAAACAGGTTCCAGCCAGAGCAGATTATCCCATTTGGGAGGGAGGGAGAAACTGGAAGAGTTTCACCTGAATATTTTCTGTAGGAAATAGCAGAGGCAACCACTTCAAAATTTGGTTTCTGATTTTGCAGTAATAAGCAAGGCATGGGGATGCAGGTGGGTGATGCATATGCATGAGAGACTAATAAAACTAGTAAGACCTGGAAGGCTTTCAAACACCATAGCAATTACCAATTTTAAAATAGCCTTCCTTTGGGTGTAGGCCTATTATTCAAAATGTCTTCCTTCATTAGAGTTAGCTGGTGCTTGTACAGCTAAAGTAGTAACCAGGGGAGGGGAAACAGCTGGTGCTGCTGTTCCTGGGACATAGATGAGGCAGTGGCAGCCTTCTGATATTGTGGGGACAGTTCCCCAAAAGTACTTCATCAGAACCAACTGCAGTGGCCTGGGTTCCCTTGTTGCTCTGTGGATCTCTTTGGATAAGAGCGTTCATGGACAAAGAGCTACCCTGGGTAAATATATTCAGTAAATATGTGTGGTAATTATACAGAATACTGTTCTCAAGGGAACAGTAGTATGGAAACTGATTTGCATAAGAAATGTAGATTATTTGTGTAAATGAATGGTGTTATTTGTTTATAAAAACAGATTAAGACTGGTCTAAAGGGTGAGAACTAAACTATATCTAAGAGTTAGTACTCGGGCTATGCTTTCCAAGTGTTCTGCATGCATCGATCTAATTAATCTTTCCTTGTTTGTGTCTCTCGCCAGGCACTCTGTTTCATTTGGATCTTGCTGATTATGGAAAAAGTGAAGTCTCTGCCAAGTGGACAGCTTTCTAGTGTGATTTTAGCTGCTATCAGTTTTGGTTTTAGAAGCCTTTTCTGCTTTAGTATTCAATGAACAGAAAGCCCCCGTCGCCGCCAAAATGGCGGCGACGGGCCATTGTCGGCCCCCCCCCCTTTCTACTTACCAAAGAGGCGCCGGGAGCAACAGCGCGGCTGGTTGAGAGAGCCCCTGTAGCAGGGCTCTCTCTGCACGGGTTGCACGCAACCGCCCGACGCGCAGGCGCACTGCGCAGCGCGGGGTTTGGGGCTCCTCCCCTTTAGGAGGGAGGATCCCCTGAGCCGCGTGAGAGCGGCAGACGGGGAAAAGGAACTGGTGAAGCAGCAGCAGAGGCAATAGGCTGCTGCTTCCAGTCAGAGGCAAGGAAGGGGATAAAAAATAAAAAGAAAGATGGGTAGGGCAAAAAGAAAAGGGGATGGGGGAAAGAAAGGGAACAGTGGGGAGAGTGGCCGCCTCGCCCGGGAAAGGAGGGGGGAGGAAAGGGAAGGAGCTACCCCTGCTGGGTGCCCCACCCCTGGGGAGATATTGAAGAGACTCCAGCGCTGTGAGTTACAGCTGATGGAGAGGGAGCAGGCAAGGAGCCACGAGGACAATGGAGGAGCAATGGAGGCCACGGTGGAGGTGAGTGAGAGGGGCACGGCAGGGAACCCGGCCCCAACAGAGGATTGCCCCGAAGAGAGCCCACAGGAAGGCCACAACAGGAGCAGGGGGGGGAGGGCGATCATCCCCTACAGGGACGAAGTTGAGGGAGTAGAGCCCAGCCCCACTACTGCAGTAACACGCGGGGAAGTGCGGGCCTGGCAAGGGGAGTTGCTGGCCTCATCCCTCCCGGAGCAAACCCAGGTGGGGAGCCACCAGGGAGAAGGGCAAGGCGGGGAGGGTTCAACTTCGGGTCTGGGCCCATTGTTGGAGGCTATGTATGCGGCAGGAGCCCGTGAAGCCCCGAATAGAAATGAGGCAGAGGTGGGCGACCCAATAGGGGTCCCCGGCCTAGTGGAACATCAGTTAAGGGGACAGAACCAAGCCACACAGGGGGCTCAGCCACGCGAGACTGGATCAGGCAGGTACAGAGCGCGTGGAGGGGAGGGGGTTTCTCCTTTGTCTATGCAGGGGGACTCGCCACCAGCCAGGAGGAGACGCATGGAAGACCCCAGGTCAGGAGAACAACCCACATATGAAGAGTTATGGCAAAGGGTACAAGACCTGGAAAGAGAGCTACAAAGGGGCAGACGAGGGGCAGTCCAGCCCAGGGACCCGTCTGGACCAGCTGAGCCAGGTGGAGTAACGGAACAGGAACATGGGCCACGGGGCGGTATTGGGGGGAGGACAGCTTCCAGGGTAGTCGAAGGTACGACCCTGCCCCCAAGCCCACAAGAAGGAGACACGAGGGGAGAAAAAAGGGGGGAAACACCAGGTAACCCCACGGTTCCCCAGGGCCCCCGAAGGATGTGGTTGGAGGGAGAATGGGTGTGGGTTACACCAGCCCCCCCCCCCACAGGGGCACACCAACCAGCTAGGTCAGGGAACAATCAAGGGATAGAAGGGGGAGCAACAATGCCAGCCAGTTCAGAAGGCCCCCCGGCAACAGACAACGGAAGAGCTGGGGGGAACACCACCGCATACAAACGCCCCCCACCTCCGCCAGGAGGGGCCCACACTAGTGTGGGGGCCCCTTTCGGTGAACACCTACTGCCCGCCACAAAAGAAAAAATCTGGAAGGGTGAATACGTAGACGTGTTCGCCCTGATGTTTAGTGACCCCATACTGGATCACACCGAAAAGGAGGAAGACAAGGACAAAGAGAAGTTCCGCCGCCCTAAAGCGGACAGGAACTGGGCGAACTGGACGTCATCCTTCGCCGTCTATATGGGAGTGTTACTACAGGCCGACCCGGGGCGGGGATTAGAGCTCCACAAGTATGTGGATATAGTGCGGAGAGCATACACTACGGGTCCCCCAGGGGCATGGTTAAGATACGACGAGGCGTTTAGGCATAGGGCCGCCCTGAACCAGGGTTTGCGCTGGGATACCCACGCAATAGATTTATGGCTGGAATGTATGGTGGACGCTACCAGAGTACCATTGTCTGAGAGCGGACACGCATTAATAAAAGGGGGGGTAGCGGCAGCCAACGAACTTTTTCGTGGGGAAGGGAAAAAGAACACCCAAGGCACCCCGGGATACTGCTGGGAATATAACCAGGGTGCGCGATGTAATAGAAGCTCATGTAGATTTCGGCACGGATGCGCGGTGTGCGGGGGGGGACACCCAGTCACCAATTGCTTTAAACTTAGGCAGAGAAACGATAAGAGCAAGTTTCCACAGGGCGGTAGTTTTAACAAGGGGGGCCCAGGCCAGCCCGGTAGCGCCCGAGCTACGCAGGGGGCCAACACCGGTCAGAACTGATCGACTAGAACGGGCCCTGTATCTACACCCAAACTGCCAGGAGGTAGCATATATAGTAGAAGGGTTCAAAAATGGATTCAGGATACCCGCTGCGAATGTGAACCCTGTGTTGGCAGCGCGTAATCTGAAGTCCACAAGAGGGATGGAACACATAGTAAAAAGCAAAATAGAAAAGGAAGTAGAGGAAGGGAGAGTAGCAGGCCCCTTCAAACACCTTCCCATACCAAATCTTTTCATCTCTCCCTTAGGAGTAGTCCCAAAAAAGACAATAGGGGAATTTCGCCTCATTCATCACTTGTCCCATCCGAGAGGTAGATCTGTGAATGACTCCATTCCAAAGGAACTTACCACAATCAAATACGCATCTTTTGATGTGGCTGTGGATAAGGCCAGACGGATGGGACGAGGGGCATGGATGGCGAAATGTGATGTCAAATCGGCCTTTCGATTGTTACCCGTACACCCAGATAACTTTCATTTGCTAGGTTTTCATTTCGAGGGTCAGTATTATTTTGACCGGGCCATGCCGATGGGCTGCTCCATTTCTTGTTCGATTTTTGAGAGATTTAGCAGCATGATTGAATGGGTTTTCAAACAAAAGTGGAGAAAAGGGGAGATCACAAAATATCTCGATGACTTCCTAATAATAGGAAGCCCGCAAATAAGGGAATGTGCTGCGGCCTTGCGTTTATTTCAGGAAGTAGCAGCGGACCTTGGGGTCCCGCTGGCTCCTGGGAAGACTGAGGGCCCCAGTACTAAGATCACGTATCTAGGGATCGAGCTGGACACAGTGATGGAGCAGTCCAGCTTGCCGGCAAACAAAATTGAGGACATCAGAATTAAGATACAAGAATGTTTGGCCACAAAAAAGACCACTGTGCTGGCCCTGCAGTCCCTTGTGGGCAGCCTCAATTTTGCCTGCCGGGTAGTGGCCCCGGGCAGAGCCTTTCTAGCCCGCTTATATGAGAAACTAAGAGGAAAATTAGAACCACACCACAGGGTACGGGTAACAAATGAAATGAGAAAAGACCTAAACACATGGATAGAATTCCTAACTGACTTTAACGGGGTCAGCTTTTGGAGGACCAAATTATTATTAAGGGCGGACCTACAAGTGCAGTCCGATGCCGCAGGAGGATCGGGTTTCGGGATATATTTTAAAACCCGATGGTGTGCAGCACGGTGGCCCCAGGCATGGCATCAACAAGGTGTGACCCGTGACCTAACATTTTTAGAGCTGTTCCCAATCGTTGTTGCAGTGTTGGTGTGGACAGACCAGTTTGCCAACCGTTCGGTCCTATTCTGGTGCGACAACCTAGCGGTTGTCCACATAGTTAACACCTTGTCATCCAGATCCCCAAGGGTAATGGGCTTGGTACGTGTATTGGTATTAGCATGCCTCAAGGCGAACATTTTGTTTACGGCTAGACACGTACCTGGGATCGACAATGGCATAGCCGATGCCCTTTCTCGATTCCAGATAGCCCGATTCCGAGAGTTGGCACCGGAGGCCAGTTTGGTCCCCGAACCATTGCCACCAGCCTTATGGAGCCTTGGGGAATAACAGCACAGGCCATCATACAGGGATCGTTGGCCCCGAGAACCCAGGCCTCATACGGTAGGGCACTTAGGGAATTCCAAGAATTTCGGCACATTAAAGGATGGGAGGTTGGTTTTCCCATCACCGAGCCCGAGGTGATCCAATTTGCAATGCAGCAAAGGGACAGAGGATTAACAGCAGGTACCATAGGAGGGAAAGTGGCAGCCTTAGTATTTGCCAACCGCCTTATGGGCTTCCCATCACCAGACAGGGGATTTTTCATCAGGCACATGTTAGAGAGCTGGTCCAGGACCCCTCGTCCTCCGCCAAAAATTCGTAAGCCGCTCACTACGCCGAGATTGTTGCAGGTCATTGGGGTCTTACCAGGTGTGTGCTATAATGCATATGAGGTACAGCTGTTCACGACGGTTTATGTGGTGACATTTTTGGGGGGATTCCGAATTAGCGAAGTGGTGGCGGCCAACTCCAGAGATAGGTCTGACACTGCCCTTCAGATCGCAGATGTCACAATAGGAAGGGATAAAGTAGCCATACGCCTCCGCAGGTTTAAGGCCGACCAGCGGAGTAGGGGACACACGGTTCCTTTGCATAGGTGTGGTCAAACTGCAATATGCCCTGTCCAGCTCATAGGACAATACGTAGAGGCGAGGCCCCTTAGAACTGGGCACCTTTTTATTCATCAGAATGGGGTTCCCCTCACCAGTCACCAATTTATGGCAGTGTTCCGAAAGGCCCTGTACAAGGTTGGGCTGCCCCCTCAGGATTTTGGATCCCATTCGTTCAGGATAGGGGCGGCCACTTCAGCGGCTGAAGCCGGGTTGCCGGAGCAGGCTATCAAGGCGGTAGGGAGATGGAGGTCCGGAGCCTACAAGAGATACATCAAACCTTACCCTCACTAACAAGTCTGTCTTTTATTAGGGATGGGACCCAGAGGCGGTACGAGAAGCGAAGTATGGATTGTGGGTCACAGTATCGTGCGATGGGCAAGCAGAGCGGCTGCACTGTCAGAATGGGGAACCCAATTAGGCCTAGGTGACCTCGCAAAAATCAGATGGAACGGGACCAGCGGAATGCGCTGGGCACAACTCCTGCCGGTATTGAAACACATGGAAAAAGGCAATAAACCCGACATAATAATCATCCATTTAGGGGAGAATGACATCACGTCAAATAAGGGAGTAAAATTGATAATACAGATCAAAACAGATTTACTAACAGTAAAAGATTGGTTCAAAGATGCAAAATTGATATGGACGAATTGGCTACCCAGAATTAGGTGGAAGGGAGCTCGGAAACCGGGCAAGGTAGACAAAACTAGAAAAGGGATCAATAAGGAGATATCAAAATGGGCTTACAGTGTAGGGGGTGCAGTCATTAATCACTCAGGGATAGTGCACACCAACAACACTTTATACAGAGAAGACGGAGTCCATTTATCTGATCAAGGCAATCGATTGTATTTGACCACTCTGGTGGAACATCTCAATGGAGTTCTGATTTCCTAGGCGGTGGGGGACGGGACTTTTTTCCAAAGCCCCTTTGTGGCGGGGGTCCAGCAGGCTCGGTTAGGATAAATAGGTTAAGATAGCTAAAAGAGTCATCTCCATAAGAGATGGGGTTGTGAGGTATTGTGTAATGACGGGCACAGCATGCACAATCGTCATAACCCTGGGAGGGGTACTCCGCAGGATAAGCAGGGGCGTGCACAGCCTCCACATTCTGCGGGGTACTCACCGACTTACTCACGCCCACAAGGGGCACACCCCCTTTTGGCCAGTGCACTGTTGCAGTCAAAGGAGGGGACGGTTCAAGTTAAGGTACTGATAATGGAAGGCGCTTCCATGCAGTACTCAGTTATAGTTAAAAAGTATCGTTAACTCCTAGCAGGCTGGACCCATGATTGCTGGTGCAATCCCCCACCGGCCTTTACCTTTGGTTGTTTGAATAAAGTGCGGCCAAGCTGTTTAAACCAAACATTAAGTCTCTGCGTCTCTTTGGGGGGGGTGCAAGGACAAAGAACTTTTGGTCAATGTTGTAGCGAAAACTCTTAACAGTGTTTCCAAGATTCAGGAGCATGAAAGGTTAGGCTTTGGAAAAGTTTCTTGTACCCTCTCCCTCTGCTCAGCCATCAAGAATGGTTGGGCTAATGAGCTACATTCCGGAGCCAGAGCTCTGCTTGACGTGGGCATAGGGAGGAAATCAATGAGCCAATTAAGGCTCCTTGAGGGTTCGTTCCAGTTCATATTACTCAGGACTGCTCTCCCCTGCTGAACCGCCAATGCCTAGTCTTGCTAATGGAGGGTTGTGTAGCATTGCACCAGTGGAGGATTTGCCACCTTTCTCCCCAGAACACAACTTACACCAAGGCACAGGTGCCCCATCTGCAGCAGGGTCAGTCTGCCTTGGAGCTCCTCCAACCTGGAAGTTCTTGACTGAGGGTGAAAACAGATATGACACTAACCACCCTTTAACCACCCTTGGTGGTTATTTATGCATGTTGTAGGGCTGTATTGGTGCCCTATGCAGCCCTGAAACATGCATAAATGACCACCAAGGGTGGTTAACGTCATGTCTGTTTTCACCCTGAGTTGCCACCAGATTACAGGCCCTTAGCAATATGAGGAAGACAAAGTCACATAGAAATATAAGGGAATTAAAGATTTTTAAGGAAGTGGCTGATGTACAATTGAAGAAGCCTTGATGTAGTATAATTAGAAGAAAACCAATATCATAAAGCAACTAGTATTTCACAAGTTTTGAGAGAGTCAATAATCCTGTAGGAGAGGGTACCAGTATTTATCCTAGGAGACTGCCACAAAACTGGAAAAATTCCCTGACAAGTAACTACATGAAGACTACCATGTAGGATTCACAAGGAAACATTTTGAGGTAGGATTTAAACACACGACAACATTTGGTACAGAAGATAAAACACAGAGAGAAGGCATTTTGAGTTGAAGCAAACAACAGAATTTGGAAGAATACAAATGCAAGACTTAAGATGCTGCTAGCTCCCTCCTGCCTGCAGCACATGATTGTGGTAAGAACCCAGTGCTGCTGTCTGCACTCAGAGCTGTGTGCATACCCACACATTTTGTAACAGTTGTGAACTCCTGCCACAAGAGTTCACATGTGCTCCTACTTATGCCTGTGCCATTGAGAAACACCCCTAGTGAGAACAGAACGTTCTGTAAAGCACCAAGTACATAGCTTGTGCTATACAAATGCTTATAATAATAATAATAAATTAATAATTGGGGGGGTTTGAGGAACAATGCAGATCTGAAGTCCTCTAGAACAGAAACAGGTACTCAACAAGCCAGGAAAACCCATTGAATCTACACTACTAAAACATAAAATGGCATTTTGGAAAGTAACTGATATCAATTTGTGATCCTTTGGGTACCTGTTTTAGTTGTTCTGTTTAAGGGTTTTCCAATTTGGTTTTTTTTCAGTTTGGTTATTTCCAGTACTTTGGTCATGTCAATATTTCAGTTGTGTTGTTTCAGTCATGTCTGCAATATAGTGCATGTACAAGTGCTGAAAATGATGTAACCAAAATACTGAAATGATTAAACAAAAACCAAAAACCAGCTGAACCAAACTAACTCTCCCTGAATGAATACATTCATTCTGCTCCCTCCCAGCCTTCTAAATCCCTCATGAAAACCCACCTCTTCATCCAGCTTTTCCTGGCTTCTCATCCCCTTAGTCTTTTCCCTGATTTTCGTAGGGTCTCCTTCTCCCCTGTAACTAAGCTAAGCAGGTACACCTGCAACTTCTTGGGTGTATTTCTGTCTCTCCTTCTGTTCCCCTCCCCATCTTTGTCTCTCTTAGATTGTAAGCCCACTGGGGCAGAGACCTAAGAACATGAAATTCTACTCCAGCTGCCTTGACTTCCTATCTTCCAACTCCTCCCTTGACCCCCTCCAATCTGGCTTCCGCCCCCTTCATTCTACTGAAACTGCTCTCGCTAAGATCACCAACGATCTTCTGGTGGCTAAATCTAAA
>QEPC01006630.1:491018-517714 GCA_003113815.1 Sphenodon punctatus | reverse complement strand
GCTTCTGGCGCTGCTTGCGGCCGAATGCCGCGGCTCGCGCGCCTTCCCGATCACGTGGCTCCCCTGAGCCAATCAGCTCAGCGCATTTTCGCGCCTCTTTCCCTTTGCATGCTGCAACGGCCTCTCTGCAGCATGCAAGGGATCGCCCTGCCGGAGCAGTCTTGGGCGGCTTCCCGCCCCCGCACGTGTGCCGTTATTCCCCTGATGGGGCGGGCACAAATCTGTCCCCGCTGCGCACAAGGCGGCAGCGGGGTCCATTTTATAGACCTCTGTCTTATCTCCTCTGTCGTCTCTTCTCCAAGCTGAAGAACACAAATCTACCAAGCCTCCCCTCATACAGGAGCCCTTCCATGCCCTTGATAATTTTTGTTGCTCTTCTCTGTACCTTTTCCAGTTCAGCTATGTCTTTTTTGAGATGGGGCAACCAGAACTGCACACAATATTCGAGGTGAGGTCGCACCATTGATTTGTACAGAGGAGGCATTATGACATCCTCAGTTTTATTCACTATCTCCTTCCAAATAATTCCTAACATTCGTTTTGCTTTTTTGACTGCTGCTGTGAACTGCGCTGTGGATTTCATTGTATTGTCCACAACCACCCCCAGATCCTTTTCCTGAGTAGTAACTCCTAGCTTAGTACCCAGCATTGTGTATGCATAATTTGGATTATTTTTCTCTACGTGCATCACTTTGCACTTGTCCACATTAAATCTCATTTGCCATTTAGATGCCCAGGCACCCAGTCTCAAAAGATTACATTGCAGTTCCTCACAGTCCGCTCATGTTTTAAATACTTTGAATAACTTGGTGTCATCTGCAAATTTGATCACCTCACTCTTAGCACCCTTTTCCAAATCATGAATAAATAAATTAAACAGCACTGATCCCAATATAGTTCCCTGAGGCACACCACTTTTTACATCTATCCATTGTGAAAACTGACCATTTAGTCCAACCCTTTGCTTTCTATCTTTTAACCAGTTTTTGATCCATAGTAAGACACTACCTCCTATCCCATGACTTTTTAACTTTCTCAGAAGTCTCTCATGAGGGACCTTATAAAACGATTTCTGGAAATCCAGGAACACTATATCTACCGGGTCTCCCCTGTCCACATGCTTATTTACACCCTCAAAGAATTCCAACAGGTTAGTGAGACCTGACTTACCTTTACTAAATCCATGTTGACTCTTCCCCATTAAGCCATGTTTGTCAACATGCCCTGTAATTCTGTCCTTAATGATGGCTTCTACCATTTTGCCCAGCACAGACGTCAAGCTTACTGGTCTGTAATTGATGATTCTAAAGCAGCAGGTACATTGCTTGTGCTATATACTTATATTAATAACCAGAAGAATAGAAACTTAAAATGGATTAGCCAAAAAATAAGATATGAAAATACCTGTTTTGGTCATGGGCATAATTCAAGTACACGAAGAGCTACCCGGAAATGCAAATTATACCCACAAATAATAAATCCACTACTGATTTCAGCTCTCTCCAACCTGCTCACAGAGCTTACTCTGAATAAGTATCCATGGTGTTCTTTGTTTTTTCAAATTCAGTGCCATAGTCTTAATGGTTTCTCTGAAAATGAAACCAACAGACAGAGCCCAGGAATGCCATTTCTCTATCCAGCCACTCTTCTCTGCTGGTGACTTGATGCTTCATTCTCTAAGCCATGATGCTTTTTTATAAAGTAGTAATACTTCCTGCTGCGCTCAACACTTTGCTTGATGCAGCTCATAAATTACCTTCCCTCTATGGAAATTCAGACCCTAAATTCCTGACATGCTTAGCTGTCCCATAGTTTGATATCAATGTCCCGTTCTTCTTGAGTTTGATAGTTAGATCCATGCAAAACTCAGCAGTTTCATGAGGCAAGGGGTTCAAGTCAAGATACAAAAGGCTGATCCAGATTTCAAGCACCATGAAGTTCAAGGATGTCTAGTGCAAGGGTTGGTTGCCATTCACATACAGAGGTTTAAGTGCCCTTTACCTGATCAGGGACACACCTGATTCTCCAAGGTAATAATGAACAATGGATTAATTTTATTTGCCTCTGTGCTCAGCTTTATCATTAACAGCTATAGAAGAGAACCCTTTCAGACATCAGGAGCCAATCGTCCTCCGTAACCCTCTCAATAAATCATGGCTCCAATGTCTCCTCCAGCCTACCAAAATTCCTTCAAAATCCATCACCCATTGTTCTTGCGGTGGTTGCTGCCTCATCCACCCCCTGCAACCCAACAACCCCAGTAGTCTCCATGATCCTCATGATGCTTGCAGGTCCTTGGGCACCACTCCTCCCGGGAGTCCCCAGTACCTCTATCTACACACATCTCTCTGCATCTGCTTTCGATGAGCTCTTCCCTCATGCTGTCACCCGGCTCGAGCCTATCTCCAGGCAAGTCTCCATCTCCAGCGTTGCCTTGTGTCTCTTTACACAAGCTCAACCTTCTAGCTGGGAGCTGTGGGCGCCGGCGCACTGCTCTCATACCCCACACAGGTACCCTCCTTCCTGTCCCAGATCACCCCCTTTTCCCAGGCTGCTTGGTGGCAGTCATGGGGTTGCCCCACATTCTCCACCATACATAGCAGGGAAGGAGGGTTACCCATGTGAGTACCTGCAGGATGCCACCCAACAGTCATGCCACTCAGTCTCTGGCGTTCTCCACAGCGTTTTTATTGGTCTACACATTAACAGTTACCCCAAGCCAGGCACAACTGTCTAGCCCTGGTGTCACGTCACAAGCCTCTCCACAGAGCTGTGTCCTGATGCTCTGCTGGCCAGGCACAGTCCCTCCTGCAGCCTGCCAGACCTCGAAGTCTACGCAGCCCTGTGTGCTTCTCTGGCTCTCTTCTTCAGAGCTCTCAGCTCTGTGGACGGCTTTCCCCCAAGCCTTTCTCTCTGAGCTGCTAGGTCAGTCTCTCCCCATACCTTTCTCCCTGAGCTCCCAGCTCAGTCTGCTGAGTTCTGGGTTGGCTCCCACTATACCTGGCCCATCTGGCCTTACTGGGGCACTCTCTCTGGCCTGGGATGCGCTCTCTTAAAGGGCAGAGGTATGGCAGGCACTCTGCCCTGCTACACTGTCCCAAAAGCAACATTAAGCCCAGTGCAAGCTGGGACAGGACTTTGGGTGCTCAACTAGCATTGAAGGCAGGAGCTATACAAAGGCAGTGTAAGTGTGATCAGCAAAGCTGCTTGTTTCAAAATTTGAGGTTTTATTTTACTTGTGATATAACCCAGTCAGGGGGGATGGAACATGGATCACAAATTCCCCTCTTATCCCTAGCACTGGCCCCTCTGCATCATAACTATAGCACCTTGTTATGGGGACAGTAGGAGCAGTTTTGCACTTTCACTTTGTCAGATCGCCAGGTGCTTCGTGCTGCTTTGACCTCCTGAATATTCATCGCTGTGGCTTGGTGCAGCTGTGAGCTCATTAGCAGCAGCATCACTGGAAGGGATGGTCTCCCAGAACAGAGAGCAGAGTAGCAAGGCTAGAACATCCTTATGCCTTGGCAATCTCTGGCTGACAGCATGGCCCTTTGGTGCTCTGGTAGCTGGGAGTTCAGACTGCTGAAGCTTTCACCAGCAAATACTTCATCGCCTCACCTTTAAAAAGTGCCTGAAGACTTTGTTTTATGCTCCAGGTGCATTTAGGGTAGGGAACCTTTCCCACCCAGGGGCCACTTTGAAAGTTAATATAAGTTCCATGGACTGCATAGAAGTTGGGGACAGAGGTGCTTAAGGAGTGTGCCAAGGTCAGCCTTACAACAGGGCAACCGAGGGCGACTGCCCCAGGTCAGACTATTCTCTCTATGGAGCTAGGAAATGGCTTCTGCTTTCACTAGGGCATCACAGTGGGGTCCCAAACACTATCACCTCTGTCTTGGGCTCTGCAGAGGGTGCCCCCAAAGGGTCATGGCCATGGGGGAGCACCAGAGGCCTCATGTTTTATATTCGCCCTAGACCCTGAAAATTCAAAGGCCAGCCTGGGGATGCGCTCAGGAAGAAGAGGGTCCAGATGATGGATCTGTGCCATAGATCTGTCCCCTATCCTTGTGTGCATGTCGCATCTAAGCTCCCTTACTCTGAGCTCAGTCTTTCAGTGCTTTGCAGTAGGAACTGGATCTTGGGGCCAGATCCAGGAACTGGAAAGGGGCCACATAAAAACTACCTGCAGGCTGCATTTGGCCCATGGGCCTGAGGTTCCCCATCACTGGGTTGAGATCCACTGCAGGATTATATTTTTCATTCTTCAGGCTTATATTATCAATGTGATGCTGGAAGAGGTTCTAGAGAAAATTGACAAACTAAATATTAACAAATCACTGAGACCAGATGGTATACACCCGAGTTCTGAAGGAACTCAAATATGAAATTGCAGACCCCCCTACTGGTAATTTGTAACCTATTGTCAAAACCTATCATTATACGGGAGGACTAGAGGGTAGTGAATGTAACACCAATATTTTTAAAGGGCTCCAGAGATGATCTTGGAAACTACAGACTGGTAAGCCCAATGTCTGTGCTGGGGAAAGTGGTGGAGATGATTATTCAGAACAGAATTATGGGGCATATTGATAAGCATGGGGAGCCTGGCCTGTTCTCTCCCCTCCCCGTTGCCAGCAGACCCGTGAAGACCCTTCGAGGGAGCACACTCACTGGGAGTCCCAGCAGTACCTTGCACTGGAGGGATTTGTGGATTTTCCTGCCTAATTGGTTGAGGGGCAGTTCAGGTGTGTGAGGGGTGGGGCTATATCCCCAATAGACTTCAGAAGCTGCCGCTGCGTCTGGGAGAGGCAAGCCTGACCTGTTACCTCCCCACCACCCCCACCCCGTTGCCAGCAGACCTGTGAAGACCCCCCTGAGGGAGCATGCTCACTGGGAGCCCCAGCAGTACCTTGCACCGGAGGGATTTGTGGATTTTCCTGCCTGATTGGTTGAGGGGCAGTTCAGGTGTGTGAGGGTGGGGTTATATCCCCAATAGACTTCATAAGCTGCCGCCGTGCCCGGTGGTGTTGGAGACGTGCATCAGGGCAGTGCGCCTAAGGGCTGCGCGCACAAGGGTGCATCCTTGTGTGCGTGGCCTTAGGCGAGTGCCAGGCGTAGGGCGCCAGTTTTGCATTGATTACTCGGGCCCTTCGGTGGTGAATTTTTGCAGCCCTTCCTCCGACCAACCTTTTATTGTTGTCCTGGGGAATTTGTGGAGCAGTACCGTCGGGTAAGCTGTTTGCTTTTGGCTGGTAAGCCTTACATTCTAGTCAAAATGACCAAGAAGGGGAAACAAACAATAATTACAAGGGCTCATGGGAGACAACTAAAACTTACTGATCTAGTTGCAAATGGTCAGACTATCAACTCCGATGTAGGGAATGGGCCTCTGCTGACCCCTTTGGATTGTGACTTTGTGACACCAGATGAGCCAGCTATAACGGATGCCCATTTTGCTACTCCCCGGCAGCCTGCTTCTCCTCCCCACCCTGTGCCACCGGCTCCCCCAATAGTTTCCTCTGTTCATTTGGCACCTTTATGTGGGGACCAGGGGGCAAATACTTTACCGTTGAGTTATGAGAGGGGGAAATGTATGTATTGTACCTCGGATGTAGTACCTCCGAGTTTGAAGGGTTCAATGTCATCGCTTGCCGTTTGGGTGAAGGGTCTGGAATCACAGCTTCTAGTACTTCAAGCCCAGCTGCAGGAGATGTCAAAACTTTATGATACATTGGAGGCCACTCTGGGTGAGATGGTAGGCAGGCACTCTACCCAGGGGTTAGTTGCCTCCACGCAAACTTTAGATCCCCTAGAACCTTTTTCCACTTTGCCCCCTCTACTGGGATGTAGGGATAGAAAGGCTCCCTCTCTGGCCATTTGCCCTAAGCTACGGTTAATTCATGAAGCCCTGGCACTTAGGATTTTGCCATTACCTAATGGTTATGCACCCCCTTGGGACACTAAGTTTAGGATACTTCGTCATCTGAGTGCCATTTTGGGGTATATGGTCCCAGCCCATCATGTGGTACGGTTTGTATACCTACCTTTTCTGGGTTGGGAACAGAAAGTTGTTCTTTACTTTCGCACTCAGTCTATTGCTGATAGTTTACGTTTCCAATCCTCTCTTTTGGCCTCATGGGGGATTATTACATCTAGGGTCTTTCTGAAACCTGGTATCTGTGCACTTGTCCACTCTCGGCCTGGGCTTTACCAGGCTGTCTCAGGGCCCAATAGTCCGGGTACCCATGAGACATTAAAGAATCCCAATTGTACCCAGGCAGTGGAGCAGGCATTTTCTCCCTCCCCTATTGAATCTATTAAGGATAGGATTAGGGATCTGGCACAGCCAGATTCCCTCAATTCTCATTTAGAACCTACGGTAATTTCCAAGGAAAGCTCTAGCCATTTTCCTTCCACACAGCCAGTTACTTCTTGTGGGGAAGGTCCTTTGATGGCTATGCAGCTGGAGCCTCGGTGCTCCCCTGCGAGGGACTTCCAACGTTCCTTGGGGTCTCAGCTTATTGATCAAAATAAGGGGTTACAGTGTGTGGGGTTGAAACTTTCTGCCCATACTTCTTCTGATAGGGGATATAGTGAGTCTATTAGCCATCAACAACCCCTGCGCTGCCCTATAGTACTGAGCCCACATTTGGCGAAGCAGTTGCCCATTTTGCAACTGGGTTTCCCTCCTCGTGCAGCTTTGCTATTGGAGGAACTTAGGGCAGTAGATCCCATGTGCAGGGTTGTTGTAAGTAGACCTGCCAGATAGCTTATCCTTGCATGGGGTATTCTTTGGGGGGATGGCCTGATTAATGAATGTATTTAGAAGTATTATTGCCCTGTTCCCCTTTTGTAATTTTATACTAGAGAAGATAATGGGCTTATTTATGTATTATTTTGCCAATCAGCCAATTGCTGATGTGCACATGTGTACTTCCTATTTATTGGGCATTGTTAAGGTCTTTCTTTCTGTTATAGGTTTGTTTATTTAACTTTTAAGATTCTTGCTTACTCCATAGGCTGATAGCTTTGTAGAATCAGCATATAGAATTGTGGTTTTTTAGGTATTCTAAGGCTCCCTTATGCTTCTATGTCCTTTATGCAATTGTTCTTTTGTGGTCACATATTTGGCCTTCCAGGGCCTGTTTTTACCTTTATGTATATGGGATTTTTTCTTCTCCTTAAATACCACCAATTTGTAGGTGGTAAAGGATGTGGTCCTTATTCCCTTCTAGATCCAGGGTTATCCATTGTGCTAAAAGTTTTCTGGATCTAAGCATTAAAAGGGAAGCCCTGATTTATTGTAGGCTTTCTAGTTTGAACTCCTGGAGAATACCTGTTTATATTAGAAGCTGGGAAGCAGGGTTATCCATGAACAGTTTTTAGGGAATGGATTATGTATGTATTTGTTTGTGTATGTTTGTTTGTAAAGCAATGGCCTACGGCTACGCTTTTAATAAACTATTGATTGATAAGCATGGCTTACTGGGGAAGAGTCAACATGGATTTAGCAAAGGGAAATCGTACCTCACTACTAATTTATTGGAGATTTTTGTGTGTGTGTGAATAAACATGTGGATAAGAGGGAGACAGCTGATATAGTGTATATGGATTTTCAGGAAATGTTTGATAAGGTCCCTCATGAGAGACTCTTGAGGAAATTAGAAAGTCTTGGGCTAAGACGCAGTGTCCTATTGTGGATTCGTAACTGGTTAAAGGATAAGAAGCAAGCAAAGAGGACTAAATGGTCCGTTTTCACAATGGAGTGAAGTAAATAGTGGAGTGCCCCAGGGATCTGTACTGGGACTAGTGCTGCTTAATGTATTCATTAATGATCTGGAAAGGGGAGTAATGAGTGAGGCGATCAAATTTGCAGATGGCACCAAGTTATTCAAGGAAGTTTAAACAGGAGTGGATTTTGAAGAATTGCAAGAGGATCTTGCAAGACTGAATGACTGGCCATCTTAATGGCAGATGAAATTTAATGTGGACAAGTGGAACGTGATGCACATAGGGAAAAGCAATCCAAACATTATGTACACAATGCTGGGTTCTAAATTAGGTGTTACCACTCAGGGTCTTTTTAGACAAGCAGGATTTAAACTGCAGTTTGAACCCACAGCTCTTGGACACCTGTGCAGGGGGGCTTTAGACGCTCCTCCGTGAACCGGAAGTCGCCCAGGCGCCATTAGAAACTGCAACCCTGGGTGACTTCCGAGCGTTTTGAAATGTGCCGTAGTACAGTCCTCAATTATCAAGGTATTACTACGCTGCATCTCAAAACACACAGGAGTTGCCTGGTGCCGCTGTTTCTAATGGTGCCCGGGCGACGTCCGGTTCACGAAGGAGCGTCTAAAGCTCCCCCATGGAGGTGTCCAAGAGCCGTGGGTTCAAACCGAGGTTTTAAGCACCTTGGAGTCATTGTGGACAATACATTGAAATCATCAGCTCAGTATGCAGTGGCTCTCAAAAAAGCAAACAGAATCTTAGGAATTATTCAGAAGGGGATAGTGAATAAAACTGGAAATATCATAATGCATGGTATGACCTCCACACCTTGAATATTGTGTGCAGTTGTGGTTACCCCATCTCATAGAAGATATAGTAGAAAGATACAGAGAAAAGCAACAAATATGATAAGGGGTATGGAACAGCTCCCTATAAAGAGAGGCTGGATAGGTTGGAGCTGTTCAGCTTGGAGAAGAGATGATTGAGAGGGTGTCCTGTCTTAGGCCGTTTTCAGACGAGCGCGGCGGCGCCCGCGCTTGTTTCTTTAAAAAGCCGGCAGCCCGTTCTACACGAGATGCTGCCGCCGTATACGCGCATGCGCGGCCGACGCGCATCCATTTCCGTGCACGAACTGACCGGGTCGGCGATCGAGGCTGCTGGTCAGACGCGGCCGGAAATGGATGCGCGTCGGGCCGCACATGCGCGTATTCGGCGGCAGCGTCTCGTGTAGAACGGGCTGCCGGCTTTTTTGGAAACAAGCGTGGGCGCCGCCGCGCTCGTCTAAAAACGGCCTTAGTTACAGAGCATTTTGTTACTTGTTATACTGCCACCTGGTGTCTGTTCCATGACTTGCTCTCCATGTCTCATCTGTAAATCTGTGAGCCACTAACCAGCTTTTTGTACCTAGTGATCAGGCTGTCAGTATCGCTTGATTGTACCCAGGGAGGAACTCTGAACTCTGGAAAAGGTCAGGGTTTAGACAGACTAACCATTTTGAGGCAGCTCTCTGAACTGATCACACACAATCAGAGCTACAGCTTGGAAAAGGGCTGGCTTTGCACTGTCTTCTTACCTGATTCAGCTTCACGCAATTCATTCTGCCTAGCAGGCAGCTAACCGTTCTTCATATTCTGTATTTTCAAGTTTGTTATTCCCCAAGTTGTGCCTTCAATAAATATGATGCAGTTTGAAGAATTAGCTTGTTTGCTAATATGGTGTTTTGGATGGGAGTTTAGCCGTCTGGGTAGCCACACTGAGCTCCGTGTGACGAGGCCAGGATAGAGGGGATAGGATAGAAGATTATAAAATTATGAGTGGTGTGGAACAAGTTAATAGGGAACAGTTAATGAAACTATTAAAAACTCCATTAAAAAATAAAAGGAAGCATTTTTTCACTCAGCGCACAATTAATCTGTGGAATTTGTTGCCAGAAGATGTGGTCAAGACCATTAGTGTAGCTGGGTTTAAGAAAGGACTGGACAAGTTTCTGGAGAATAGGTCCCCATTAGCAGCAATTAGCCAGGGAGGTTTGGGGAATGTAACCTCTTACTGTTGGGAGCTGGGAGTGAACAACAGGGAATGGATTTGCCCCATCAGACCTGTTAGTACTTCTTCCAAATGACCAAAACTTGACCACTGGCGGAGATGGGGTGCTGGGCTCCGTGGACCATTGGTCTGATCTAGTGTGGCATTACATATGTTCTCCCTTTTACTCTTTCCCTTTAAAATCGTTGAAAAACTGTCATTTATTGTATTTTGTGTTTTATTGCATTTATTTTTGTGAAGTGCCCTTCATGCTATCTGGCAGGAGATCACTATAGTAATAATAATTTTATTTATAACCCGGCTGGCCCCAGGATTGACGGAGTGAGGTGGTGCCTGAAATTCACCTCTATTCCCTCCCTGGTTTTGTGGTTGAGGATCTACTCCCCATGTTGCCCAATCAATGCAGCTACACAAGCTGCTTCATTTGCCAACACCATCTTTCTGGCACGTCTCGCCACCAGCCTTAAAGAAAGATCTAAAGAAAAATCCAAGCTGGTAACTCCTGCCCAGCTCAGGTAGCTGCAGCTGCCAGGTGCATGCTTTGCTGTGTATTTCAGCTAACATTAATCTCCAGTGCTGCCCGGCTGGATGCAGTTAGTTTGTATTTTTCAGGGGAAGGGGTTCTTTATCTGTGGAATGTCAGCTCCTTGCATTGAACAGATGATCTGAGGAAAACAAAGATCTGCCTGGATTGGAGGGGAATGGAATGGAGACATTCATTTCCCCAGAATAGGTGGTGTAACAAATCAATCCCGACTGCACTGATAAATTGAACTTCAAGCTTGGCGAGGTTCCTTTTCAGGTGTAATCCAGTGTGAGACGCTGCAGGGAGCTGAGGCAAAGGGAATCAGCACTCCTAGCATTTCATTTGGCAAAAAGCTGCTTGCAAGAAAAATCAGCTTCTTCCTCTCCTCACCATCCTCCAACTACTTGTCAGAATAGCTCAGAAATTGAAGTGGGGACTTGCAGGGGCGGGAGGGGGAGAATGGGGGTATTGCTTGAAACTTGTGGAACAATGGGCTTAAGGGATGCTTCATATTCACACAGCTCTCTCTTTCTTTGAAACGCCTCTGTGCCCTCAATGGGACAACTGGGCCAAATGATTACCAGCACACAGTTTCATTGGCTAAAGCAGGCAGGTGCCTACTAGGAGAAAATAGTTAGCCCAACAAGCACACCTAATGAAGTCCGATTTTGAATTCAGAGAACTCTGGGGTCTAAATCCAGGATGCAATTCATTGACCTACTCCAACTCCTCCACCCACCTGAGGGGCTACAAACTGAGCATGTGGGAGGCAGAGCTGCAAATTCACCTTCGTGAAAGCAGGACTCCTAGGAGAGTAATAAACCCTTAATAAGCTTATCACACATCACTTTTTAAGCGTAGTTAGGGTGCAGCCACACAAGCTAGGGCAGGCCCAATCCCCCACGTGTCCCATGGCTGACAATTGCAGCCACCACACTTTGGGGTCAGCACAGAGCAGGGCAGACGGTCTGCCCCCCCCTCCTCCCATGGGGAAACCAGGAGGGTGGGCCGCTGTCAGAGGCCCCACCGTGCCCAGGGGCAGACACCCTTTCCATCTCTGCCTGCCCTCTCCCAGCTGTGACGTGGCCATGTGCAACTGACAACAGTGCCTGCTGCTCAAAGCCCCATGGTGGACCTCGCCATGGGGCAGATGGGCACCGAGCCCATGAAGCAGTGGCACGCTACCGCGCACTTGTGAGCCTTACTCCACTCTGGGTAAGGCTACTACATGATGCATCCCCAGTCTTTTTTGGAGGATGCGGGGCATAGTAGCTAGCTGCCTGCCCTGCGGCAGAGTGAATACCTTGTGGCCGCTGGGCATACAATTAACTGCATCACGTGGTAACGCTGCCCAAATCGGGTTAGTGCCTTGTGTGGCTGTGCTCTTTGTGGCAAAACCCACTTTCTGGGGTTTGCATGAAACCCTTATCACTTCCTGTGCTCCTTGGTTATCCCTTGTTCTCGGTCACCTGCTTTTGAAATGCTGTGGAAATAGCAGCTGTGTTGCTTTATTGCTATAAGAAAAGGCAAACACAGGTGAAAGGATTAGTGTTAAATTTGCAAAGAGAAGGATGCTGTGTGAATGAGCCCATAGTCACTTAATCACTCTGTTCCTACTGGCTGATTGGGGGAAGATAATCCAGTAATACTTCATTGTACCCACCCTTGATCTAGTTAGTAGCAAGTTCTTCAGAGCAGAGACTGCCTCCTGAGTTTGTGTAAGTGCCTTGCTGAGCCTAGCTGTGGTTCCTCCATACAAATATAAAGCGTTGTTAGGAACGACACCATTTCCCCCCCCCCAAAAGCCATAGACCCCCCCCCCTTGGCAGCACCCCACAAGACACAGGTCAAAGGGTGCAGGGGAACAGAAGGGGGAAAATAAAGAAAGAAAGCCCCATGCAAAACCGGTCTGGTCGGAATAAGCTCTTGGGCAGGGACCGTGTCTATTTTATTCTCTAAAGTGCCAGGTACACTTCTGGCACTATATATAAATGCTTAGAATAATAATAATTAATAATAAACAAGGGAGGCTCCTGGGTAAACAACGGAGCAGTCAAAAACAGGTGGCCTCCCTCTTTTGAGATGAGTCCTCCACGGCCGCCCAAAACTCTGAGCAAGCAATAGATTGATCGTGGGCGGATAGCTCCATGCCTGAGAATAGCTTTCTTCCCGTCTGTAGAAACTCCCTCTTGTTCATCCTGCCATGCCTCCCATTGAAATCCTCCAAGGCTCTCTTTCCCCCAACACATCACATAAGGGTTTCTTTTTCAGCCCTAGCATTCCTGAGTACCTTTGGGACTCCTTTTGTGCAAGAAGTGCCTTTGGGACCCCTTGCCCTGCCTCTCAGAAACTCTATAATTGCCCTTACCCCCATGAGCATATTGATTCATTATTGAATGCAAACACAAGCAGGTTACTCTGTGCGTGCTTGCCTCAAGGATTTCTCCCAGACCACTACCCTCCTTTGGTCCTGCGCAAATGGGTTGCAAGATTTAGGTTTAAAGTAGCTTAAAAACAGGATATTTCATGGGTGAAGATAACCAGTTTTGTTCCCTAATATCTTAACCACAAAAATTGTCTCACATTTATAATTTTATGCATGCGTCAATCCTTTTTAAACATGCTGTTGGCAGTTACTAATATATTAATTACTTAGCCTGAGTGTGACATCAGATTTCTTATAAAGGTTTGTCACCAAGGAAAGGTTACCTTAGACGCCATGAACCCTCTTGTGGTGCTCTTTGGTCGCCATGGTGATCTCTGGTCACATGATCTATTTTTCTTGAGCTTGTATGCCTGGGTAACTATGCTAGTTTTAAGTTTATTACTTTAACTTTTGTACTTTTAATACTTAGAACAATCTTACG
Source organism: Sphenodon punctatus (assembly GCA_003113815.1). Lineage (NCBI taxonomy): Eukaryota > Metazoa > Chordata > Lepidosauria > Sphenodontia > Sphenodontidae > Sphenodon > Sphenodon punctatus. The sequence goes on along the minus strand of QEPC01006630.1, from coordinate 504,544 downwards.
TTTTAATTTTAATTATAACTATGTAACATGTACCTTTTGAAATACTTTTATAAACCACCTATCAAGATTTTACTCTGTTTTGGGGTCTTGTCCCATAGAAAATGCTTTTACTATGTTTTCATACATATTTTCAATTATATTCTTATTACTATTTGTCTCCTTTTATTTGGTCATTTCAATCTCTCTGGGTATTTTTCCATAATTTAGCTGTTTGTCCAGGTCCAATAAATTAATAACCAAATCAATATTAGACTAAAACCTTGCAACAAACTAGAGATAATACCGGGTAGTATAGTAGTAGTAAATTTTATTGCGAAGCCATTGGCCTTGGCAAAAAATATACAACCAACAAAACACATGTATAAAGCAAATAATGCCAGAATAACACAAATATTGGACATTTTACACACACCTTAAAGTTCTGCATTTTTTAGTCTTCTGGGTTCACAAGTCCACAAGTAAGTTCCGGATGCATTTTTCACACACACACTGCCCTGAGGCAGTTCCCGGTGCATTCTTCAAACAAACACTGCTCTGAGGCAGCCTAAAGTAGCCACAGCTGTAGATGTGACAGTCTGCCATGGAAACCAAGTGACCACAGTTGCCTGGAGCAAAGCAGTTTACCAGGAGAACATTTTACACACAAAAGTTCAGGGAGAAGTTCAAAGAGCCAGATGTTTAAGATCTGGGTGAGTGATTTAGACACACAGAAGTTTCAGGATGTAACAGCAAGCATGCAGGAGAAATGTTTGTTTTTCTGCCCCAAAACACTCAATAAAATTAAATGTCCAAAAGGTACCTCGCACATACCAGCATTAACTCTAAAATCCCACTAGCCTAGCTCTTCCCAGAGCTTGCCCACGACAAAGGTTTGGCCCCTGAATAAAAACATGGATTGAGATAAACCCCCAGCCTGGCTCTTCCCCAAGCTCACCCATGGCAAGATTTAACCCCCCCATGGTGTCTCAAGTGCGGAGTCTGGGTGTGCTCCTCGATTCGCAGCTCAGCTTGGAATCTCAGGTTGTGGCCGTGGCGGGAAGTGCATTTCGGCAGTTACATCTTGTCCGGCGGCTTTGGCCGTATCTCTGACTCCAACCTCGCCACTGTCATCCATGCCTTCATCACCTCGAGGCTGGATTACTGCAACGCGCTCTACGTGGGGCTGCTTGAGAAGCTGGTCCGGAGGCTGCAGCTGGTGCAGAATGCCGTGGCCCGTCTCCTTACTGGGGTGGGTCGCAGAGAGCACATGACACCAGTGTTCCGGGCTCTGCACCGGACCAGGTTCAAGGTGCTGGTTTTAACCTTTAAAGCCCTTCACAGCTTAGGTCCTGCTTATCTGCGGGACCGCCTCACTCCCCCTGTGCCTGTGCAACCCTTGAGATCGTTCGTGGGAGCCTTTTTGGAGGTTCCCTGGGTGAGGCAGGTGGCCACTGATGTTAGATCTTTTTCGGTGGTTGCCCCTGTGCTGTGGAATTTGCTCCCGGAGGTGGCGCGGCTGGCTCCCACTCTCCTGCTGTTTCGGCGTATATGTAAGACCTGGCTGTTCCGTCAGGCTTTTGGCGAGGGGTAGGGGTGGGGTGGGGGCGGGGATGGAGGCTTTCCCCACACATTGTATTTTTAATTGTTTAAAAATTTTATATTGTTTTAAATTAATGTTGTTCGCTGCCCCGGGCTGCCCTATGGGCAGGAGGAGCGGGATATAAATTTTAAATAAATAAATAAATAAATCCCCATATAAAAAGCAAACAAACAAACGAACAAAAAGTGATCACAATGGCCTAGCTCTTCCCAGAGCTCACCTATGACAAAGGTTTGGACCTCTGAATAAAAAGGATTAAAATAAACCCAACTTAAGAGAATTCAAGTACCAATAAAACATTCTCTAGGCTATTCCTCCTTATCCCTTCTGCCTTAAATGCAAAGATTGCCAATTTTAACAAGGTGTTAAGAGTCATTTTGAGAAAGGAGCCTAATGAGTTTCTCATGTGATGTGAAATGCTGGAAACTCCACAGTCTGGTGGGCAAACACCTAGCCCTAAGATTTTTGGTCCTGGGGCAGTCGAAGGCATAGTCCACTATGTCCTTGACCACTCCAGTTCCACAAGGGCACAATCTAGAATCCCTAGGGGCGCCATTTCTCCTACGCTCCACAATAGCTGTAGGCATCTGCTCCAGTCTCAGCCTACAAAGAACCATGTTCATTTCAATGTTAAGATATCTCTCACATCCAATCTGACTTTTCTACAACAGATATGACAGAGCTATTCTTGAGGCACTAGTTGCGGCAAAATCATCTTGCCAAGAGATGTCTATAAGGTGTTGGACAACTAAGTCCCTTTCAGCTGTTGAGAATAGTCTATTGTCATTGTCCAAATAATATCCCAACCCAGTCTTATAAAACAATACTTACTGATCTAAGCCATGACGACTGTTGGGAAAACACCCTGCTAGTATCTTCCAAAAAGCACATTTATATGAACTGAGAAGGAGATGCTGCTAGGACCTTAAGCCAAAAGTTAATTATGCTTATATTTATAGTTGTTTTCAAATTAACTAAACCTGACTCAAGCCGCAGAAAAGCTGCTGGTACTGAGGGAGGAAGTCAACATAGGGACTTAAGAAATTTATTCTGTGGTATATTTATATACTCTTCTGCTGCAAAGCCCCAAATCTTGGAGCCATATAAAATTTGTGCAATAAGCTTGGCCCGGAAAACATTCAAAACATCTATCATAGCTTTCTTAGGATAAGTATTATGAAACCTCACGACTGCAGATGTTGTTTGGAGGGTCTTAGAGGATTGAAAGTTTTTTTCCCCAGCAGTCTGATGAACATACCAAGAGTCCTAGCTATCTATACTCCCTCACTATTTGGAGCCTGATGTTATCAATCTGCCATGGAAATCACCTAATTGAACTCCAATATGCAATTTTTGTCTTGCTATGGTTGATAACCAATTGTTCTCGATACAAAGTTCTGCAAATCTAGACAGGGCTCTTTGGAGCCCTATTGGGGTCCTTGAAATAATTAAAGCGTCATCTGTAAACATCAGTACTCCAACTGGTGTATGCAGCAATTTAGGGATGGAAATCAGGACTGTCCATACCCCTTATAATATAATTCACATATAAATTAAACGAAGTTGGAGCCAGGACACAGCCTTGGTGTACTCCTACACATATAAAAAAAATTGTCCAACAGTTCTGCATGGATACCATATCGAACCTGTGCCCCCGTATACTGATGATAGGCAATAATTAGTTTAAGAAGGGCAGGCTCTAACCCCATACCCCAATTTACATAACTTCAACCATAAAAGGCCTCTGTAAATTATGTCAAATGCAGCTTTTAGGTCAATATAAGCTACATATACGGCACCCTAGATTGTTTTAGTGTATTTATGACTTATGTATTGAAATGAAAATAAATGGTCTGTTGTCACATTTGTTCCTGAATCCTACCTGGGAATTTACTCTCGGAAGCTCACCCTCAACCTAAATTCAGCTGAAGAAGGTGCTGACCAAAAATTGTAGAGGCAATATTCAATAAGCTAATGGGTCAATAAGATTCGGGCAGGTTCTTATTACCCTTTTTGTAGACTGGAATAACCGTATGTCCTTTCTACTGATCAGGGAATTGGCCAGTTTCCACTATCACATTGAACCAATTTGTCGGAATGGGCACCCGCCAATCAAGATTAGATTCATAAAGTTCTGCTGGTAAACCATCTGGCCCAGGCGCTTTATTATTCCTTTGTTGAAGTACCAAACTAGCGACAAGATCCTCCATTACATAGTATGAAGATACAGATGTTTCCACTTTATTATATTACTATTAGTTAAACATATCTCTTTTGTAGCATAATGGGCAGAAAAATATTGAAGCCAATCACTCAGTGAAACATTACAATCCAAATTAACTTGGTATGAGCTAGTCCCCTTGGCTACAAGCTGCCAAAAGGCCCTGTTATTCTTATTTTAAATGGCTAATCTAAGCCTCCTCCACTGATTATCATAATATGCTTTTTTCTTTTGTCGCAAAAGTTGTTTATATTGACCTCTCAAAAATCAATATTTCATCAACCGGGTATTATCATTCTGCACTTTTTGTAATGTGTGAATGCACTATTCCCCTTTTATACTGCAAGATCTCAAGTCATAAGAGTCACCAAATGTGGCTTTTGCAATAACCAGAGATCTTGCAGCATAAAAGGAGAATAGTACATTCTAAGTCTTTTGGTATGGTTAGGGGGCAGGTGCAGAGGCAAAGCTAATTGCAGACATTACAAGAGGGAGAGGAGTGACTGGATTTGAGTCACTTTGCAGTTCACATCCAGTCAGTACTGAGGCAGGAGCACAGCAGTGAGACTCTCTTTATACCATCAGTGCCAAGAGAGAATGGATTCAAACAAGTGAAACCTTCCACAACCCATCGCCTACCTTTAGCTTCACATAGGGGAATCTTATCACAGTTGGCTCTGCCAGATTAAGAACTTGGAGGCTGCTCAGGCTAGGAAGTCGGGCCCAAACCACATCCCAATGGTCCAGGAGGAGGCCAAAGGCACTCTCATGCCTCTTTCTGAAGTAGGCCCCTCCCCTCATGGACTGTTGTGAATAAGGGTGGGTCTCTCCCCACCAGGGGAGCCTGACATAGCTTGGGCGTGATGATTTTGGGCAGCTGTGTGCCCAACCCCACCAAGGTCCAGCAACTGTCAGGCTTGGGTACAGGCCTTTATTAAAAACTGTTTAAAATACTTTCCCGCCCTGCCCGTCGCATAATCAACATGGTTAAAGCATATTTATATGGAGCGTTGTACCTCTCACAAGAAGTGTGGCTCAAGCAACATCACTGTTTTGGAATTGCTAACACAGACAGTGATTAAGGAAGCCTGTGAGAACACACCTGTTTTTAGTCAACTGTGGACAACGTCAAGGGACAACTTGTACATGTTTATTTTAATGCCTAATCATCCAGATGCTTTTTCTAATGGAATCTTTATTTTCCCACAGGTTTTTTTCAGACCCTTGCTTGTGTTTGCATTTCACTCTAAGGATGGAGTGCCACCTACTGATGCATTTTGTAATTGGACCTATTAATAAAATATCCAAAGGGGCTGTAGAATATAAAATGAAAAAAAAAAAGAATATAAAATCTCACAAAAGAAAATAAGCAAGAAACAATGTAATAACAACATCCATGGAAAAATAGTACCAGCAGCAAACTGTGGCCCTTTTTAAATGGGCCACGGCCGTGGGAGCGGGAGGGCAGGTAGACGCAGGTGCATACCGATCCCTACCGATCCTGCATTGTTGCCGGTTGCTCTGTGTGTGTGTGTGGGGGGGGAAGATGCGTGGTTTGTGGGAGCGTGCACCCATGCAACCCCACATTTACATGGGATGGTCCCCTGCATGGATGATGGAGCCATGCACCGGAGCGTCTCATGTAAAAAAAGAGCCCACGTTGAAGTTAAAAGTGATTGGCTGCCAACGTGTTTCAAACAGTATCTTCATCAGGGCTGAATATTTTCAAAGCTCAACATAGTTCTGCTATAAACAATGACATGTGAAGGAATGTGACAAGGAAGGATATGCTGGTTACAAACAATAAATTGAACACCTAAAGAATACAAAGACTTTAAAATTAGTCCTTACTGAAAAATAAATTCTCTTCAAGTTTTACTATTCTTCATAACTGAAGACCTAACGTATTTTATCCAAAAGAATGAAATGTAAACAAAATTAACTCCTTATAAAGTCAATAACAATGGTGATATGAGGAAAAAAACAACTTTTACTTGCATATCAATCAAAAATAGCAAAGATTTACACCAAGAGGTACCCAAAAGAACTCCCATTCTATCAAAAAGATAACAAATTTTATTAAGAACTACGACTACTTATTATTTCTAAAGCGCTACTAGTTGTACAATACAACTCTCCAATTCCATCCCTTTGGTTATTTTATTGTTTCTTAGCAGGACTGTACTTTCCTAGGTCCTCCTTGTTGTTGGACTATTATTAATAAACATGCTAAAATAAATGTCACGAATGATAAGGAGCTGTATTCTGCTCCTCCTGGTCTGTCAGTGTGCTTGGACTCCATTATCAGTGCCAATGTAAAATGTGGCAGTGTTTTAAATGATAACAGTTTGCATCTATATAATGCCTGTCATCAGAGAACCTTAGTATGCAGATGACTAATGATTCCTATTAAATATAATGGGAAAATGAAAGACAACGAAGTTAAATTGCTTTTCTAAAGCCCAGCAGTAGTTCAGTGGTAGAGTCAAGAACAGATTCAAATTCTCCTGGTTTCCAGTCCCACCGGAAACTTGGCCAATACATTTTGTACAGTACCTAGAAACAGTTACTACTTGAGTGGTTGGGGACCTGGCAATCTCAGCTCAGGTATGAGCTAACTATCCAAACACAGGAATATAGGAATTGTCTTATCAAGGGAGATCAATAGTCCTGCTCTAGGAGTCCAGTATCCTGTCTCAGAGTGGCCAGCATTAAATGCTTCAGAGGAAAGTGCAGAAACCCCACAGTTGGCAGATGTGGGATAATCTGTCCCCAAACAGGTTGGATCCTAATTCCAGACGGTTGGAAATCTTTTCTAATTAGACTTGAAGCAGAGGTTTTATAACTCTGCCAAGACTCTTGTTACTGTTAGAACTCTGCTTACACATGTCATTCACAGAAATGTACAAGCCTGGAGCTCTGCTAAGCTCTTGACACCATGTCCCACAAGACAATGACCCTTGAGGCCCCTTCCTACTCCCAAGTTCTGTGCCTCTAATTGTGCATTGTGTGAAGAGTCTGTCAGCGTACCACTACTCCTTATTTCTATAGTGCTACTAGGTGTACGCAGCGCTTTACATTCACAGAATGTCTCCCTGCTGTTGTGCAGCACGATCCTGCAACTGCTTGTTGGTGGTGCCAACCTTTTGTGCTGATGCGGATTTCATTTGTTTCAAATTGGGACTTGCATTTGTGCAAAGTACTAGCTAGCGTTAGCATAAAACTGTTCATTATTATGCACAGAAGAGTGGTGAGCAGTGCCCATTCCTCAGCCTGCTCTATTATTTTGTCTAGTATTATATCTCTTTTTTTCCTCCATCTCCTCCTCAAGGTAAACGATCCGATCCTAGCTTTCCATAAAAGGCTCTGTATCCCCATTACTAATCCCCAAGGCATTCAGTGACACCTTCTGCTCATCCTACCACTCTGTTATTGCGATACCACCAAGTGCAATGCTCAGCATCTCTGTAAATGCCTCTGGTTAGAAATGAATGCACCCTTCAGAACCCTTTTATATCATTTTCCACCATGCACATTGTAAACGAGGAGTAATATATCTTGAAAATTACCCAGGAAATGTTCCTCTGTTAGTGAAATAAAAGCTTCACAACGTCCAAGGAGATGCCCTTGCCAAAACAGTTTATTGTGATCCACACAATGCAGCTCCAATTGTACACGTTTCAGGATAACAATTCCAGCCAAACATTTCTTTACAATTTGGAAATGGCAAGTCATATGGTTGAGTGCAGTTTATTGTTATAAATGCTCCAGGATATACGGCAGATTAATTCCCTTCCTTTTTTTGATTGAGTAATCAATAGCAAAATAATCTCTGTGCAATTACATTGCTGTGTATTAAATAGGTAGTAAATAAATATGTATAAAATCTGATTTATAATGAAACTGAGCATTGTACAGTGCTATAATAATAACCTGCCTCCTGCTTTTTGTAAACCAGTCTCCCCACTCAGTTTTACACGTAGCCTGTGCTAGAGCATATTCAAGTTCTGTCCAGTGCTTAGCTACATCGGGTGAAATCCTAACCCTGCTTGTCAATAGGGTTAGGATTTCAGCCATCCTTCTTCCCACACTCCCCCAAAGCAACTTATTTCTGTCCATCACGATCATGCCAGCATGTGTAATGAACTTGGATTGCGCTGACTGGTCTTCTTTAACTGTTATGTTTTAGGCCTCAGGCCTTCAGGGACCACCACGGGAGCAGGCCCCTACACTCCTGAAGAACCCTACTGATCCCAGGGGGGGATCTAAAAGACACAAATAGAGCTGGCCTCAAGCTGTGTGGAGGATGATGTGCAGCAGGGCCCTAGCTTCTGCTGCCCAGGGATTCTTCCCCCCCCCCTCCTCCTCCCCCCATTCTAGCTCCTTCTCCAGCCCACTACCCTGGCTTCAACAACAGTGCCCATGCTGATCACTGGGGAGGGCAGAGTCCTTAACAGGGCTGCAGCAGCAGGGAAAAGCTGCCCAGGTCAGATACTCGAGGCTTGGAACCCCTCACTTTGTGAATACAGAAGCCCCCTAAAGTACAAAGCCCTAGGTGGCCAACTTGCTTGCCATTTTTTAAGGCAGGTACAAAGGGCTGTGTTCCAAGGTCACTGTAATATCGAGAGTTGACAGTCTTCAGACACCCCGTAGCAGGGTGCAGCCTTGTGGGGCTACTGCCCCTTTAAAAATAGAGTGTGCCAGCAGCAGCGTGAGCAAGACTGGGTGAGGGCTTGGCAGAGCCAGCCCAGCAAGCAAAGTGAAAGTACAGCAGAGACATAACAGAGTGGGGCAGGACACTGGCCCTTAGAACATAAGAAGTGCCGTACTGGGTCAGACTAATAGTCTGATCAAGCCCAGCATCCTGTCTCTGACAGTGGCCATTGGGAGACAAACCCGTCAGGTCACAATGGGCAATCCATTCCTGTTGTTCCAGCCCCCAACAGTAAGAAGTTACATTCCCAAAACCTACTTGGCTAGTAGCCATTAATGGACCTATCCTCCAAGAACTTATCAAATCCCTTTTAAAAAACTAGCTACACTACCCACCTCGACCACTTCCTTTGGCAGTAAATTCCATAAGTTAATTGTGCACTAACTTAAAAAATACTCTTACTTTTTAAAATCTACTGCCAGTTAATTTGATGGCGTGTCCCCTTGTTCTAGTACTGTTAGAGAGGGTAAATAACTGCTCCCTATTTACAGGTTCCACACCACTCATGATCCCCTCTCACTTCTCTTTTCTCCACGCTGAAGAGCCCCAACCTATCAAGCCTCTCTTCGTACAGGAGCTGTTCCATACCTTTGGTCATTTTTGTTGCCCTTCGTTATAGCTCTTCTAGTTCTACTAAGTATTTTTTGAGATGGGGCAACCAGAAGTGCACACAATACTCCAGGTACGGTCGTACCATAGATCTATATAGAGGGATTAAGATATTTTCAGTTTTATTCTCTATCGCTCTTTAAATGACTCCAAACATTGTGTTTGGTTTTTTGACCGCTGCTGCACACTGAGCTGAGGATTTCAATGTATTGTCCACAATTACTCCAAAATCCTTTTCCTGAGTGGTAACTCCCAATTTAGAACCCAGCATTGTATACATATGTTAGGGTGGTGGGGGTTTTTTGCACTTGTCCACATTAAATTTCATCTGCCCTTGGGTCTTTCAAGAGCCTTCTGCAATTCTTCACAGTCTGCTTGGTATTTAACTTGAATAACTTTGTGTCACCTGCAAATTTGATCACCTCACTCTCTACTCCTTTCTCCAGATCATTAATGAATATATTAAACAACACTGGTCCCAGTACAGATCCCTGGGGCACTCCACTAGTTACTTCTCTCCACTGTGAAAACTGACCATTTAGTCCTATACTTTGCTTCCTATCTTTTAACAAGTTGCTGATCCACAATAGGACACTGCCTCTTATCCCAGAACTCTTTGATTTCCTCAAATGTCTCTCATGAGGGACCTTATCAGATGCCTTTTTAAAGTCAAGGTACACTATATCGACTGGCTCACCTTTATCCACATGCTTATTTACACCTTCAAAAAATGCCAATAGATTAGTGAGGTATGACTTCCCTTTCCTAAATTCATGTTGACACTCCCCCATTAAGCCATGTTTATCAGTAGGCTCAGTAATTCTGTTCTTAACAACTGTTTCCACCAGTTTGCCTGGTATCAGCGTCAGGCTCACCTTTCTGTAGTTTCCAGGATTACCTCTGGACCCTTTTTAAATATTGGCATTACATTTGCTATCCTCCAGTCCTCTGGTACAGTGGCAGATTTTAGGGATAGGTTACAAATTACCAATAGTAGGTCTGCAACTTCATATCTGAGTTGTTTCAGAACTCTGGGATGAATACCATCTGGTCCTGGTGATCACTATTTAGTTGGCTATTTTGTTCTAGAACCTCCTCCAGAGTCATACTTATTTATGACAGTTCTTCACCTACAAAGACTTGGTCCGGTGTGATTATGCCAGATATAAAGCTAGCATAGCAATCCTCTAAAAAATCTAGAGAAGTGTGTGTAACCGCAGTGTGGGTCTCCAACAATGAACAAACAAACCCTCAGGGAAAACATACAAGTAGGAAATGGAGTAAGATAAGTACATACATAGGGACAGCATAGCTATCTGAAGCCAGCACTTACTCAAAGCTGTTCTAGAGAGGGACTTTCTGCAGCAGCTCAGCTCACTTTTGAGAGTGGCAAATTGATTTAGCTCTTAAAGGGTTGGCAGCCCGGGACGGGAGGCTAACTACGCCCACCCTGCTTTATATAAGGAGGAAGCCAGAGAGGAGTTTGCCTGGCTGACAAAGAGTGAAAAACTCTGTTGGAGAACTGGGATACCTGAGGATCACTGTCCAGGGTCCTGAAGGCCAGGCTGAAGATGCTGAGGAGTGGACAGAAACCCAAGTAGTGAGTAGCCACCTGCCTGGGAGAGACTTTGGTGATTTGTTGCTTACAAGGAGAACTGTAATGGTGTATTGCTATATACAGATTTTAAATGCTGAGAATAAAGACTTTTTATGAGTTGATCCCCGTGAAAACTGACTCTGGGCCTCCTGAGCCTGCAGGGACTTTACCTTGGGGCACTGCCACCGTGTTACACATCCTTTGCTCGAAGAAGAAGAAGAAGAAGAAGAAGAAGAACAACAGAATCTTAGAGTTGGAAGATACCTCAGAGGTCATCTAGTCCATCCCCCTGCTCAGTGCAGGAAATTCACAGCTACAGCATCCCTGACAGATGACTTGCCAGTCTCTGTTTGAAAACCTCCAGTGAAGAAGAGTCCACCACTTCCCTAGGCAATCTGTTCCAATATCAGGCAGTTCTTACTGTTAGGAAGTTCTTCCTAATGTTTAGCCGAAATCTGTCTTGTAATTTGAGCCCATTGGTTCTAGTTTTGCCGTCAGGAGCAACAAAGAACAAGTCTGCTCCATCTTCTGTGTGACAGCCCTTCAGATATTTGAAGATGCTATAATGTCTCCTTAGTCTTCTCTTCTCCAGGCTAAACATATCCAGCTCCTTCAACTTTTCCTCATAGGACTTGGTTTCCAGACCCCTGACCATCTTTGTCGCTCTCCTCTGAACCCGATCAAATTTGTCAATGTCCTTCTTAAAATGCAGTGCCCAGAACTGGACACAGTACTCCAGATGGTATCTGACCAATGCAGAATAGAGAAACTATTATTTCTCATGACCCGGACACTATGCTTCTGTTAATGCAGCCGAACGTTGCATTAGCTTTTTTAGCCACTGCATCACACAGCTGACTCATGTTCAGCTTGTGATCAACTACAACCCGTACATCCCCCTAAGTCACCAGGGTCATACACTATACTACAAGGTATGTAATATTTTCCACTGAACTAAGTGCTGAATCAAGAAGGCAGATGCCATTTAATCTGCAAGCCATACAGCATGGAACCGCCAATCCTGAAAGGTCACCTGTTTTATGTACAGGGCTGGCGAATCTGCCCAGTGGTTGTTTTTATATTGGGACCCTTTCCAATTCCTGGATCTGGCTGGCCCATGGATCCAGTTCCTACCATCAAAACACTGTAAGAGTGAACTGGAGGTGTGGGATGGGATTGGCAATTAGAGCATGCCCTCAAGGACAGAAGTAAAGTCCATGACATAGATCCAGGATCTGTATCCCCCACTCCACTTCTTCCCCTCATCCTGAGAACACATCCTTAAACACCCCCTACCTCCTGTTGGACCTGCAAAGCTAGCACTAATTTTCAAAGTGGCCTGTAAAGGAGGGAAAAGATCCCCCTGGTGACCTTGGGCCGGTCACATTATTCTCTCAACCTGACCTACGTTACAGGGTTGTTGTGAGATGCATGTTTTGATTTGGTGCATATATTCAGTTAGCGAACACATTTCAATTATAATCTAGTTTTGATTATAATCTTCTACCACACAAACATTATAAATAGAAACACAAATACCACAACAATATTAACATTAACAAACATGTCCTTCTGTAAAAAAAAAAAAAGAAGTGCATGTTAACTATAACTCTAGAAACAAAACATAAATAAAGTTGTACTGGGCATGAACATTTGTACACTACTCAGTGGATTCTCTCTTAATGAGGCCTGCTCATAGGACCTATGAGGGAAACTGTATATTTACTCTTATTACACATAGGCTGCTTATTGTCTTCAGTGGGGTTTTACACATGTAAATGCACATTCAGTTTCCACTACTCATAAAATGGAAGGGCAATTTAAAAGCAGATGTGTATGTAGATCATAATCATAGTCAATTCCTACACAGGTCACATGCCTCAGCACCAAGAAACAGACATTAGCCCTTAGAATACTGCTATTTACCAAACCATTAAGCAAATTAATGCATAGGAGGATATGGACACATTCATACCTATCTACCTACCTATTACATATACACTCTCTAATGTGCTAAAAAAGTTGTCCACAACCTTTTCGTGGTCGTGCTCCACTTTCAAAGCTCAATATTTATGGTGAGCCACAACTTAAAAGTTAAGTGGTTGAAACAGGCTATACTCTATGGTTACGCAAGCAGAAGATAAAGATAGTAGAAGCTAAAAGTAAACATTTTTGTCATTTTCTTTTGTCGTTTTCTTTAGTGTACCTATCTTTTTAAGAAACCCTAGATGGTTATAAAAGCCACTTTCCCAGCAGCAGCTCAGGGCTTCTCTCAGTCTATCACACCACCTCTATACCATGAATGCTGGGAGTAGTGGGTGCCATTTTAACCTTTTTTTCTTACCAGTTCTGAGCAGTGCTCACTCTCTCTCAATATTTTGCATTTATTTACTGAGCAGTCATCAGCAACATGAAAGGGTATTGCAACCAATATGTTGTTCGGACGCCATAGTTTGGGGAATGTTGTATAAAAGGTGCTTTGGTAACAGTTCTTTACAGGAGTACTTTATTTATTTATTTTATTCATTTATTTAATAGATTTATACCCCGCCCCTCCTTCTAAAGCAGCCCGGGGTGACTTCCAACAATTAAAACACAATAAAAACAATTTAAAACATCCAATACAATAATATAAAAATATTAAAACAGGGCTAAATATAATACATACATAATAAATAATAGGTAAGGTGGGGGAGCTAAAAAACCCTCACCCTCCCCTCCCACCCTCCCCAAAGGCCTGGGCGAACAGCCAGGTTTTACAGCTTTGCTGGAATGTCAACAGGCTAGGGGCCAGGCGAGCTTCCTC
>QEPC01006630.1:429420-489798 GCA_003113815.1 Sphenodon punctatus | reverse complement strand
CAATAACCTTCCCTAAAAAGGGGAGGTTAGAGACAGGTCGGTAACTGGCAAGCGCATCCACGTCCAAAGATAGTTTTTTCAGCAGGGGGTGCACCACAGCCTCCTTGAGGCAGGACGACAACCTCCCCTGCTTCAAGGACGCGTTCACTACCCTCGCCAGCACCATCCCCAACGTCTCCCTGGAAGCTTTTACTAACCAGGACGGACACGGATTGAGTTCACTACATGTGGCCCTCACAGACCCCAGGACATCCGCCGCATCAGCCGGCGTCACTTCCTGAAACTCCCCCCACAAAGCTGGACTGGACGGGGCCTCCATCCCCTCGCGCTCTTCCCCTACTGCCCCTAATCCAGCATCAAAGTCGGTCTGAATCCGAGCAATCTTGTCTGTGAAGTAGTTGACAAACTCCTCACAGCGGGCCTGGGACAAGTCCCCATCCAGGTGGAGGGAGGCCGGACTAACCAACCCCCGCACCACCTGGAACAACTTCGCCGGGCATGACTTCGCAGACGCTATGAGGACAGCAAGGAACTCCTTCCTTGCCGTCCTCACAGCCTCAACATAGGACTGCAAATGGGCCCTATGGAGAAGACAGTCGGAGTCAGAACAAGTCCTATGCCAACATCACTCTAGCCTCCTGCCTACGCGCTTCATACACTGCAGCCCCTCAGTAAACCAAGGGGCCCTGCGGTGATGAGACCGAGGCAGAGGGCGTCTCGGAGCCACTCGTCAATGGCTTCCTCCAGCAAGTTGTTCCAACGCTGGACTAGCTCATCCACAGAGTGACCGTCCAAGTCCAAGGTTAACTCCCTCAGGACCTCCTGGAACCACTGGGGTTCCATCAGCCTCCGAGGGCAGACCATCCTAACTGGTCCTTTCCCCTTCTGGAGGGGGTGTGCTAGAAGACTGGACTGAAGGAGATAATGGTCCGTCCATGACAAGGGAACCACTGTAACCTCCCCCACAACCGGACTCCCCGCCTCAAGGCCAGAACCGAAGATCAGGTTGAGGGTGTGTCCCCCCACGTGGGTCGGGCAGATAACCTCCTGGGGCAAGTCCATGGACTTTAGAAGCTGTAATTGGAGGTTTTCACTCACATTAGTTTTAACAACCCTAAGCAAACACCTAAAGGCCAGTTCTCAGCTGGCATAAACTGGGGTAGACCCATTGGCTTCAATGAACCTATGCCAATTTACATCAGGTCAGAATGGACATCGGAAACTTAGATTTCAGCTTTCAAACCTATTGCCAGATTAGTGATTGTTTGTTATGACTGCAAAGAGGTGGTGCCATAACGTATCAGTTTGATTTTGAATTTATAGCTATCTTGTATAGTTTCTGTGGTTCAATCCTTGTTAGTTGGTAAACTGAACTGTGTGTGGAATTTGTACTCTACCTGGATTCAGTTGGATTGTTTGTATTTTGTGTTATGTGTCATTGTCATATGTTTTGTTTTGTTATAGTGACCATGGCGGAAACTAGTGCCGTAATAAAACTGAATTAACTGCTATGACTGAAAGTACTCTTGCTACATTTGCATGGAGATCATTAATGTTTGGGAGGTACTTAGGTATCACTATCTCAACATAAACACCGAGGCCATTATCCACAAACACTCCAGAGTAATGGTCCTAGAAAGGTAGTGGACTTTGAATTTACCATCTATGTAGCGTTCGTCTACAGTCAGCCTCCAGAGCACACACAAGCTTTAGAGAGAGAATGGCAGCAAGGCATTTCGTGAGGGATGTTTCATGCCTGCAGCTTAGCTAGTTCCGAGGCCCACAAGTCATTGGGTAAAAACAGACATGACAATAGCACGCTGTGACCCGCTTTGTCCCAGACCTCACCTACATATGCGTGGAGGTGCCGCCAGATGCTGGCGCAGGATTGCCCCAGGCCGCGTCAGCAGCTAGCCTGGTCTGTGACCTCAGAAAACTCCAAGGTCACAGCCTGGGCGAAGGCCTGCCCAACTGGGCCAAAGTGGGCCCACACCAGGCTATCATCTCTGTTTCCAGGCTGCCATGGCTGCCCGTCATAGTGTGGGGCAGGGCGCAGCATAGGGGCAGGACCACACGGCCGTACATTCATGATTCTCCCCGCCCTCCCCATGCCATTTAGGCAGCAGGATGACACCCCAGCCATGGGCACATTTATTCGGCACCCTGACCTGGTCCGTGTCTGCTGTGGCTTTCCTCCCCAGACTGGGTCGGGTTGTCAGCATCACATGTGTTTCTACCCAATGTTTGCCTTCACTTACTCCTTCTCTGTCAGTGCACCTGTAATGACGCAGGGTTTTTCTCTAACAGCTGGCTCTCAGCATCAGTCCAAAGATGTCTGAAATGATGGATAACTTTAAAAAAAAAATCAATCTTCATTTCAGCCAGTATGAGGTCTTCAGATCAAATCATTTCAGACAAGACAAGCAGATCCTCAAGAGATGTTAATAGAAAAAATAAAAAAACTAATAATCGACCAATATGGTCTTAAAAATCTTAGCCACAGGACCCTCCTTATGCAAATAATCCCCAAGTTCTTGGGAGCAAGAAATACTCTTGAGAATAAGGATGGAAGAAACAGCCAGTAAGTCGATAAAGGTCTCAGTGCCTTGATATAGTCAATGTAACTAGCTCTGGTTCTGTCCTCCTCCACTTCACGAGTAGAGAGTCATCATCATCCACTGTAAAACAAAAGGGTGAAATGGGTTGAATTGGTACATCCTGCCCAGTAGCATTCCTAGCAGGATTTTTTGTTGTTAACTTTAGCAGGTTCAGGATCAGAACATAAAGGAATAAAATCTATATAATTCAGGTCCCAAAAAATATACATTTACTGTAATGTTCAAGAGAAGCAGCATGAATCTGAAAACACAGGGGCAGTGTTATGTAGATTTGATCCAGTAGCAGGCAGTAACATGCCCACAGACACAACCATTATATTCTATAACCCCATTAACCCTCCAATAAAACAGTACTGTAGCACTGGGTGCAGCCTCGGAAGAGGGCTGGCCCTTTAAGAGAGCTAGCACCAGCCGGAACACAGGTGCTGCGTAGGATAAGGGACAGCACCTAAAGGAATGCAGCTGTGGCAGAAGCCAGCCCAGGTGTTAAAACCTGAGCCAGAGATCAGTTCTGAGAGGCTTGCGAGGAGGCAGGAACTAGTCAGAGCTCTGCCTCAGCCAGAAAGGCAACAGGACAAACCCTACCCAGCCAGAGGGGGTTGCAAGGTGGTGTTGCTTGAGAGAAAGGCTCAGTGAGCTACAGGAAGGAGTGTGCCTGGTCCACAGAGACAGTGAGTAAACTGTACACACACACACACACACACACACACACACACACACACACACACACACACACTGTGGAACTGTACATGGGACTGACTGTGAATAAAGGAACATTGGAGGAGCCAATTCCCAGTTGAGACTGTTTGGGCTTCATCCTGAAGAACTTACTCAAGGTAACCCTGGGCCCTGCCACAATAATGTCTTGCACTTTGATGGGAAGAAGAAAGATAATCTTATAACTAGGGTTGTAAGATAATCTCTAAGTGGATTCCATCTTAGATGGATCCACCCAGTCCATTCTTGGTCCACTGGAACAGAGACTAGCCAGGATCCGGTTCCTTAAAACCCAGATCGGATGCATTTGCTCACTCTTACTAAGCACAGTGCCATCTTGCTCATGCACAATACATTGCACAAAAGTATTTTCTCTATTACACAAATTGTGTCATGTAGAGGGCGGTGAGCTAGCATGGTGCCGTCTTGTGCACACACAATAATGAAAATAATTTATTCTGGAGAGCTCAGTCTTATTCCCAGCTCTGACAGTCGGGTCTCATGAGAGGGGGGAGAATTCAGGGGGGGGGGGGTACAATTGTATAAGCTTGGTATACACAATACTATATATAAGTATAGGCTTGGCATAAACTGAATAGGAGAGAACTGCAGTCAGCATGTGTGTGAATTGCTGAGGTCCCTTCCTACTTTAGGATTAGAATCTTAGGCCGCTTTTATAGGAGGCGCTGAAAAGAGCTTCCTGAGTCCTGCACTGAAGGAAAAGCCGCATGGGGAGTGTTTACATGCTCCCCGTGCTGCCAGAAGTGACATGCTCCCTGTTGTCGGCAGCGGCGCCACCACAACCACACCCGCACATCACTTCCGGCAGTGTGGGGAGCATGTAAACACTCCCCCCCCCCCCCCCCTTTTCTCTCAACGCGGGACTCAGGAGGCGCTTTTCAGTGCCTTGTATAAAAGCACCCATGGAATCAAGTACCAGTCTCTCCAGACATAGGCTAATCACTAGACAGTGGTGGGGTATGGAGGATGGGAAGCAGATGGCCTCTGGCTACC
Source organism: Sphenodon punctatus (assembly GCA_003113815.1). Taxonomy (NCBI): domain Eukaryota; kingdom Metazoa; phylum Chordata; class Lepidosauria; order Sphenodontia; family Sphenodontidae; genus Sphenodon; species Sphenodon punctatus. The sequence continues at coordinate 485,449 of QEPC01006630.1, read as the reverse complement.
ACAGCGTACGGGGGCTCCAGAACTACCTCAACAGGCCTGTTGGCACTAGCTTACTGTGTTACCTTCATCTCCTTCGGTCTCACTTAAATAGGGGTAATACTCCTTTCATACCACACGGGGCAGCAGCAGTGAGGCTTGCTTGACAACGGTAGCATTTTAAACTCATCTTACACAAACCCATAAAAAACAAGTCTATTGTTACATTGATAATTATGAGGACTGAAACAAGCAGCTAAATTGCTGCTCATAAGAAATTTTGCCATATTGAGAACCAGGATCGATTTCCCAACACCGATGCAATTTCTCAGATCTTGCAATACTGCGAGATACTGTCCCAATTTACTGACTTTTTGCTTATCGTTTACCACGTACCACTTTACAACCCTGGAAGTAAAATTATACCCTCAGCAATCTGGGGCTGTTTTTAGATGAGAAATTTGCACGATTGGTGAAAAATGCACGTGTTTTAATGCTCATTTAAACAACTAAACCGTTTTAAATGTGCATTTGTCATGATCGTGTAAAAGCCAAAACCATTTTGAATGTGTTTTTTAAGTAATGCGCATTTTTAAAAACTGGTTTTGAGCCCCTTTGATGATTGGGGGAATGCCAAAACTGGTTTTAAAAAATGTCCTTGCCTTCACCAATGCTCCTTCTACTGTCATATCATTCAGGTCTCCTTCTTCCTTGCAACTAAACTAAGCAAGTGCACCTGCAACTTTTCAACTTTGTGTATGTATCCCTGTCTTTCCCCTTTCGTTTAGCCGCCATCCCATTTTTCTTAGAGTAAGCCCCTCAGGGCAGGAACTAATGATCCATTGCTTTAACTAATGATCATACGGTGGCAGATACATCACTGATGCTAATTAATTAATTGAATAAATAAATAAATAAATAAAGCAGCCCTTTAAACAAGTAGCTCAGACAGACTGTGTGGAATTACCTCAGATTCCTGGATATATATCCCTTTGCCATCTTTTGTTAAGTTGCCAAAGGCCTCTGTAAAGGGAAGAAATGAGGAAAATTAACAGGATGGTCAGCAGACAAAGGACAAGACTGACACACTACTCCAGTTTCAAAGGCAAATCCCCAACCCATTCACAGCTGCTGTATCCTCTATACACTCCATAGCTCTGGTCATCTGCCCAGTTGTTAGTACCTCTCTGAAGACAGATGAAACATTGAGCCATCCTGTCTCATGGCTGTAGATTCCAGCACCAGCTCAGCCTGCTAAGACAATGCTGCCAAACTTGCAGATGCAGGTGGGAGCCCACCACACATCTGTAGCTGCAGGGGAGGCCCACCTCCACCCTAGCCATTGCACTTTGAAATGTATGTGATACATGGGAGAAAAAAATGTTTGGGAGGATACTGACCCACATAAGCACCTGAACTCTAGAACTACAGGGGAAGGAAATTTGTGGGGTACACATCCCCCTCTCACTCCCTATAATTATCCCCATGATGATGTGTACTGCATACTTTCCGCTTCCACAGGGCATGAAGTAGGAGCTGTTCCTTCCTACTCACTGAGGATTCTACTCGGATCCTGCGAGGAATCAAGGCATCTATCATAGCCATGATTGGGAAACATCTCCGGTTCCTTCTCCTCCTGCTTAACCACCATCACCCACCACAATTCCCTCCACAAGGAAATAGCACAGTTCTAGATGCAAGACCCATTTCCCTTCAGCTCTTGTAGCCTAGGAGACTGGATAAGGTAATGGGGAAAGTGATTGATATTGAGGGCTTGGTACTTCTGAATCCATAACAGTCTATCTGGAAGGAGAACCAGTGCCTGTATCTTGTAGTCAGGGTACTTTGCAAGGAGACCTACATTTGCTGTGGATGCCAGTATTAGCTGAGGGACATCCTTACCTGCCATGATCTCCACTCGTAGCATGATGCGGACAAAGCTCTCAAAGCTGATTTTCAGGTCAGGGTTTCCATATCTGATTGCCATCAGGTTACAGACTTCATTGGTGAGGGAGATTCCTGAGGAAGATGAGAGACCAAAAGCGGTCAAGGTCTTTGCCACATAATCATGCTGCCAGCAGCATTGAGCTTTTCATTGGGGGGGGGGGGAGTTCATTAGTTTGATCATTCTTTTAATATGCAATTCACATGATACAGGGTGTGAAGGAGTAAAGTTTAACTAATCAGTCTTCAATGGTGTTAAGAACAGAAATCAATACATTTGAATGAAGTCAGAGTTCATTGGAATATTCAAAATCAGTAACTCAAACGTGAATCTTTGTTAATGAAAAAAAATCTTTGGATTTGATCTGCGAATTGGTACATCCCAAATCACTTCAGCTTTATTCTCTTTGCAAAAATCATGTCCTTAGATTTTTAGTTAATTGAGCTTTACATTGCCACTGCCTTATTAGATATACCCATAGGTGTGTGTCTTAGGGCATTTTTGGACGAGCTGGGGAATCTAGCAGATTGACAAATCCACTCATTGCGCACAGAGCGTTTACATGCACCAGAAGTCACCAGCTGCCATTGAAAACAGCAGTGCCTGGCAGCTCACACATTACTTTTTTAAAAAGGTTTTACAAATCCGGTTTTATAACTAATGTGGAAGCCGCTGGGTGCCGTTTTCAATGGCGACCAGCAACTTCCGGTGCATGTAAACGCTCCCCTCAACTTTTTTAAGAGTGGATTTCTCAATCCACTAGATTCCCCTGCTTGTCTAAAGACACCCTTATGTATTGAAGGCCAGATATTAAATGGTATGAACCTTACTGGGCATTCCAGCAGCGTAGGATTCAGCCCAGGTACCATGCAAACATTCCATGAAGGCGAGACTCAACTTGAATGTTTGGAGCTGCATTGTGGTGCTTACATATTGTTCTCAGAATAAAACACAGGGCCAGGTTGGATACTTTGATACTCAGGTGTTCTTATGGAACTGTACCATTACAGGAGAGCTATGTTCAACTCGGGGATTATACCAGGGCACTTTAGAAGTGGCTGCTGCATACTTTCTGCTCTGTATTCAAACCAGAAGTAAAACATGGATCTGGATCCTTGAACCCTACTAAAGTATAATACTTCAGCTAGAGTTAACAAGTAGTGGATTTTGTATACTTGGATATTAGTCATATCATTTTTGGGATAGCTATCTGAATAATATCTAACTGGTAATGGGTATTTGCAAATCTGTCTGAGTATTCTCTTTTGGTTACTTTGCTTATTTTGATTGTTATTTGGCTCTTTTGGTATGCTGGGTGCTTCATTTCAGCTGCTGAAAATGCAGAATGGCACTAATAGTGCCGAAACAAAGTTAAAAGTTAGGAAGCAAAGAGTACGACTAAATCGTCAGTTTTCACAGTGGAGAGAGGAAACTAGTGGAATGCCCCAGGGGACCAGTGTTGTTTAATATATTCATGAATAATCTGGAGAAGGGAGTAAACAGTGAGGTGATCAAATATGCAGATGGCAAAGTTATTCAAGGTAGTTAAAACCCGAGCAAACTGTGAAGAATTGAAGAAGGATCTTGTGAGACTAGGTGACTGGGCATCTAAATGGCAGATGAAATTTAATGTGGACTAGTGTAAAGTGATGCACATAGGGAAAAATAACCCAAGCTCTATGTATACAATACTGGCCAATCTCTGTCACTTGGGAGACAGAGGAATTACCAATTTACCAGTCTAAATTAGGTAATTTAGGTAACCAAATTACCAGTCTAAATTAGGAGTTACCACTCAGGAAAAGGACCTTGGGAGTCATTGTGGACAATACATGGACATCCTCAGCTCTGTGTGGCAGCAGTCAAAAAAGCAAACAGAATATTAGGAATCATTTGGAAAGGGATATAGAATAAAACTGAAAATATCTTAATGTCTGGTATGGCTACACCTGGAGTATTGTGTGCAATTCTGGTCACCCCATCTCAAAAAAGACATAGTAGAACTTGAAAAGGGCAACAAAAATGATCAAGGGTATGGAACGGCTCCTATATGAAGAGAGGCTTGATAGGTTGGTACTCTTCAGCTTGGAGAAGAGACAACTGATGGGGATAGGATGGAAATTTAAAAAATCATGAGTGCTGTGGAACACATAAATAGGGAGTGGTTATTTACCCCCTTTAACATTGCTAGAACAAGGGGACACTCAATGAAATTAACTGGCAGCAGATTTAAAACAAATAAAGAGAAAGTATTTTTTTCAGTCAGCACACAATTAACTTCTGGAATTTACTGCCAGAGAAAATGGTCAAGCCAGGTAGTGCAGCTAGTTTAAAAAGGGATTGGATAAGTTCTTGGAGGATAGGCCCATTAATGGCTACTAGCCAAGCTGGTTTTGGGGACGTAACATCTTACTGTTGGGGACTGGAACAACAGGGAATGGATTGCCCATTGTGACCTGTTGGATAAAGAGAAAGAGATTGGCCACTGCTGGAGACAGGATGCTGGACTTGATGTACCGTTGGTCTGACCCAGTATGGCACTTCCTATGTAAACAAACTAACCAAGATGGGAATTCGATGAAATGGTTTCAGTTTGGATACTGAAATTTGTCTGATTTATTCATTTGCATGAATATTTGCACCAGCTTTAACTTCAAGGCTACCCACCTGTTTCCTGTACAGCTTTGGACAATTCCATTAAGTCCAGGTTCCCTGTTTTGTGAATATCTCTTTTTTGGAAAATGTCCTATTTAAAACAAAAAGCAAGTGAAATAAATTAAGATGATTCAAACCATCTTAGAGGGGGGGACACTCATTTACAACCCGTGCTTACAAACATTCCTGGCTGGGTTTTCTGTGTGGCTCATCAATGGAGAGAAGCAAACAATTATTTCAAATTCCTGTGACTTTGGGGGAAAACAAGCAGATTGTCCCATTGCTGAGGCACCAGAAATCCACCCTCGTGTCTTGTGCAGTGTTCCACTCTAACCTGGGTAGAAATGCTAGAGGCCAGTTTGCACATTTAGTTCAGCCCCATCAAGGCCAGATAACCAAGGTGGGGTTTCACAGGGCCAGTGCTGAATCTGGCTCTGCGTGCTCCTTTTGCAATTAAATTAGGAAGCAAATATACTGGCATGCAAATGTTCCCCAAAAGTATACACCCAAAGGGTAAAAGTTTGAACCCATTGAATTTTGCCATTGAGCTATATGGGGTCAGGAATTTCATCCCAAGTCAGTAGTAAGATCCAGATTTCGAGATGTAAGTGAACCAGTGGCTTCAAATAGCGATTACCAAACTTTTAGACCAACAGATCGCCACCAACCCGCAAATTTCCCATGGTCCATCATGCACATGCCAGAGATTCCCAAGGGCCAGGGCATGCTCATTGCAGGTTGGCAGTGGCTGCACAAGACAGGCATCACCAATCTCTGCAGGTGCTACAGGCATTTTCTGTCAATCCGACTCCTGCTCTGGAGAGGAGTGTGATGCTGTTAGGGACTGAAACCCAGCTGTGAATGCATCACTATGACCTCCCAGGTCACACCAGCAGCTTGCAGACTACCGTTTTGAGAACCAGTGCCTGAAAGCATTTGACCTTCTGCCTCAGTCACACAGACTGAGCTAGACAAAAGCTGCCTCAGAGCTGAGACTCCCTGGCTATTCAGTAATTGCCAAGGAGTACATTTACTCTCACTGTATCCTCCTTTACCTCCTATGACTCTCCTGTTTAACAGCACAGACCTTCCTGAGCCAGAATAGTCAGTGGGCTGCTTATTACTTAGGATTTAACTATTTCCTAACTAGCACAGGTTGAGTATCCAAGGGTGGAGGTATCCGAAATATTTTGTACCTGGTAGAAAAGCAGCTTCTTCCACAGGATCCTGAATTCTTGGATACTCAGGGTGCCAGTGGCATTAAGCTTAATGGTGGAGTGAAGGGCAATAGTACCACAGTGAAATGGCAAAGGGATTCAAATCCTAGGTAAAAAAATCTCTCTCTCTCTCTTATATATATATTTTAAAGAGGAGATGATATGGGGATCTTTTCTCTTCATTGAATGAAGACCCAGTCGTAAGGCCAGTGAAGTCAATAGAAAGTTATCCATTTATTTCAGCAGGTTTCAGTTAAGCCCTCAGGGCCTCTACCTCCTCCCCTGATTGAAATTGAAGTGTTATTATTGAGTCCAAAGGGAGGGAATCTGCTCATTAATAAGCAAGCGAAATCTGGAGTGTTTCAAATGAGCCCAATTCTTTTTTCTTGGGTGTCAGGAGATCATTAACGCTTCTGATGGTGGAGAAATAAAAGTGATGGATCACAAGGAGAGGACCTCCTCCCCGGGGGAAAAACTCAGGTAAAGGGCTTGGTGTGTCAGATAAATGTCTCTAATGCCAAAAAGAAGGATACATCTAGCAGCGCCAAGATGCCTTGGCAGGCGCCCAGACTAAACTGCAGCCGATAGCTCTGAAGATCTGGAAAAGAAAAAAGGGTTGTTGTGTTACATCTCTAAATACTGATCAGAAAAATGAACCCTATGAGCCTGCGGTTGCTGGTCTTGAACTTGATGACAAAACTCCCATTCATTTCAGTGACAGCAAAATCAGGCCCTGGAATATTTTATGATTATCTTTCATCTGGGTTGGAAGTCATGGCCCCTTGCAATTCTATTCAAAAATTACCTGGATAAGGTAAAAAAAATGTGCATTTTCAAAATACAAATTCCCATTGAAGAGAATAGGCACTCCCAGAATACAGGACATTATTTATCTAGCACCAACCGTGTACCTGGCGCTATACAATCAATAGTTATAGAGAGTTCCCTACCCCCAAGGGGCTTACAATCTAAGAGACAAGGGAGGGGGAGACAAAGAAGAGGTGAAAATCAGGAGAGACAAAAGCACATTCATGAGGTTGAGAAGTTGCAGGCTCACATGCTTCACTTAATAATTACAGGAAATTAGACTCTGAATGAGAGGGAAAAGAATGCAGTTTCACTCCTGACAAGGTAGGGAAGGCCTGGCAGAAGAGTTAGTTTTTCAGGAGGGATTTGAAAGTTGGGAGGGAGGGAGTGGAGCAAATGTATCCATGGAGGGAGTTGCAGGCATGAGGGGCTGAAAGGGAGATGGGGTGAAGATGTTTAGAGGAGCAAGAAGGTCACAAGCAGGTGATGGGGAGCAGAGGATGCCCAAGCAGGAATGTGGCAGGATACAAGAGCAGAGAGAGATGGGGGAGTAAGGCCATGAAGAGCCTTCAAGGTGAAGCCCAGGAGCTTGTGCTGAATACCTTCACATAGAGGGAGCCAGCGTAGGGTGGAGAAGAGGGAATGAGGGGTCAAAGCGATGGGCAAGGTGGATGATTTTGATCACTGAGCACTGAACAGAAATGAGTGGGGAGAGATCAGAGCAAGGGAGGAAGTTGCAGTAGTCAAAGCGACAGATAACTAGAGCATGAACTAGGGTTTTTGCAGTGGAAAGTAGACTATGGTCCATAATCCATGTGTGGAGTATCAGCTATCTAAGAGTATGGGTGTGGATGCAGATCCACCCTAAGGGCATGATCCTCTGGGCAGATAGCACTGGCACTAGTAGTTAGAATTAGTGCAAGTCCTATTGAAATGAACGGGACATGAGTCTGCACTGCTAGTGTTATACGCATGGAGGATCACACCCTAAAGATCATCTTCCATCATGTTACTGCACCTCGGATAGACTGGCTGGCGTTAACAAACAAACATTGTTTGTTGCTGTTAGAGTTATGCTTTTAAATGAAAGTACTTTAGCCTCATTGAATAACCTTTTGCAAAGTCACTTGACTTCCTTGTGTCTAATTTGTCCCTGGTGAAGTCCATCTGGCTGCAATAGAACTAGGTAATGGATACATTTGATGGCTTCATGATTAGTGTGTGTGTATGTGTATATATATATAGAGAGAGAGAGAGAGACTCTCTCCTAGACAAACAGAGATAACTGCCTAAGAGCATTAAAAGCATAGAATTGGACACCATTTAAAAAGCGATGCTGCAACACAGCTGAGTGAGTGCTCCTAGCTAAACACAAGTTACGAGAAACAAAAGAGAAAGCGTCTAATCTTGCTGCAAATCATGATTACAGATTGCCTACAGACTTCCACAAAGCAGACTCCATGTTCATAACTCACGGATCCCTTCTCTACGGAAACCAAAGATGTTTTAATCTCATTATAGCCCTGTTTATTAAAAATGAATCATGCACGGTAAATTTTTGAAATGAATGCCTTAAAATTGATTGTCTATGAAAGAATAAAGATTCACCACTCATCTTGGTTTCCTAATAGATTTCATGTCACCCAGTGGGTCACTTTGGACAGACACATAAGTGCAGATACAATAGCCATTCTTTGCTCAACCTCGAGAAAATTAAAGGAACTGGCAACTCCTGAAGAGGTTAAAGTGTTCTATGTTTCAGGTTATTTTAAAATAAATTTTCACCGGGGGGCGGGGGGAGGGCGAAAAACAGCACATTTATCCCACATCCACAAACACTCAAACCAGATTTCTATAGATTAATCAAATGTAATACTTTATATTAAATTTCAAAACCTTAGGATTTTCCCCACCACTTAAGTTTTTTTGTTTTTTTAAATGCCCTGTTACATCTACTTGGAGACTAGCGCAATGAAAGCTTTTGCCTTATTGACCTATCTCAGTAACACCACACTTTTAATACTAGGCAGAGGCATAAATAAACCCATATTCTCAATGTTGTGCGAAATCCTTACCATTTCTTGTGCTGAATGAGACAATTAGAAGACTCCGTACTGAACAGGGCTTCTGCAGTAGCAGATATCAGAAAATTGGAGTAGGGAAGATACAGTTGTCCCTTGCAAAATGTAGGGCATTTAATTGACTTAAGGGAGCGAGGTGGGGAGAAATGAGAAGAGCAGTTTGATGTAAAAGGAAATTCTAATTAACAGAGTTTGACTTACGTGAATTCCACCATACCTAGCTCCCATTAATATTAACTACTTGGACACAACTGCCAAAATGTGCCTCCAATGCTCTGCACCAAGTGTGAGTTCGCGGATGCTGCAGTGCAGATGCTGCCTAGATCAAGGCATTCTTGCAGCAGGGAGAACAGGAGTGAGGAGTAATGCAAGTTAAAAGAGCTATTCTAAGGAGGAGATGGACTACCTTGTCATGTGTAATTAACAGCAGAGAGAAAGGATGGTTCACTGGCAATTTAGGATGCTACCTCGGGCCTGCTCCATTGTGTATCTTCTCTGATTTTAGGAAGGTTTCTGCCTCAGTTCTGCTTCTATAAATGGAGGGATACTACTGCCCTGTCTCACAGGAGTGTTGTGAGGATAAACATGGTTAGGAATTTGTGAGGTGCTCAGATATCAAAGTAATGGGGATCAGGTGCATAAGTACCCAAGGTGAAGCAAACTCACTAATAATCCTAGAAGGGCCAACCCTTCATTGTAGGAGGATTAGGTACTGGTCAAGGAGGTGGTATCCACTTCTGCATTAGGAACGGGCTAGGGTTTAGAGCACGAGTGAGGGTATCAAAGTAAAGGAATTTAAGCTATTGCAACAACCGGCAAGGTTTCTGCAGCATTACCGTAAGCAGAATAAAGGAAGCAGCTGATGCAAAGTTAAGGGAACAGCAGGCTGGATTTCAATACAAAAGGTCATGTATCAACCAGATTTTCACCCTAAAAATATATTACCGAAGAGCACATCAAATGGCAAAAATCACTAACTATGAACTGCCTAGATTTCAAGAAAGCATGCAACAGCTTCCAACAGGATTCATTATGGTACATCTTGAAGTGATAAGGCATGCCAACAAAATAATTATCATTAGGGCTTTACATCAGAGCATTCTGCACAGGTAAATGCAAGCTTGAGTAAATGGGTCAGAACAAACAAGGATGTATTCTCTCTCCCCTCCTATTTAGTACTTGTATCCATCAGCACTCTTTCTCAGAATGAAGCCAACACAGGCACTGAATGATTCGACAACAGCACACTGGAAGGTCCCAATTTTGCTGATTGCATAGCTCTTCGAAGTGACAGCTCAATCAACATGCAAGCAAAATCCAAACATCTTTCTAGCACTGAAAATTTTAAAAAACCTCCCAAGACAGGGCTAACTATTGTTTGTCAGAAAACAAACCTAACAAGGACCCCAGCAACTTAACTTGAGCATTGCCTTTGAAGACAGAACACTACAAGATGTGAGTCAATTTTCATATGTTGGCAGTAACGTAAGCAGCCAATATTCCAGTGCCAAATCGAGGAAGAACAGAATGGAAGAGGCACATGAAAAGGAAGTACCCAGTTAAGTAGACTAGCAGCAGATCGGAGAGTTAAGAGATGGGATTGCAGGATGATCCCATTTGAGCCAGAGTGTCTGCTAGGTTGGCCTGCCATTGTGTAGCCAGAGGAATGCACACAAAAGGAGCCCGTCAAAAAATCTCTATCTTATTGTATCCAGTTATGCCAATAGCAAAGCTGGTTTCAACTGGTTTCAAAAAAGGATTGGGCAGATCCATAAATGGCTATTAGTCAAGTTGTCCAGGGGACGCAAACTTTGACTGTGGAGAACAGGGAGTGAATAGCAAGAAATGGATCACTACATTATGACCTGTCGCGCATTTCTCAAAAAGAAAACAAAGTTGGCCACTGTCAGAGACAGGATGCTGGGTCAGATGGACCATTGATCTGACCCAGTATGGTACTACTTAATGTCTCATGTGCCTATGAATATGTTGTAGTGGGTTTGCCGCAGCCTCTTAGCAAGCCTCTTTCAAGTAGGTAGGTATGAATGGCAAGACTGTTAAGAGCACTGCGAAGGATGGCAGCTGGGCTACTAAGAATACAGTGTGGATAGGGCAAATGATTGTAAATTCCATGATCGCTGCAGGCCAGCCACTCTGAAAGGTGCTATCCTGAGCTTAATGGATTGAAACCTCAAAGATTGTGTGGGGCTCAGCTGAGGATTGTGCCATGTGCTACATGGTGGTTTTTTCTACTTTATTAAAAAGCCAACCATTGGTAGGGCAACAACTGCATTCGCCAGCTTAAACAAAATCTAGCCAACAAAGATTTACAACTTAAAGTGCATGCACTGAATCTTCCACTCAATGAACTCAAATGTTACTTTTACCGTAACATAAGGATGTGAAACCTACCAGAGATCCAGAAAGAGGTTTAAAAAGCTTTGAAAGCAATTGCTCCAGGAGAAGTCTGGTATATTTTTTTTCCATTAAATCCCTAAATACTAAGGTGTGTCAGAGTTCAACAAGCCTTTATCTTCAAAGCCATACAGGAAAGACTACAAGGATCTCTGGGACCTGTGGTAGGGATAAAGCCAGAGTGTCTGCCATGATAAGGATGTCACTGTGTGTAACTGGAGGAACAGACAACAAAAGGGCCTGAGAGCTCACAGCTGAGTGTGGCAGGAAGCTACTAGCCAGCTGAGGAACACTAGCCATAAAAGGCAGGGCCAGGGTTCAGAAAAGAGGACCACCAAGTAGAGGCAGGGCCCCAGAGTGAGAAGTGTGTGCTTCAGGGGCTAAAAACTCATCTGAAGAAGGCTGGCGCTTGCTACAAGGCCTTGTCTCATGCAGGGCTTCCCTAAGTGCTGGCTGGTAGGAGGCCAGGGCAGAGGTGCTGGAGGCGAGGGGCCTGGGGAGAGGCTTCCCTGAAGGAGAGGGTTGGTAACTTGGAGATGGCCCACATGTAAAGGATTACTGAGGAATGATTCAGGGGGAAATCTTACAGTTTGTGGTAGAAGTTTAAGTTTGGGACTTTGCACTTCACTAAAGAGAGCACTGGGTGAAGAAACAAGTGCATGTACAGAACTTTGGGGTCCTAATCCTGTCGAAACTCATTCCTTTCAAGCCAGACCATGGCTGCTTTTAGACATGCAACGGCCACTCGCAACATGAAATCACACGGTGTGCAAAAATCCCATGGGCAGGGTTTAGATGGGAGTTCTCACGCATTATAGCCGCTTATACAGTCTTTTAAAACCACAGACTAAATACCTTGCTATATTGAGTCACAGTTCTAACAGCATAGAAGTTTTGTGAAAAGTGGGCCAGGATGGTCTAACCTTGCTTCTGTTCCATGCAACATTTGACAGTGCAGAAAGGAAGTCGATGTAAGGTCAGAGTTTAGGTTCAGATTCTACCACAGCACAGAGGTCGTGAGTTGGTCTCTCCAATATGACCCAAAGTCTCACTAGACCAGCTGCCTCTGGTGAGATTTCTATCCTCATTTTATATTCGTGCCAATACCAGAAAGCTGACCAATCTGCAACCAAAATCAGGGCCAGGGAATGAGTAGGGACAGGTGGAACAGTTTGCCCAAGGCCTCAGGTGGCCTCTCCTTCCTCCATGTATAACATAGAATCATAAAAGTGGAAGAGATTGCAAGCGTCATCTAGTCCAACTCCCTGATTGGATACAGAATGCCTGCAGCTACAACATCTCCAATCAATGGCTGTCCAGTTTCTTTTTGAAAACCTCCAGCAACAGAATGTCTACAACCTGATTGAACAGGTGGTGGCTCAGCAGCTTCAGGGGCATTTGGACCGGGTTAACTTTCTCGATCCCTCGCAGTTGGGCTTTTGTCCGGGTTATGACATGGAGACTGCACTTGTGGCCTTGGCCGACAACCTCTCCCATGAGTTGGACTGGGGTCGTTCGACCCTGATGATCCTGTTAGATCTCTCGGCTGCATTTGATACCGTTGATCATGAGTTCTTGTGACTCGGCTGCAGGACCGGGCAGGGATTGGCAGGACTGTTCTTGAATGATTCCGCTCTTTCCTGGCCGGGAGAACCCAGCATGTGGTGCTGGGAGAGTTTTCATCTTTCCCCCGGGGCCTCACGTGTGGAGTACCATAAGGTTCCATCTTATCCGCTCTCCTGTTTAATGTGTACATGCAGCCTCTGGGAGAGGTTGTCAGGGAGTATGGGATGAGATATAATCAATATGCTGATGACACCCAGCTATCTCTCTCTCATTTTCCTCCGACTCAGGCCCGGCAGTCTCGGTGCTTACCCGGTGTTTGTCCGCTGTAGGGGATTGGATGAGGGCGAGTCGTCTGAGGCTTAATCCTGACAAGACAGAGGTGATGGTTGTGGGGAGGTCCGAGGGAGTGGTGGATTACTGCAACACGCTCTACGTGGGACTACCCTTGGTGTTGGTTTGGAAGCTGCAGCTGGTGCAGAATATGGTGGCCCGTCTCTTGACGGGGACAGGCCGATGCAAGCATATCACACCGGTGCTTTTGCTTTCTTCACTGGCTGCTGGTAGGCTTCCAGGCCCAATTCAAGGTGTTGGTGCTGACCTTTAAAGCCCTAAACAGCTTGGGTCCCACCTATCTACAGGATCGCTTCACCCTCCGGGTCCTGGAGCAGCACCTGCGGTTGGCTGGGGGCACCCTCCTCGAGGTCCCCCGGGTGTCCACTATGAGGAGGGCATTCTCTGTGGCTGCGCTGCAGCTGTGGAACTCCCTCCCATCGGAGATCCACTTGGCTGCCGGCCTCCTCTCTTTCCGCAGACAATGTAAGACCTGGCTGTTCTGCCAGGCCCTTCCCGAGGGAGATGGGGTGGGTGGGTTGGGGGGATGGGGTTTTATATTGCTTTTTAACTGAATTATTATTGTTTGTTTTAAAAATGTTTTTAATATGCTGTGAGCCGCCCCAAGATGCCTGAGGAAGGAGGGGGCGGCATAAAATTTTTAATGTAAATAAATAAATAAATAAAATAAATATAAATAAACCTCCCACAGCAACTTGTTTCATTGCTGCACAGCTCTTACTGTTAGGACGTTTTTCTGGTAGGACTATATAAGACTAGGAATAGAGGCCCTGGAGGAAAGAGGGAACCCCATAGAGCCGTGGCTCCCAAACATTTTGCCTGCATTTATTTATTTAATAACATTTTTATCCCACCCTTCCCTGAAGGCTTGGAGTGGCTTACAAAAAACATAATACACAATTAATTAACCTTAAAATACACTTTGCCAAAAGAACCCTACCCACACCAACCCCAACCCCCCACCTAATCCCTATCCCCACCCTCCAAATATTTTACTAAAAAGAAATGTTTTACACTCCCTCCGAAATATGCTCAGACCCAGGCTCAAACAGGCCTCCATGACTCAAACAGACTCAAACGAACCTCCCCTCTTTCCGACGACACTAAGACCTGGCTGTCCCGCCAGGCCTTTGGTGAGGGAGATGGGTGATGGATGGGGGGATATTTTTGTTTCTATATTTTGCTTTGGCTTTACTATTGGTTGCTTTTCATGTTTTTATGTATTTATATTTTTAAATGTTGTGAGCCGACCTGAGCTGTGAAGGCAGGAGGGGACGGCAAAGAAATCCAATAAATAATAATAATTAAAAATGTATGACCTTATTTTGAGATTTAAATACAATCTTGTGAACTGAGATGGCAAAAAATGTATTAATCAGAATCGTGACCCCATCTGCAAATTCTGTGGCCCCACTTGGGATCCTAACCTACTGTTTGGGAACAGGGCCAGATTCAGAATAGTACAGACTGAGCAACCGCACAGGGCCCCAAATTCATGGGGTCCATGAATAAACTTAGAATGTCAACGTGAGTGAGAAATGCAGGCCTAAACCATGGGCCTACAGAGCCTCACACACAGGGAGTAAGTGGAGGGTCCACTGTTATTCAGAAGCAGGGCCCCAACTCATGAGGCCCAAGAGTAAACTGGAAACAACGTTTTGGCAGCACAGACCAAAATTATGTAAACGGGCTCATATGTGCCAAGACTTTCCAGAGCTCAACCCCAGAGCCTCTCCCAGACTGTGTCACTGCTGCTAGTCTGCAAGATCCCATCCACTGCTGGATGCAGAAGCAGCAACTTCAGCCCCAGTCTCTCTTCTGACAGGGTTTAAGGCTGATTAGCAATGCCAAACAGCTGGTTGGTTGCAGTGCCTGCCCCAGCTTCCAACAGCATTAGCCCATCCCTGAAAAAAGGTTGGTAAAGTAGAGAAGGGAACCATGGAGTCATGGGGTCTAGTAGGACAGCTTGACCAACCCCTCGGAATATCCATGATGCCTTTGGGGTCAAAGGATAGGACTTCCAGGGCAGACTGGAGTCCTAGCTCCTATTGTTTTTACAAATTAAGCAGAGATTCAACCCAGTTCCTCTGCTGCCAAAATGTCTCCATATGTGTAATGTATGTGCACATACAAATACATGCACATGCATTGTTAAATTAAACAGTTCAAATTCACTGGTACATAATTAGTGTCCAGAATCAAAAACTTTCCTCACCCTTACTAGTCCAGGCCACATTATTCAGGATCATCTGCAGTTGTACAGCATTTATGTCAGGATGCTGTAATTGGAAAGAAAGGGAAGATTTAGTGAACAAGATCAAGAAATACAGTAACAGGAGTCCTACCCATAGTTTAAAAGTTAAATAGGATTTTTTAAAGCCTTAAATACCTAAAGCATTTTTCAGGAAGGGGCCATTGCCAAGGTCAACAGCTTTCCACTGACTTTCAGTACTCCAGGCCAGATTCTCAGCTAGTGTCATCTGGCAGTGCTCCATTGATTTCAATGGGGTTATGCCAACTCACACCATCTCAGGAGCTGCTGGACACAACTACAGGACAAAGAAAATGTTCATGTTCATGTAATGAATCACCCTAAGTATTTGCATGGTGAGGCCCTGGGTTTGTGGGCAACTCTAGATATGCTCTGTTAGGGCTCAGCCCTGAACCCTTGGGGCTGGGTGGTGGTTCACCCACTTTCCACTCTGCCAACACCTGGTCTGTTTGGTTTGGGAGTTTTCCCTTTCTTTCTTGCTCTGTCTATAGACATGTGCCCCCCCACCCCCTTCCTCCTCCTCCGCCTCCCACACTCTTGGATCCTTCTCTGCTCAGTTTGTGTCTCCTCATTTTTAGTTGTGTTCCTTTCCCTTTGTTTAGCTTGGTCTTCCCTTCCCCCTCTGTATTGAAGGTACTTCCCTCTTTTGTTCTCCCAGTCTCCCTTGTTTATTACTCTGCATGTTTGTTTCCCTTGTAGTTTGTTACAGCTCTTGCTTCCCCTGTAGTTGTAGTTGGTATCTTGCTGTGCGTGCTTCCCCCTGCCCCCTTAGCACACCTGTTCCCTCTTGCCTTACTACCTTGTTGTGTATCCTGCCTCCCACCTTGCTTCTCCGTATGCTCAGAGTACCTTGCTTAGTATCTTGTTCCCTTTCATAGTTCCTTGTCTAGTGCCTGTTTCCCTCAGGCGTCTTATAGTTTCTGTCTCACGGTCCTGTTCTCCCTTCACATCTTCCCATTGTCCATTCCTTCTTGTGCGTTTTTCTTTTGTTCAGTAACTGTCTGGCTCGTGTTGTATCCCCTTACAGAGTCTTCCTGTCCTTATGGTTACCGTAATCCTTCCTCCCGCTTAGTATCACCTAAATGCTTTGTGGGTGGTCTTTTCCCTTCGAAAGCGTCTGCATTGTTGTGGTCTTCTTAGCTCTTTCCTTTCTTGTTAAACATACTGTCTGATTTCTCCTTACCTTGCTAAGCCCTATCTGCCTAGTTTCCCCAACACTTCCTTGTATCGTCTAGTCCTCACTTTGTCCTGTTACCCCTTGATGGCTTCTGTATTTTCCTGCTGTCAGTTCTTTCCTGACCTAGATGATGAGGCGTTTAGCTCCAAGGCCAGTTTACCCAGTTCTCTGCTGAACATTCAGTCTCCTGACCACTGGAGAACGGATGAGAGGTTTCCTATATCTTTTGCTGCACCCTTCCATGGTTTCCTCACCCTTTCCCTTCTCCCTGCTTGCCCTGACCTTCACCCCTTCCCCAGCTTCAACCCCTGATCCCCACACCCTATGCCTTATTGGACCAGCTGGAAGCAGGGAGAGAAGCTGCTAGCCTGCTGGGGAAAGGCTGGTTATATAACAAAACATTTTAATTTATACCCCGCACTCTCTCGTAAACGACTCGAGGCGGCTCACAATATCACAGTACACAGAATACATTTCCAGGTTTCTATCCCATGCAGGGGACCCAGCAAGGCAAAATAATACAATTAATAATATATCACAAGAACAACATATAGCAATTCCCTCCCCCAAACCCAACCAATCTCCATCCACCAACTCCTACATTCAGGCAATTGGCCCCACCATTAATCCATCTACCTACTCTCTGCTGCCACCAGGGGATAATTACCGAACTCCACCCCTCTCTCATCGAGGGGAGTCTGGTACACCATCAACATCATCAGAAAACAGCATTACCCCCCAAACAATACAACCCCCACCCCCAGTCTCCCACTTCAGCCTCATGGCCCAGCCGAAGGGCACAGCCAAAGGCCCTTTGGCTGTGCCCTTCGACACGCACCTCCGGCATGGCCCCCAGCCG
This sequence comes from Sphenodon punctatus, assembly GCA_003113815.1. NCBI lineage: Eukaryota > Metazoa > Chordata > Lepidosauria > Sphenodontia > Sphenodontidae > Sphenodon > Sphenodon punctatus. Next base: position 468,128 of record QEPC01006630.1, on the reverse strand, counting down.
CTCCCGGTGTTATGGGGAGTGGCCCGGAAGTTGTCATCGCCGAGCCCTGCCCCCACAAGGGGGGGGGGGGAGGAGAAAGAGTTCCATGCCCCCTTGGTCTCCAAAACGGGGCCCCCCCGCCCCCTCCACCACATACCAGTACTGTCCTGGTGGACGGGGGGGTTGAAAAGGGCTGCCACCATCTGCCTCTGCTCAGCTAACCGCCCCTGGCTCCCACACGCCACCACCGATGTCTCTTGATCCAAGGTGTCTTCTATTTCTTGGACTCTCACTCTTCTCTTGGATTGTCTTTGTTGGATTTGGTCAAGTGTTTTTACTTTATTGTCATCTCTTTTCTTTAATATGGACACCAGTCCCTCTGCTGGGGCAACCTCTGCAATTTCTATCCGCCTTGCAAGCTCATCAAGTGAGGAAAAGCTTTCTTCTAGGGATAAAACCTCTGATGAACTGTATGATGCTTGTTCGGGTGGCATATCTGAAAGAGTTTCAGAGTCCTCTTGGTTTCCCAAGTTTTCAAGGGATTCGTCAATCTCTTTTATGCTACCATTTAAAAACCTGTCAAATAAATCTTCTGGTTCATCACTGTTTATGTGACACATCACTGGTGTCCATTAGCCAGGCGGTAGTTGAGGTTCAGGCAAGTATTATCCCGCACCATTAGGGTCTATTATTGATTGGATCTGAGTGACTGTTTTTGAAACTGAGGAGTTACTGCCAGTAAAGTTATTGATAAATCACACTGGTGTTGGTGAAGAGACTAAATCAGTAGTTCTTAATCAGTGGGGCAGGACTGGTAGGTCCCAGAGCAGACTGGGGGCTCCCACAAGCCCTGGAACAGCTGTATCATGTTCTCTGCTATGTCCCTTCCTGCTGCTTGTTTTGGCCATCTGTGCTGCTGAGGATCAGTAGTGGGATAGGAAGAGGAGGTAGTGGCTTCCCACAGCTCCCCCACCTCTCTGGCTCCCGTCTCCTGCTGCTTCTGGCTGTCATCCGGTTTCCCATTGCTTCTGCTGCCTCTTTTAATGAATTAAGCTCTGTTCAGTGCCCCATCTGGGAAATGGGGATAATAATGACCTACCTCACAAATTTGTTGTGAGGGTGACCTGGCTAAGGATTGTAAAGCACTCTGAACACTGAAAACACCAAGTAAATGATTATAATAAATTATAACTTCCCAAACATCCTGTCTTCTAGCATCCCCATACAGTCTGGATTTCTTTGGCATAATTGCTCTCCCTTTGGCATAGTAGCTTGCTGGCCCTGCATAATTCCCCTTGGAAGCTCATGGGAACACTTACTTCATCAAAATACTTTGCGAAGAAATCCTCCCAAATCTTGCCTTCATTTTTGTCAACTATTTCCTGTACAAAAGAAAAAAAAGAAACATTAGCTGTAAAAAGAGAAGTTGAGTTGTCCTGTATAGCTTTGCTGAGGAGACACTTCTCAAACTCTACTGCAATCTAGGAGATTAGCATCTGTAGCACGTGCTCTCAGAATAAAGACAGTCAAGTTTACTTGAGCAATGGCAGAAGGCTATGCAGCAGCCCCATAATTCTTAATGCCGAACAGGGGGAGAGCAAGATCTCATTCACATGACACTCTTAACCCACATTCTAAGTGTTTTGTGAAATCCTTACCATTTCTTATGCACCTAGACGATCCCAACTTCTCTGCCAGCTGATGCAAGGGGTGAGCCAATGCAGCCCTGCATTTCTTGTAAGTGGCCTCTAAAATCTGCATATCTGGCCACCCTACATGACACATGCAGCTCTTCTGCAAACAGGCTCGCGCAACGGACAGGATAGTGAAATCCTACCCAGTCCAATGCATGAGCTTGCTGGTGTGAGAGCCGCATTTCCTTCTCTCTCACGAGATGGGAGCTGCGCTAGATCTGAATAGTACATGCTCCTGCAGCGCCAAAGCAGCTTGTGGAAAAGCAGCCTTCGTGTTCGTCCTCAGTTTGCTGGAGCACTAGGAGTTGGGAAGTTCAGGCTGGGGCAGACTCCTGCTCCGAGCACCAATCAGCTGTTTGTTTGAAACAGCTGACTGGCCATTTTTGCACATCTGCTATTTAGTCATAACAGCGGATTGACATTTGGACCTGCAGTGTGTCACTGGCTGGGTCAGGACAGCCGTTTGGAACGAGGCAAGCTCAGATGGTGATTTTCAAAGGGGAAAAGGGCATTGCATGAATGAGCCCTCTGGCTCCAGTTTATCCTTCATGCTCAGACACTGCCTGTGAGCTGTAAGTTGGGATGGGTGAACATGGCTTCAAAGAGCAAGGGTTAAAGAGCCCCAATGTATCACTTCCATTACCTCAATATACAATCACTTCACAGCCTTTAACATACTTTACTCCGGGGTCAGGTAGGGAAGTGCTGTTAACCCCATTTTATACATGGGAAACTGAAGCACCAAGGGCCCAATGGATCTCCTGAGTCCTAAGCTAATGCCCTACCCACTGGCTTCCACCCTCATTTCAACTCACCTTGGAGAGGATAAAGCTTGAGTTTTTACCCTTTTCACTGAAAATGAAGAAAAGCATGATTGTTAGGAGATGACCTTGAAAACACCTTCACACACTATAGCATCTTAGCAAAACCATGGGTCCCTTCTCTCATGCAATGGTTCACACACACCAACTCTTGAGGGCTTCTCTCTACCTTCGGGGCAGTAATTTCACTCTAACCAAACACAGTGAGCATGTAACTTGACACTAGGATTTTCCCTTTAGATGTTTTTAGAGTTGTTTCTAGCAGTTCAATTCCCCTGGTGCAAGCACTAGAGTAGATAGTACTCCAGACAGGGAGGCGACACGTGAAGTGCTGTCAGTAAGCCCTGCTTAGAAGACACCCATATGACATGGTTGTTAAGAGGCCAGGGGTACTGTATGTGCCCTGCCACTGCTGGTACTGAACTTAAGGTAACATTGGTGGGAAAATGGAGTGTAAACAAGACCAGAATCTGACCACATCCCAATCGCTCCCCACAGTGCTCCAAGTGCTTCTATTTCGATTCACTTACCCTGTCACAACCCCCTTGAAAGGGCAGGCCAAGCCAAGTATTTATCTTAGGCTGTAAGAAGGCTGCCTGAGTATGGATGCTGAGTGGTTAAGGCACTCAACTGAAGGTGCTGGGTTCAAGTCCTGCAGGTTCTCCTGCTAGTTGGCCCCCTCCAATTCACCCAGAGGCGAATGGCAGCCTCTGATCCAATGGGTTGGGGAAGTTAGAGATTGTTTGATATGGTGCTGGCCTCACTACTCCCACATATCGCAGTAACTGGCATATCCTAACCATGCTGGTCTGATGGGTCAAAGTGGCCTGGGAGCTGCATCCAGCCCACCACAATGCAAAGCTCAGGTGCACAGAGCACTAACATATGACACATGCAAGTGAACGGCATTGTCTTACTGTAGGCTGTGCTTCCTGGAGAAGACCCGTAGGAGAAACTCAGATTCTTGGTGGGCTTCCAGGGTGGATGGGACGATGACATAGACCCCAGGCTGCAGCCGAAAATCCTGAGTCACTTCCCGCTGATTCCAGAAAAAATGGGCTTTGTTCAGAGGTTGGTTCCTAACAAAGAACTCTGGAGGCAGCTTTCTGTTGTTGTCATAGTACTGTCAAGGCAAAAGCAGAGACAAAAAAAAAACAAACCCCATTGATTTGTACCATTAAAAACAGTGTGAAAAAACACGTGATGAACTTTCTGTGAGGGGACTGGATGAAAGACACTCTGCTGCTGGGCCTGGGATTTAAATAAAGGGGGTACAATTGGTTCTCTATGTAGAGAAATAAAAGATCAGCTACCTTGTTCATCCTTCTACCAGGCAAGGCAAACACTGTCCCAACATTATAGCTGCCCAGTCATGCTGCCCTGCCTGGAGCCCAGGTACAACTCTTTAAGTGTTCTGCCTGGTCCCAGGACAGCGTGAGAGCCACGCCAATGGTGGTGCAGTGCATGAAAGAGCTGCATGCCTGTGCCACGGCTGGGTGGCGCAGACAGAGCTGGACCCCATTCATTGTAGCTGGAATGGGGGGCATGAATCAGATGGGCCCCGCAGACTGCTGCTGGGTGGCATGAGACAGAGCCGGACCACCACCTACTGCTTCCACCACCAGGGAATGTCAGCATGTATGTCTAAGTACATCTGCGCCAGTCTGTAAGCGTGCGAGTGTACGCATGAGTGATTGACCTACTAGTTTGCTTGGTTTAGAAAAAGAAAATCCCAGCTTTGCCTCAAAGCAATGGGCTATTTTAAGTGTGTATGATTTATGTTAACTTATGCCTGTTTATGAAAATTGAGTATCCAAAATCAGTCACTTCACCCTACAGTACAGTCCCATTGGCCAAGTGATATGGCTTCCACAGTGCAATACTAGAGAAAGAGGGTTGTTTCAAGAGGGATCCTGTTTTGTGGGATTCCACGCTCTCTGGAATGGAGCTAAATCAAGGTTTCCAGCTTGTTAACACCAGCGCTCCATCGTGTCAGACAGGGCTCTCAGTTCATAATAATAAAGATCTCCTCCCTGCAACTCTGCCTGAAGAAATTAGAACAGACAGGATGGCTGCCTTCCTGCTGTGCCCATGCCTGTAGAATCTCTTTATCTCTGAACCCTTTACCCCACCAGCCCCTTCTTCTCCCAACATGCCTTCTACATGAAGGCTTACAGGGACAGGGGCCTTGTGCAACAGCTCACTGTAGCCAGAGACAATACCTATGCTGGAGTGGCTAGGATGGGGACCGAGGTGGTGGCTGCTCCGCCACATTGCCTTAAGGGTAGCCCTGCTGAAAGCTTACAGGGGCCGTAGTGGTGGGGAATGCCCGACCCCTTCATTCCCTCATGTATAAGTGTCCTGAAAGCCCCAGGATCCATACCTGGATGCAGCATTTGTTGGTCTTGCTTTACAGGCCTGCAGAGAGAAATTTGGGGTGCCAGAACATCGTGTTGGCTGCAGGGTCCCTACTGAATAAACTTTGGAACCAAGTTTTGGAGATGCTGGCAGTTTGTTTTACATTAATGTTACCTGTAGTTATCATTTTAATCACCAAATGAGGATTGAATTTTTGCCTCCCATGCCCTGAGCTCCTAGTCCAAGCCCAGTTTCTCCCCTTTTCCAGCCTCTTGAAAGCTCTGTTTGCACCATACTGTGATGGTAGCAGGGTCAGGTGGGTGACATTCCTTATCTAGGAATGTTCCATTCCTAGTTATTGTGGCTCAATAGCAGAGCACCCAGGGCAGAAGTAAATAATTCTGTTGGCTAAGAACACTGGAGCCTCCAGATATTGGCCATTCTTCAAACAGCTCAGTCTTTTTACCCTCTTGCAGATTCACTTGCTTACAAGCACAGCTGTGGACAGGATTTTTCTTCCTCCTTGCCCATATTTCTCTCTTGCTAAGGCATCAGTCTCTCATCTGACAGGGGTATGGCTGCCCCATGGGAGTCTCTATATATAACATTCATAGTTTTTATGCCTCTGTGAATACAGTGATTCATTGCATTTCCAATTCTAAAGCTGCTCTTGGTTTTACATCTTTAAGTATTAATCTCAGTGTACTACCTGCCTGGAATTGACCTCCCAGCTGTCATCAGCTCTGGTCTTCCCATTAGCATGGTTCTGCTGTGCTGTCCTAATGAGGATCAGGTCCACATAGGCTAGTAAATTCAGCCTCAGACGATTCTTGACAATGGCCTAGCGTATCGGTTTCTGAAGAGTCGGTGTGTTAGACCTCCATGTAATTAACATGGTGCACATGCTATAGTGCTTCTTGCACATCATAAATTCTAATGCACACAGGAACATTGATTTCAGAAGCATTATAAATGGGTAACCGAAGTCTCTGTCTTCTTGGTGACAAGACAGGCTTCCTAGATTAGAACCCGCTTCTTCCCTGGTTTATACCTGCTGTAGGCAGATATTGGTATCAACGTGTGTAAATGAGGGCAGAATTTAGATATCAGCCCTTAGTCCCAAAGTCTTCATCTCAAGTCACCAAATCTCCTTGGGGGAAAGGTTTAGAATCATCCTTTAAATGTTGGTTATTCCCAGACGGCACAAGACCTGTGTGACATTTTAGTGACCTACAGGAGATTCCCAGGAATGGGCTAGTGCGGTGGATGAAATATCAACCCAATTCCTGGCCTGACCCAAGATAAAAGAGACTTAAAGCAGCTTCTCGCTCAACCCATACCCTGCCCCATGGCGCACACCCAAGAATCAGGGCCGTTAGTGCCTGACCAAACTATAATCCTCCTGAAGCTTATGGAGATGGAGTCATGTCTGTTGTTAACCGACATGTCCTTTTAATGCATGCAAAAGTTTATATTAAGCCAGTAGTTCTTAAACTGTGACACCATGGTAAGAGAGCTGGTCTGGTCTGGAGCCAGCCACAGCTATAGCCAAGAGGGCTTTGGTTCCCACTGGCAATCTACTGCACTATCTCTGGTGGAAAAGGGATGATCTTAGTTCCTATGGTCAGCACATCTCTCAGCCCCCTTCTTGTTGGAGAGCTGTGGTGCCAGTGAGGACCAAAGCCTCCTCCTTGCAATGCTGTAGGCAAGCCACAATGAGTGTGTGCTGGACTGCAGGCATCTCTGGGGGGAACCCAGTGGTCCACAAGAGATTTTGAGGGTTGGCAGCGACAGAGGCCGATGCATCCAAAACATTTGAGAGTCTCTGTAATAATCTATTTGGGGGAACAAGAGTGACTACCATCTCCCCAGACAGGGACATAACATCCCAACCCCTCTTCGGCAATGCCAATGTATCAATAATGGAAAGGAGCATGTGACTTACCTCTGGGCCCACCTAGAAGAAAAGCAAATAGAGAGGACATGTCAGAAATGGACTATTCTGAGCCAGACATAAGAGCAGGTGCAATTTAGTGACAGGAAGCAACTGAGGGAATTCAGCTGGAAACATTATTTTCAAAAACCCTAATCCCTCTATTTGGAAACCCATCCAAGGCACGTCCACAGCCTGTTCACCGGGCTCTCTAGCATGATAGTACGACTCTATTGAAGCCTGAAGGGAAAGGGGCATTGTCAGTTTGGAATGCCATGCTTTGGTGGAGGGGAGATGCCTCCACCTATTCCTGCTACTGTTAGGAAAGCAAAGCATGGCAGCCTCAGAGCTCCCCACCACCAAAACAGCTAGGAGACGTTTCAGCTCCAGGCACATGCTGAAGGCATAGTGTCCCAGCAGGAGGCTAACTGGTGTTGCTGAAAATCAGATGCCACATCTCCCAGAGCACCAGCTCCTTGAATAGGACTGAGTCCAGGCCCTCTCCTGCATGCCTATGCACTTGAGAAGGCTCCTGCCTCCCATTTCTATGGCTGCCTAAAGTGGAGGGGAAAGGGGCTATTTTGAGAGGGCCCTCAGATCCTGAGCTGAGGGGGGCTCAGTTTCAAATATTGCCCTGCTCCCTCACCCCCAAATTTCTGTGTGGCTCTGCCCCTCCCTGTCTTTGGACATCCACTTATGACTAGGCACAGTCAAACCATTAAGCTCTGATCCTCTGAGCACTGCACCAGTGAAGTAAAGCAGGGCTATCCAACTGCTTGGCCACTTCCTCAAGGTTGTGTGTCAGATCTGGCCCATGGGCCACCTATTGGACAGCTCTGCCTACCCTACAGGATGACAGTGGATCCATTTAAATAAATTTTAAAAAGGAACTGTGTGTCTACTGGGTTGTCACCCTGCCAATTCTTGGCTCAATGGCAGTCCACATGCAGGTAGGGAGCTCTCTACCTTTGGTCAGTTTGACCCAATGATTTGAGAACAGATCAGATTCTACCCACCTTATAGATGGAGAAGTCTATGTAAAGGTGAGGTGCCCGGTTTCGGTGCTTGACTCGGTGTTTCTGGATCAAAGACACCAGCACACTGCATGAGCGCAGGGATCTTTTGCTGCCATCGCCTTGCAGGACCGTCAGCTGGTACTGGGGATTCATCCAAAAGGTGTCTGAGGAACAAGACAAAACAATATCCTGGACACATTCTCCATCATGCAGTGTGTTGCCAATGCCCATCTGCAAGCTCAGTGAAATTACAATGGTGCGTTTGCTATGTAGTCAGTGTCTGCTATGCTCTTGCCCTAATTTCTTTCTTTCAACAAAAGTAGTTACAGCTCCTACCAGCAGACATCCGATAGGGCAAATGCAAACCCGGACAGGTATGGGGATATCGATGATGACACCTAATCACTTGGCTTGTTTTATTCATCAAATCATCCTTTGACACAGCCAAGAATAAACTGTGTCAAAGGATGATTTGATGATGATTTGGTGTTTTGAAAACTCTTTTCTCCTTAAATACACTTGTCTTTTTCTTCATATAGTACAACCTCTGTATAATGAACCACCTTGAGATCAAGGGAACAGTTTATTATATCAGAGTGTTCATTATAGCAAGGTTTGGCCCAATTTACTCCAAATCACCAACCCTGTCATTGACTTGCATACAACGCTGCCAATCAGCATAGAAAGGAAGCATTCTTCCCACTTGCATGACAAGTCCAGCTCCTTGGGTCAGACTCAGAGAGGTGGCAACCCTAGTCCTGACTGGGAGTCTGCAGTAGCAGGGTGTAAATGCATTGCTTGGAGACAGTCCCTGAAGAAGGAATTGTTTTGGCATGATTTCACTATAGTGAAACCCAAAGTGGAAACCCAAAGTGGAAACACTGAATAAAATATTGCTCTAAAGCTAGATCCCTTAAAGTGGTACACCACCGATTCTCACCATTGAAGCGCTTTCTTTTGCCACCTGCTGTGCTTCCTTGGACCCATCTACCCATCTGCAGAGAGCACGTCCATTTCTTCCCTTCCTCTTGGCTCATCAGGTCTGGAGTTAATTTACAGACCATCAGATCTACAAAATGAGTCTGAAAATCTTGCAGAGACATCCTGGGAGAAAGGAGCCAAAATGCATAGAGGGGTCAGAAATCCAGCTTTGCTAACAGGATTTTTCTCTTCCTTTTTTTTTTTTTTTTTTAAAAAAAGGGCTCGGCAGCTCCCACACTGCATCATTCTGTGGTACATATGGAAATGCTCAGGTTTGATCATGTAGCTAAGAAGTGAATGTCTGCCCCTGCAGTAGCAGCAGCTAACACATTGCTGAAGTGTCAGAGAAGGGAATCAGCAGAGAGAGAGATTAGCTCGGCTATGTAGGCAAAGGCATGAGATGGGCAATGAAATGGTTTGCAACACTGCCATCTAGTGGCAACAGTGCATGAGGTAAGCTGCTTAGCGACGTCTGGTTAAGCCCTTGTCCATGGCCGCTTTTAGACGAGACAAATTTGCGCGTGATTGGTGAAAAATGTGCGTGTTTTAATGCTCGTTTAAACACCTAAACCGTTTTAAATGCGCATTTGCCATGATCGTGTAAAAGCCCAAACCATTTTTAATGTGGTTTTTAAATAATGCACATTTTTTAAAACCGATTTTGAGCCCCTTTGATGATCGGGGGATGCCAAAACTGGTTTTTAAAAATGCACATTATTTAAAAACCACATTCAAAACGGTTTGGGCTTTTACACGATCATGGTAAATGCGCACTTAAAAAGGTTTAGGTGTTTAAACGAGCATTAAAACACACGCATTTTTCACCAATCATGCGCAAATTTGTCTCGTCTAAAAGTGGCCCATGTGTGGAAAGCAGCGTGCATACCATTTCCGATAGCCTGTTTGATACAAGCGTGCTCCTACTTTTATGTGCCTTTAGCATCAAGGGGGAATGTAATAACCACATCACCTACCCATAGACTACAATGAAATGGGGAAGGGCCACCTTTCCAGAACCTTTGACCCCAAAAGGGGTGGCGCTGTACTGAAATGAGGCAGATGAAAAGGGACTCTCCTGTCCCTTTCCAATGTGGCTACACCCCCTTCAGAGCATTGTGATCTCACGCGGTGCTCTGCAGGGGGCCCTTTCTGGGGTGATCTGCCACCCCCCCCAAAACAAATTATAGTGCCCCGGATAACTCGGGGAGTAGGGGCTTCAGCTGGAGCCTGGAGAGAATGTGGCAAAATCCAGAGATTCCAGGTCAAGGGTCATGAAAAAGAGGCCTCCCCTAGCCAATTGCCCCAGCATAATACCAGGGAGCAGCAACAGTGCCTATCAAGAGGAGCAGCAGGCTAGGTGGCAGTCTCTCTGTGGTGGCATGTTCTCATGGGGGATAGGAGAACAAGGAAGAGGGTCAGTCAGCATAACTGCCCCTCAAAGGCCCTGCTGCTGCTCCAGGGATGATTTGATCATTGGACTAGGTGGGAACCCTATTCAGAGTGGTGGTCTTCTGTAGTTGGCACCAAGGGCTCCTGCAGTCCCCTCATGCTGCCTCCTAGAAGGCTGGGCCAGTCCACCAGGACATCCAGGGGTGGGAGTACTATAGAAGTAGCCCCCTGCCTGCATTGCAAGCCAGCCTGGAGCTTGCAATGTGGGGGGGGGGGGGTGCCTCAGATATTTGATAGTACCCAGAGTGGCAAAATACCTTGGGCCAATCTTTGCTGCTCTATAAGGCCTCCATCTCCTCTCATGAGCCCATTCTATGGGTGTCAATTGGTGGAGCTTATGAGTTGTGGTCAAGAGGCAAGGCTTCTAGTGCTGGTCCTAGCATCTCCAGAAGAGGGGGCTCTCCCACTGTTTTATTACAACAGAGGTTGGCTTTGTCTCAGTGAGAAGTGATATCCCTAGGCTATGTCAAAGAGCGTGGCAAAGGGTATGAGGGGAAAGAAGTAGAAACTAGCAAACATTTTATCTTCGCCTTGGGCCCTACAAATTCTGAGGCCAGCCCTGTGTGGACCCATCAGGTCCAGGATGGGTCAGGTCAGGGTGCACAGTCTGCCCGAGCTCCTCCAGCTTGGCCTAGACTTCCTAGCTGCACATCCTCTACAAAGTACTGTGACAACACAATAATCCCTAGCAGGAATGGCGATGTTAGGAAGGGGGGGGGGGCGGGGGGAGACCCAGGCACAGAAGAGACCAGTCTCAGGCCCAAGCCCAGGTCAAACTCGATAGAGTCAGGTTTGGGTCCAAAATATCTGGCCTGAGCAGGGCTGTAGCAGGCAGCCACTACACTGGGCACTTGGCCTGCTCTAGGTGGTACAGGAAGGACAGGCTGTGATTTCTAGTGTGCCAAGGGAAGTCATCAAGCTCCAGAAATTACTCTGTTCATTTTGCAGCTGACTTGCCCCGTTTTCCATTTCCCCCCTTGTCTCACTTATTTATTCATGCATTGATGTACACAACGCAGGCAACAGGCAGAGCAGAGTCATCTGCCAGTGGTTTCAATGCAGTGGCATAGGAGGTTTTTGCTTCCTTTTCATGAATGATTTGGCAACGTTGCTGTAAAACGATTGCTGTGTTTTACCCCAGAGGCAGCTGCACTTCAGAGGCAGTTGAAATAATCCCTTATAGAAAGGCATAGGACCAAATTCAATTCTCACTTGCAGCCTGATAGAAGTCAATATGGTTTCAAGGGTGCAATCATGTGGCCCAGCGCTGATAATATTTTTTAAAGCTTTTTGGGATCTTTCAAGGTGAAATCTGCTCTGTGAGTATGGACCCACCCATCTGTGTCTGCAAGCGTGTTTAGGTTTGCTATGCCTTGATCCTGGCTGCAGTTGGTGGCTCTCAAAGCACACATGATTGGTCTATTTTAGACACTGACTGGCTGGCCAAGCATGACATCACCAATCCCATGCTACAGATGGGGGAACCGAGGCTGAGACACACTGACCTGCCCAAAGCAACTCAATAAGACTGAGGGTAAAAACCAGACCTGGCGGTGGCTCACTTTGACCCGGCACATCTGTTTATGTGCCACCAGATGTTAACCCGGGACTGCCCTGGAGTGGGATGGCAGCTAGCCTGGGCTTCATCCTTGGAAAATCGCCAGGGACACAGCCCAGACAAAGGGCCACCCATGCCAGTCAAAACGGGCTAGCACGTGTGCTCAGTCCCACCATACCCGCCTCGGGACAGGCTGGTCACCATGGCTGGCTGTCATGGTGGGGGGCAGGGCGTGGGCGGGACCAGCCGCCCGCACATTTGTTTAGCTCCCCGCTGTACCTGAGGCATGTGGGCAGCGGAACGGCTCTCTGACCACAGGCACGTTTGTTCAGTGCCTCTCGCTGCCCTGGGCCGTGTCAGCTGCAGTTTCCTGGGTTGGGCTGGGAGCTGCCGTGCCACCTGCACACCTGTTTTTACCTGGAGAATTGCGCTCAGGACTCTCACCTCAGGGTCGCTCCAACACTGGACCCTGCTGTTTCCTATGAAAATTGCTATCTAATGACAAAATAATCTTCAGCACTCTGTACTCATCCAACACTATAGGGCAGCAGAACACGCTTTTGCTCTGGGCCCAGTCTTAGTCGTGAGGCAACAGAGAGGAGAAGCAGGTAGGTTATACACTGTGGCATAATTACCAGAATTCTCCATCATCTTTCTTCCTTCTCAGTAAAATCTTCTCTTTTGGGCTGAGCAGCTCCCATTTCTCAGAGCTAGGGGCAGAAATAGAGGAATTCATGACAGAACGAGGACTAAGCAAATGCTGCAGATTTGGGCTTCAGACTTAATAAGGTCGACACAGACCTCTACTATACAAGCCTACTAAAGGGCTTAATTGCTGTAAGCATCCACTGTGGTCACCCAGAGTGTGGGCATGACAGTCAGAACAAATCCTGTTTTGAAGGCAGAGGGCCCCCCCCCGGCATTTGAGCTAAAGAAACTGTTCGGTCCAATGCAACACAGGGTGTTAATGGACATGATGTTGGCCCAGTTTGGCCCACAACAGCCCGCCTGGGCCAGTGCCTCATCTGCGCACCTGTTTCCGGGACACCAGATGTAGGCCCAGTAGAGACCTGCAGCTGGGCCTGAAACGTGGGCCTGGAAGGAACTGGGCCCACAGTCCAAGTCCAAAGGCTGCCCAGGTAGGCCATAGCAGGCTAAAACGGGCAGGTGTGTCTGTTTCCACACCAACCCAGGTCCTGCATGGAGCATTGCCACAACTGCCAGCCATTGCTGCCTGTTACTGGCAGCCGTGGCTGGCTATCGTGGTGTGGAGTTGGGGGGCTGGGCACAGCGGGGGCAGGGCCAGCCAGACGCACGTCACTCCCACCCCTACCGGCACAAGCAGCTGGCATTCCGGCTGTACATCTAAACACCCACAGATGTGCACATCTGAATTTCACTGGCATGAGAGATGTCAATCGGGAAGCAAGTCTTTCTCTCCTCCTCGCACAAATATGCCCATCTCCAGCCACAAGTACAGATATCTGTTAGACCTTACAGTCTACTGCATTTTTAATTTTTGTTATTCTCTGTACCAAGTTCCTAGAGATCATTCTAACCACTTTGTCTCCCTATCTGTAAACTGACCATCAGCTTGTTACTGTTAACCCAGTTCCTTTGATATGCATATTTTCTTTACCTGATAAGCTTTTTTCTCCCCCACTTACCCCCAACCCATATGTTTGCCCTCTGTATATTTACCACTACCTATTGTTTCTTTGTCTCCTACACCAATATATAATTTTACCGCTGTTCTTAAATGTCTGGTACATCTCTCTCTTTACCCCCCTCCCACCTTGTCTTATCCACTCCCACCCATTCCGTGCCCCCTCATATATACCTGCTCTATATTTGCTCAGTTTATACATTTTTACTAGCTATGCCACATGCCTGAGGAAGGGCCCTGGGTAGCCCAAAAGCGTGCTTATGTCCACCAACAGTTGGTCCCATAAAAGATATAATTCAAACCACTTGGTCTCTCTATAAAATCTGAGTAAGCCGGGCCTTGTGCAAGGAACTAACTGGACTGATGTTAATAATCCCTTGGTATTGATGATCCTGACCGAGGGGAGAAATTTTCTCCAACAGGGCATTTTTGAAGTGCTCCTTAAAATTCTAGGTGTTCCCATTGCAGCCTACCTACTAATCTGTGTCTGTCTGAGGCCAGAAGGAGGAGCCACACCTTAGCAAGCAGCATGTGTAAAATACTTAGATTAGCCGAGTTGCATCAGTGTTGGCTGATATCCTAAAATAGCTCTGTAAAATCACTCCTGGAAAGCAAGTCTCTTGTGTAAAAGGAGCTCTTGCTGTTCCAGTCACGCTTAATGCAGGTGTCAGCACTAACCCGTGCCCGTAGGTGGCAGCATGAGTTCATCCATCCAAGCCTTCCCTCCTCCTCCAGCCTACCATGTTTCAAAACTCACCTGTCGCTCCAGTCTCCTTTCCATTCAATCTTCCCCCATGGGTTTCTCAGTCTCACTAAGTTTTCTGATCCGTGTCTGCAAGTCACCTGCACAGAATCATAGCAGATTGAGTTCACTTGGGGCTCTGATGCCCTTGTATGATGTATAACCTGAGATACACTAAAAGATCTGTCACCTACAGCCAAACACTCAGACACGACAGAATTTGCTCTGGAAAGAGGACCCCTGATGTACGCCTTGCCATGCTAAAAACTGCCTTTACTTTGCAAGGACATTCCATCAGAGAGAGGGGTGAAACATAATGCAGGGATAAAAAAATCCCCAATCAATGGCTGGTTTTGTTTTGGCCCTTTTCCTGAATCTGGCCCTTACCCTCAAGCAATGAAGGAGCATACTCAGAAGAAAGGCAACAGGCACTCAAGGACAAGGGATGGATTTATAATCTGTACCCTCCCCTCCTTCCCCCATCTTGAGCACGCCCCTTATGTGTTCCACCCCCCAACTCCTATCCAGCCTGAGGAATTTATACTAATTTTCAAAGTGACCCATAGGAGAGGAAAGTTTCCCCACCCTAGTATAATGGAATAGGCTGTTCTAATACCCCAGGAGAACCTGTACAGAATGGAGAATTCCTTCTAACGCACACCTCTTATTGTCACCCGCGACCCTATGCTAGATCCTTATGGACCATCAGACGACTACAACCCATACACCATGGAAACCAGAATATGAAAGAAATCTTTTCTGAGCTACCACTTCTGGTCTTCAAACGACTCCACCCACCCCAACCTCTCAGAACTAATTATCAGGAGCAAACTCCCCAGGATACCCCAACACGAAAAGGAACAGGGAGTTAAAATCTGCAAACACATCTGTGTCACCGCTATTGTTAAAACAACCCAGGGAAAGCCACTCAAAATACAAGGGACATACCCAGTCACAGCGCAGTGTGTACTTCCATTCAGTGCACTGAATAATCTAGTAGAAAGTATGTTGGTGAAAACCATCTTGATGTTTGCAAATGAACTTGTGTAGAAAAAAAAAGGATAATGGGCAAGGACCTGTGCACGTTTACTTCTCCCAGAGTGATCATTCCATTTCTGATCTCTCCAGCCTTGTCCTGAAAGGGAATCTTCACAGACCCTTGAAAAGATGGGCCTGGCCAAGTCCAGCTTTACCACGGGGTGACTGCCCTGGTCCCCGCTCTTTGCGGGGGACCTAAAGTGCCCCCCGGTTTTACTGGGGAAGAGTGTGGGGGACCCACTCCCTCCCAGGGGTGCCCCAAACACAGCCAGAGGTGAGGGGCCACCAGGGGTCCTGCATTCTATTGTCGCCCTGGGCTCCACAAATTCTAAGGCCAGCCCTGGGCACCAAAATTCATAATTCAACTGAGTGCCAATAACATTAGATGGGTTGGGTTTTGGTTTTATTTGCTTGTAAGCTGCCCTGAGCACTTTGGAAAGGGTGCGGTAAAAACTGCACTAGCTAAACAAGCAATAGATTCAATTAGGGATGGTCAGTCTTATGGCACATGTGACCCACTTGATCTAGGTGCCAGCCTCAGCGCTCTCCCAATACCCATCCCTGCTGGCTCTTGTCCCAGGAGTGGAGAGGAGGACTTTCCTTTAGTGAGAGCCTTTCCTGCCGCACTGGAGGAGCTCGTCCTAGTCCATCTCCTCTCCGGAGGCACTCCTGAGGCACCAGTCCCACTCTCCTCTCCAGAGGCAATCTTGTAGGGACTAGTCCCCCCTCCGCACACGGATTTGTGGAGACTAGATCATGGCCGTGATCCACAAGTGGCCATTACCCATTGATGCCACCCCAGGGCTAATTAAAGATGCAGGCTTCATGAGCCACTACAGCAAAGGGTAATTAACAGACACCTGCTCACACCTATACCTACTGGTTTCCGTCCATTGCATTAAAATGGTCTGAACTGCTAGTGACTCCCCCCTCCCCCGCCCCAACAGCCACCTTTTAAGTCACAGTTTCCCAGCTGTTTGGGGGCTCAGGCACACCTAGACTGCAGCAGTGCTTCCGTGGCATGCCCATGCTCACCTGTCAACATACACCACAACAGAGAGTTGAGCACTTAAAAGGAGTAAAACACTGAAAACCTTACTACTTGTATGTTATTGAAGATAAAATGACATGAGTTTTAATTAGACTATTACATTATCCATTACACCTATGATATTAAGTGATTATTATTGAATTAAATATCTGTTATAACCACTGCAGTGTGGCCTTGAAGGCCATGGTTTATTCAGCCATTAGAATTATCAAAATTTTCAGGGCACATCGGACACACTCCTATGATGCCCCAGCGTGCCTGGTATCCGGCTTTGGAGCCACTATGTTCTAAGTGGCAGCTATCATACGATAATCACATTTAACCTGCATTAGCTCAAGTTTTAGCCTCCTATCTTCAGTTGCCTGAGGAAGGGCTCTGTGTAACTCAAAAGCTTTCATACTCTCCAGAAGTTGGTCCAGTACAAGCCAAAACATCCAAGCTATTGTGTCTCCATGTCTCATATCTGAGACCAACAAGGCAACCACACTCTCCCTATAGATTACATGCCTGTGATATGCCACAGGACAACCTGATAATCCAGCTCCTTTCATAGATGTTCCCTATGGTATTTTTCCAGTTTCACAGCAGCAGAAGGGTGTGTTTTGATGAGTGTGTCACTCCAGGGTTGAGTTCCGTCTCTGGAATAACTGCTGCCTCCCTCCGCTTCTATTCTCACAAGCAGTGAGAGCCAGGGGTTAACTAGCTCCTCCTCTCCCTGGCACGACTTCCTTTGGATGTCAGCGCTTGCTCTGAACCCTGGGAACATATCCCGTAGCTCCTCCTCTTATAGCAGGGGTAGAAAAAACAAATAGCCACAGCACACAGATATACCATGAGGGTTTTTGTTTGTTTGTTTGTTTTAAATTAAAAAAGGAAGTGCTGGAGGATTCTGGGAAAGGGGAGGACTGCAGGGAGTAAAATAAGCAGAGGAGATGCCCTCGGATTTGCTCAGACAAGCATCTCCTCCAGAGTAGGACTTGCCCACTCCCTGCACACCTTAACCCTTACTTTAACTCCTCTTCTCATGTGAACACAAGTGAGAATAAAGCAGGTTAAAGGGTTGCAAGCTTGGAAACAGTGCTTGTGTGAACACAAGCCCTAAAATCAGTTCAATGAAGTTCCTCCAAGAACCTTCATTTTAGTGTTTCTTGATTCCGACTGTAGTGAAGTAGTAAGGGTGTGGGAGGGTGAATTTCAGACTTGGTTGCTTGTCTTCAGCTCAGTTAGGGAATGTATGCACAGGAATGGCTACTGTAGCAGACCTTGTGCTTCCAAGAGTGTCCCAAGGCTTGTGCTGCTGCCGGTAGCCTCTCCAGAGGGGCAGAGCCATCACCCATCTGCACTAGTTGTGTTGGGCTAGCATGCTGTGCACCTTGGGAGAGGAACCAGGCTCGTTTTGCAGGCTGGGACACATGGGATTTTGAAGCCCTGTCCTCCCAATCTCAAAAGAGGTGGTTGGGGCATTACTACTACTATGTGGCCATCTAGATATACGAGGCCTAGGACAACTGTCTCCTCACCTATCCACCCTTCTACTAGGAAAAGAAACCCAAATTAAATAAGAGTTTGGGACTTGATCCAGGAGGCCATTATGCAAATCCTGTCTTGATCATGAATTCTCTGGGTGAACATAAGTAGTACCATACTGGGTCAGATCAATGGTCTATCGAGTCCAGCACCCATCTCAGACAGTGGCCAACCCCAGTCACTTGGGAGAAGTACCCAACTGGTAACAATGAGGCAATCCATTCCCTGTTCATTTCCTGCTCCTGACAGTAAGAGGTTATATTTCCCCAAACCTACCTGGCATAAGAAAGCCTACCCAATTGCCTTTGGACAAGTCTTTACTTCTCAGTTTCAATTCCCCATCTGTAAAATGGGAATAATAGTAATAACCTATCTCATAGATAACAACTAGATATGGATTGTAAATCCTAGATAAAGACTGTAAAACACTTTGAACACTGAAAATGCTAGGTAAGTGGTAAAAACAAATTCTAGAATATTTCACCTGTTCCTCTGAAACCAGCCTAGGGCAGCTGTGACTATAAGCCATTAAGAACATAAGAACCTAAGGCGTGCCATACTGGGTCAGACCAATGGTCTGGCAGTAGATTCCACAACCCAATTATATGTGGAGTGAAAACATATTTTCTTGTATTTGTTTTAAACTTGCCACCCATGAGTTTCATGGAGTGTTCCCTAATTCTAGTACTAGCTGAGAGGGTAAATAACTGCTCCTTGTTTATTAGTTCCACCCCACTCATGATTGTATAGACCTCTATCATTTCTCCTCTCAGTCGTCTTTTCTCCAAGCTGAAGAACCCCAACCTACGAAGCCTCTCCTCATACAGGAGCCCTTCCATGCCCTTCATACACCCTTCTCTGTACCTTTTCTAGTTCACTTCAGCTATCTCTTTTTTGAGATGGGGTGACCAGAACTGCACACAATATTTGAGGTGCGGTCGCAGTATTGATTTGTATAGAGACATTAGGGTATCCTCAGTTTTATTCTCTAGCCCCTTCTGAATAATTCCTAACATTCCATTTGCTTTTTTGACCGCTGCTGTGCACTGCGCTATGAATTTCATTGTATTGTCCATCCCCACCACCACCACCACCACCCCGATCCTTTTCCTGAGTGGTAACTCCTAGCTTAGTACCCAGCATTGTGTACGCATAGTTCGGATTATTTTTCCCTACGTGCATCACTTTGCCCTTGTCCACATTAAATCTCATTTGCCATTTAGATGCCCAGGCACCCAGTGTCATAAGATTTCCATTGTGAAAATTGACCATTTAGTCCAACCCTTTGCTTTCTATCTTTTAACCAGTTTCTGATAAATAGTAAGACACTACCTCCTATCCCATGACTTTTTAATTTTCTCAAGATTCTTTCATGAGGGACCTTATCAAATGCTTTCTGGAAATCCAGGTACACTATATCCAATGGGTCTCCCTTTGCCACATGCTTATTTACATCCTCAAAGAATTCCAACAGGTTAGTGAGGCATGACTTACCTTTACTAAATCCGTGTTGACTCTTCCCCATTAAACCATGTGTCAACACGCCCTGTATTCTGTCCTTAATGATGGTTTCCACCATTTTGCCCAGCACAGATGTCAAGCTCACTGGTCTGTAGTTTCCAGGATCACTTCTGGATCCCTTTTTAAATATCAGGGTTACAAGTCGGCCAATCAAAGTCAGCCCTGGCTCGGGTTCCGGCTCCTGTCTGCCCCGCCCAGCTGCTGCTCCGACCCCACACAATCAACTCAGCTGTTAGGGCTCCGGTACTGTCCCATAGTCAAAGTCTCCGCGCAGGGCTCTCACGCTGGTACAGGCTGCTACACTCCCTCTGCTGGATCCCAGCCCTGTGGTGCTGGCGTGCGTGGGTGATGGTATTTAAAGGTCCCGCCTGGAAAGCCGGCCAATCAAAGTCAACCCTGGGCTCAGGTTCCGGCTCTCGTCCGCCCTGCCCAGCTGCTGCTCCGACCCCACACAATCAACTCAGCTGTTAGGGCTCCGGTACTGTCCCGTAGTCAAAGTCTCTGCGCAGGGCTCTCATGCTGGTACAGGCCGCTACACTCCCTCTGCTCGAACCCAGCCCTGCGACCTCCAGGAGAAGGACTTTGGAAACCCAGCAAGGTATTCCTAGGGGGAGCCAGGACCAGTCACATTGATGGAACACTCCACGACCAAGCTCCCCCTTACCTTTCGGACCTAATCTCCCTATGCACTCCTGCACGCGCTCTCTGCTCTTCCTCTGTCCCCTCCCTCACTCTCCCTCATTTCTCCTGCTCACCTAACCGCCTTCGACCCTTCTCCCTCACTGCCCCCCATGCCTGGAACTCCCTCCCTACCCACATCCGCCTTGCCCCCTCCCTCCGCTCCTTCAAATCCCTCCTCAAGACCCACTTTTTCCTCGCCGCCTTTCCCAATGCCTGCTAGTCGTTCCCATATACCTACTGTCTGCCCTCCTCTGCAGACTGCTGCAACCAACCTGATTGTAACCAAGCCAAGCACACGCACCTGAGACTTCACATCCGCTTGAATGTTTGTTGGTCTTCTCCCCTGTCTCCCCCCCCTCCCCCCCTTTGTCTTTTAGATTGTAAGCCACCGGCAGGGACTGCGTCTGATTCTATGTTCTGTACAGCACCAGGTCACACGACTGGCGCTATATAAATGTTTATAATAATAATAATAATAAATAACCACCAAGGGTGGTTAAAGGATGGTTAGCGTCATGTCTGTTTTCACCCAGTGTTCCATTGGGCACGAGATGCCAATCCTGCTGTTTTTGTTAATGTTAGTGTTATTGTTTAATGTTGTAAAGTTACTAAATTGTGCCAAGCACTCTCTAATTTTGCCTTATGTATTCTGTGAAGCAAGGTTAAGAGATTTCCATACCTCAAAAAAGAACCAAAGTTAAAGATTGATATAGGGCCAAATAAATCAATCACAGACAAACCCCAGTTATCTTAATGGCAGTAACAGCTGGAAACAAATCCTTCTTAAGATTTCTAACCCTGAATCTCAAGGGCCTCAACAACCCTATAAAAAGAAAAAAGGTAGCCAGGTCACACGACTGGCGCTATATAAATGTTTATAATAATAATAATTAATGGAAACAGGGAGAGTCAGTCATTCCTAGAAGCCTGGCAGGGGTGACGCCTTTCTGCTGGCTGAGAGTGGACTCCTCAGTGCAGCTCGGAGACACACATGGTATATGCGCGGCACGGAAGGAGCGTCTCAGGCAGACAGTCTTCAACTCCCAGAGCCTCTGCCTACAACTGCCCACTCTCCGCTCCTGCTTCTCTCCCTAATGGGGCTCAGGCACTCGGTACCCAGGACGATGCACCAAGTGTTCCGCACAGCCCATTGACTGCCGATTTCATATTTGAGTTCCTTCAGAACTCTGGGGTGAATGCCATCTGGCCCTGGTGACTTGTTAGTATTCAGTTTGTCAATTTGCCCCAGAACATCCTCCAATGTCACATTGATTTGTAAATGTTCTTCCTATTCCTCGCCCACAAAGCAAGGATCCGGCATGAGTACCTCCCCCAAATCCTCCGCAGTGAAGACCGACGCAAAGAACTCATTCAGCATCTCTGCAATGTCCTTTTCCTCCCTGAGCGCCCCTTGTCATCTAATGGCCCAATTGACTCCCGAGTCCCTAGCAGGCTTCTTGCTTCTGATGTGTTTGGAAAAGTTTTTGTTGCTTGCTTTTCCCTCTTTAGCAAACCTCCCTTCAAAATCTCTCTTGGCCTGCCTTATTAACACTTTACATTTACGTTGCCAGTGTTTATGCTCTTTGTATTATTTCATTGGAACTAGCCTTCCATTTCTTAAAGGATGCCTTTTTGGCTCTAATAGCCTCCTTCACCTCCCCATTTAGCCATAGTGGAAGACTTTTGGTCTTCCTGCTTCCTTTTTGTAATTGGTTCTCTTTTAGTGGCCTGTGTGAGATGAATAAGTGGGTCCCAGCCCCTCTCATAATGGCCAGCATTCGGTCTACTACCACAACTGGCAAAGATGCCTGGGAAAAATGGGTTATGGAGGCTTAATTGCCTTTCACCAGCTAAGGCCATCGAAAGAAGAGCCTGTCTGACAGTATGCCATGAAGGTGTTTGCTTGTTGCTTGTGCTGGACCTGACAATAGTTCGTCCTGTCGATCCAACTCCTTTCCACAGACAATAGGTTGACTGCAAGATAAAATGCACTCATCTCCATGGTTGCATGTGCTTGTGGCCTATGCCGTCAGCCAAGCCTCCTGAGTCAATTACTGCCTCAGATTTACACTGGGGCCTAGCCATTATCCTTTATGTTTTATTCATGCTGCTAGAAGCAAATGGCTCTGAAAGAAAGCCAGACTGAAGCTCTCGTCTTCTGGCACCAAATAAAGGGGGCAGACATGCTGTCGGGATCTGTGACACAACACACACATTGACCATGGTCTAAGCAATGCTTGGAGCAGGGATTGTCATCCTACGAAGTGCGGGTGGAAAACCCTAGGCTTTCCTGTGGACCAATGACCAAATGCAGCTCGCAGCCAACTTTTATTTGTCCCCTTCCTAATCCAGTCCCTGGCTTCAGCCCAATCCACTTTCTGATCCACATCTGGCCCCTGGCATCAGCCTCTACCCTCAAATGCTGAAGGAGCATGCCCAGAGGAAAGGAGCAGAGAGGAGGACCTGCCCTCAAGGATGGGGGTTGGATCCATCATGGCACTGATCCAGGATCTGGACCCTTTGCTTCTCCCCTGGTGAGCACATCCCTTAAGCACCCCAGTCCCCAATTCCTCTCCAGCTTGAGGGGCTTGTAATTTCCAAAGTGGTCTACAGGAAGAAAAAGATCCCCCATCCCCGATGTAAAGCAAGCCTGGAGCTACAGAACCAGGGTATCACTTACCTTTCTAATACCAGTCACTGTATAGGCATGGCCAACCACCAGCCCATTCTCCAGCACCCTCACCGTCTGCACAGAAGTAAGAGAAAACTCCAATAAGTGCGGAAACAAAGCAATCCCTGGAGTCAGTTGAAGGTGCATCTCCTCACAAAGCCAATGTGAGCTGCATTCATGTACCAGAGTGGAATTTGGCCTATTGCTACTATAGCTGCTAAATACACATCTGGATTTCAAACAGCCCAAAGTTTGGGACTGTGTTCCAAGTAGGGATCATTTGCAACATTCGCATCTGGGTGTGGAGACCAGCTTCTCTCTCCCTTTCTTCTCTCCTCCTCCAAATCTCCAAGCCTTTCTCTAAGTGGCACCATAGGACAGTTTAGCCAACAAGCACAAGACTGAGTTTTAAAAAAAAAACTTTAACAGTGCTGACACAATCTGCCTAGTGCACTACTTCCCAAGCTATTTTTTTAATGTGTGCGACCCAATTTTGAGCCTTAAATAGAATCCCATGAACCCAAACGCCAACAGAGACATGCAAAGTATACCAGATATTAATTTGCATTGCAACCCCCTCCCCCAGCCCCCATCCACAGATGATGCGACTCCACTTGGGTTGCCAACCTATACTTTGGGAACCTCTGCTATCATGGCTTATACTTCTGGTTCTCAGCCTTCTAAAACCATGTTCTGAGTTCCTTTTGACCATGGTAGTTGAGGCCTCTGCCCCCCGCTACACAAGCAGGCATACACCTTGCTCTCCCTCCCCCCGCTACACAAGCATAAATACACCTTGCTCTTCCTCTCCCCCCCCCCCGCTACACAAGCATACGTACACCTTGCTCTCCCTCTCCCCCTGCATCCCCTCTTCCTTTCCCCTGTTCTTTGACTATCTTTCTCCCCTGCTATCCCATCGTTTTTGAAATTCATACTAGCTCAGTGAGAGCAAAGCTAAGGGTGCAGCCACATAAGATGCCTTGGGCAGGTTACCACACCTTGGGCATTCATACCATGTGATGCAGTGCATCATGTGGCTGGTGGCTGCCATATGTTCCCCCACATTGCGTGGTGGGGTGAGAAGATGGCTGCTACATAATGCATCCTCAGAAAAAGGCCAAGGACGCGTTGCGTAGCTGCCTTAGCCAACATGGGGTAAGGCTGCCAAAGACGTGTTAGCCTGTATGTCAGGGACACTTCTGCTTTGGGTGGCAGGCGGTGTCGCATGTGGCCACATCACGGCCAGGGGTGGGATTTTGGTCAGGCCGGGGCAAGACCTAGCGTTCATTCATATGGCCAGTGCCTCGGCCCACCCTGGCCATGGCGGGAGATCGGACAGCAACCCATGCCGCAGCTGTGTGGGTGGAGGGGCCGACCATCTGCCCAGACCCCTGTGCTGGCCCTGCAGTGTGGTGGCTGCGCTTACCTGCCACAAGGCCACGGGGGGATCCAGCCATCCACAGCTCATGTGGCTGCACCCTAAGTGTATGCAAGATGTGCTCCTCTTCCTCCCCAAATCCAAGAATACCATCTCTGCCCCATAGTTTAAGGGAGGCCAGGATGGAAGCTATAGGACAGCAGATCCAAAACTGATCTACAAGGCCATGGTAAGTGGCCTGCAGCTGGTCCACTGAACCAGCTGTAACTACAGCAGAGCAGGCTTCTGACCTCACCAGCACCATAGCCGTCACCAGGGGCAGAGAAGAGAAGAGAGCTGGGGATCATGGCCAGCTTATGGGCATTAAAACCATCCCCCAGCCTTCCTTCTCCCCAGATAAGACTAGTGCTGGTGAGGATTTGTGCAACTGTGTACCTGCTTTGTGCAACTGTGGCCAGTCAATGAGCATGAATTGGGCTGCAGTCATCTGTGGAGGGGTCACAGCAACCTGTGAGAAATTTTGAGGACCAATTGCGATCCCTTGGTCCAAAAGGTATGGGAAGCCCTGATCTAGATAAGAGTTTGTAGTTCAGCTCCGTGGAAGGACTCGTCTTTTAAAAAGATGCCACCCTGCCACCCACCTGACATCAACCCAGGGCTCACCCCAAGATGGGTCTGGCAACCCATGAGAGATCTGCTGTAGGTAGCTCTTGTCAGGATATCCCAGAGATCAGAAGCAGCTGCATTTGGCAGATTGATGGTGATGTTAACTCCACCTGTGAAGTCCACCAGAGCTTCTGAGACTTGTCCAATTTGTAGATCTTCATAGGATCCACACAACCTATCAAGAAAGGTGTCATGCCTATTTGGTATACACATTATAAATTACAGAGCAAGGAATGGAGTTGGAAAGGGGAAAAATCTACGATGGTTTTCCAAGAACAAAGGCTGTTTTTAAATGAGATGCCCCCATGCAGGTCCACACATCTGAAGGCAACGTGTGTGTGTGGGGGGGGGGCACTCCCATGACTCATGCACCACCCACTCATGCCGATGCATGGAGCATCAAGGAAAAATCCAGGATGCTCAGGGGCGGGGGAGGGGAGAGGAGGCCAAACCATGCATGGGTAGGGTGCACACCCATCCCGGCCTGTTTGATTCTGCCCCCACTCACTGGACGTGCGTAGGTGCTCCACACAGACCCACCCCCCAGCTGTGCCCATTTTTAAAAGGCCAAAGCGAGAGTTTGAATCTAGTTTCAATATTATATGAAGCTCCAGGAGTTTTAGAGAGATTTTCTGCATACAGTGTGCCAGTTCACTTACTTGGCATAAGCCTTCTCCAGAAGAGCTCCCCAGAACAAACTCTTACAGACAGAGGAGAGGAAAACAAGCTGTCCATCCTCGTCCACTGGCAGTTGGTCATCTACCACCACATCAACCCATTCACCAAAGTGCCAGAACTGCAATTGAAAACGAACAAGCAAACCTTTGTGAATGGTCCCTTTACTGTTTCAGATACTATAAAGTTACTTTCATTTCAATGGTGAGAAGGGCAGCATTCATGAGCTGTAGACCTATGAAAGGCTGCCTGGCGATGGCCCTGTTGGAAAATGTTAGGCAATTTTTTCTGACTTACTGATGCAACTAGCTCAGGCATGGAGAACCTCAGGCTTGGGAGGGCCACACACTGAGGTTTTATTCGGCCCCTTTGCAGTTCCTGGATCCAGTTTCTTTCTACCCTCTCCACTGAAAGACTGAGCTCAGGGAGAGAGATGAGGGATACAAGGATAGGAGATGGATCCATGCCACAGGTCCATAATTATTAATTATTATTATAACCTTTTATATAGCACCAGCAATGTACCTGGCACTTTACATAGAATAAGACAGACACAGTCCCTGCCCAAGAGCTTACAATCTAATTTGGACCCTCCTCTTCCTTCCCCCACCCTGAATGCACCCCTTAAGCATCCCTGCACTCAGCTTCTATGCAGCTCTTGGAGCTTGTTGTACTAAATTTTGAGAGTGACTCCTGGAAGGGGAAGATTCCCCACTGCTGAGCTAGCTCTTTGCTTTCCCTTGAAATACAGGATAAGAGAGCGTGAGCATGGTAGTGTTTGGTACAAATGGATCTGTGGGAAGGCTCTCTCCTTAAAACTCACCTCTTTCGCTCTGCTCTGTCTGACTCTTTATCCTGCTGAGCCACTATTCCTATACCTATGATCTGTTTACCCTTATCCTTGCATCTTGGACCTGCCTTCTGTCATTCTCATTGTAACCAAGCCAAGTATGTGCACTTGAGACCTCGCATCTTCATGAATGTTAGACCCCTTGTCTCTCCCTCTGTTCCCCTTCCCAAGTCTCTCCCCCAGCTCCTCTGTCTCAGATTGTAAGCCCTAGGGGCAGGGACCGTGTTTATTTTATTATTTTGTAAAGTGCCAGGTACACTGCTGGCGCTATATAAATGTTTGTTAATAATAATAATAATAATAATAATAATAAAGGCTCCCTAAATAAAGACAAGCTAGAGGACATGGAGGACTTAAGCTAGTGACCCTACAGCTGAAACAGCTACTTATGTTAGTACCTGCCAGTAATACCTGCATTTTCAGGTACCACACTGGGTACCCAACAGGTTACCCAGGAACCTGAAATGTTGGTCACTTCTGGTACCAATTTTTCAGTTTTCCCATTACTGATTGATATATCAGATCAGAAAATCCCCCAAATTGGGACAGAAAATAAAATAAGAAGTCAGTTTTCCAAAACTGGAAAAATCAACTTTTTTCTGTGACAGAAAATCACTAAATAAATGACAGAAGTCAAAATATCAATATGAAAGTTGAAGAATCCGTACCAGAAATCAACATTCCAAGAGCAGAAGTTGATGTTCTGGGATATCAGGTACCCAAATCGGGTTGCAATCAGGTACCGATCAGTACCGGATGTTGTCAGGTCAATGTGGGTACTAGAAATGTGTCTGGTACACCGTCTTGTACAACTATTTTTGCAGGTACGCATTTCAGCTGTAGTGACCAAAGAATAATAATTGCAGAATCGTAGAGTTGGAAGGTACCTCAGATGTCATCTAGTCCAACCCCCTGCTAAATGCAGAAAATCCACAGCTACTGCATTCCCAAAAGATAGCCAGCCACCCTCTGTTTGAAAAACTCCAGTGACGGAGAGCCCAAACTACATGGTCACGCAGAGAATTAGCAGTTCTCCACTTTATTTATGCAGAGTTCTCCACCTTAATACTATCAATGCTGGACATACAACCCCTCCGGCCCCTTTGGTCTATCTAGCCCACAAGCCTCATCAAGTAACAGTCCTCTGACTGGCTTACTGCAGGCAGGCTTTACCAGCTCCTCCGTGGCTGCCTCCAAACCTCTTCTCCATCAGGAACAGCAACGAGCCTCCTCCGGTTCCAGGAAGCCTTTTCTTTCTCAAAGCTCCAAAGCAATCAGGCAGCCACAACACACAACTCCTTCTGAGTCTCTAAATAGGTGAGGTTTAGCTGCCTCAGCTCTCCTATATAGCTAGGTGGCCACGCCCAGCTACTTCCTCTTCCTGTCCCAGTAGACAGCTGAGTTTCGTTAGTCTTTTTAACTGTCCATTAGCAGCTTACTGGTCGCTACCAGGCTCTCTTAAAGGGCAAGCAGCCCTATCTTGCTGCACTCTGTTACACTCTTACCATTAGGAAGTTCTTCTTAATGTTTAACCAAAATCTCCTTTCTTGTAATTTGAACCCATTATTTCTAGTCCTGCCCTGAGGGGCAACAGAGAACAAGTCTTTGCCGTCTTCTGTGTGACAGCCCTTCAGGTATTTGAAGACAGCTATTGTCTCCTTTTAGACTTCTCTTCTCTAGAACAAACATACCCAGTTCCTTCAACCTTTCCTCACAGGACTTGATTTCCAGCACTTGGCCATCTTTGTTGCCCTCCTCTGAACCAATTTGTCCAATTTCTCAATGTCCTTCTTAAAGTGCAATGCCCAGAACAGGGCACAGTACTTCAGATGAGGTCTGACCAGCGCAGAATACAGTACTTCTCGTGACTTGGGAAACTATGCTTCTGTTAATACACCCTAAAATTGCATTAGCCTTTTTTACAGCTACATCACACTACTGGCCCATGTTCAGTTTGTGATCAACTACAACCCCTAGATCCTTTTCACATGTACTGCTGCCACGTCAGGTCACCCAACCTATACTTGTGCATTTTATTTTTCTTACCTAAATGCAAAACCTTTCATTTATCGCTGTTGAATTTTATTTTGCTAGTTTCGGCCCAATTTTCCAGCCTATCATTTTAAATTTTATTTCTGTCTTCTATGGTGTAATTGAGGGTGTTTTTACACAGGAGAGCTTTCCCCCATGTTTTAAAAGTCTGCGTTGGGGAAACCCCCATGGGGGGGAGGATTTAGACACTTCTCCCTGGACTGGAAGTCGCCCGGGTGCCATTGGAAACAGCAGCACCAGGCAATATCGGGGTGATTTGAGATGCGGACCTGTTAAGACCCCGATAACCAAGGTCTTACAAGCCAGTGTCTCAAAAATGTCTGGGAGTCACCTGGCACCACTGTTTCCAATAGCGCCCCGGTGACTTCCAGTCTGGGGAGGAGCGTCTAAATCCCCCCTGTGGGGGTTTCCCCAACCCGGACTTTTAAAATATGGGGAAAAAGCCCTCCCATGTAAAAATGCCCTTAGCCTCTGAGTGCGTATCTTCATTTGGAGAGAGGTGAATGCGCCACTAATTTGCAGCCCAGATCTTGACTTGACATACCTATCCAAACTCCCACCCAAATCCCATGGAGAGATCCTTCTCACCACATCATCCAACCTAATGCATTTTTGAGGACCTCAGAATGCCAACGCTGTAGGGAAAAGAACTCACCTTGAAATGGAAAATGCCAGCATATTTCTTGTCAAAGCTTTGGTTTCGTGGTACAACTATATTCAAGATGTCTTTATGGAATGTTAGTGCTTCCAAAGCAGCCAGGAACCAGCAGTCTTCTGCACCAAACAGAAAGAAAGAAAGAAAAAAAGAAATACAATGGGATCAGACCACAACAGAATTAGAGTCAAGCCTCATTATAACAAACCCTGTTTATAATTTACAATAATTCTTCCCCAAGAACCATTTCTACCTTTTGCATATTGCCAAGTTTTATTATAGTGAACACCCTGATATAATGACATTTCCCCTGGTCCCATAGGTGTTTATTATGCTGAAGTTTGACTGTAATATTACCTACCCTGTAAAGCGGTAGAATGGGGGTATAGAATCTTTTCCCTCCCACGGGTCATGTTAAAAATTAGAACAAGCTCCAAGACCTACATAGAAGTTGGGGGTGGGGAGTGCACTCAAGAAGAGGGGAATCCAGCTCATGGATCTGCCCTTTATCCTTGTGTGTATGGCCCCATCTCGGCTCCCTTACCCTGAGCTCTGTCTTTCAGGGCTTGGGAGTAGGAACTGGATCTAGGGGCTGTTGGAAATGCAAGGACTGTGAGATCATTGCATACATTTTCCCAATGCAGAGTTTACAGAGGAGAGTGAGTAGCTAATCATCAATAAGCAGGCAGGAAGCATACTTAAGCTTAAGTAGCTTTATTAGGAAATAAATGTAGGATAGGAAAGGCCTATATCTATGCTAAGTCCTAAGACTAGGTGTGTTCAAGAGGGAGGAAGGAAGCTCTCTGAGACACAAAGAGATGAGCAATCTCCTGGGGGAGGAGATTGACCAATCAGGTCCTGACAGGAGTAGAACAGATAGGATGGGGGAAGGGTTCCCTGATCTGTCTGTCTACTCCTGGTGTTTCTAGCAAACAAACAGGATGAGGTGCTTAGGGGGGATGCAACCAAAGGAATGTATTTCCAACAGGGGCCAGATCCAGGAATTGGAAAAGGGCCAAATAAAAAACTAGCCATGGGCTGCATTTGGTCCCCAGGCCTGAGGTTGCCCACCCCTGTTGTAGAGAGTCCCGTAGGGCTGGTTTGAAACAGCTGTTCCTAGGACTGTAGCTTGATCTCAGTTTTCTTTTGATTCTCACTGAGAATCATGGTTTTCGACTCGTTTTTAGTATGAATTGATAATCGACAAAACCACCAGTTCTTAACACTTTCTTGGTCAAGAATCTTCCTTGATTTGCCATGATTTATCATTTACCATATACTAGTTTACCAAGTACCACTTACCATGTACTGCATTCATCCTGGTAATGTGCATGCATAAAATGGCTGCCCTTTTCCAAAATGGTGGCAATGCCGCCAGTGCCATCTTTGGAAAGAGCTGCACATGTGTAGAACAGCTGCAGTGGCCATTTTACACATGCGCATTACTGGGACGAACGTGGTACACGGTAAGCAGTACACAGTAAAATCACAGTAAATGGTAAATGTTGCAGAGATTCTCGCTGAGATCTTGAACCATTACTGAGAATGTGTAGAGATCTCAGTAATGGTTCTTGATTACCGAGAGATTTCTAGAAAGCTTTTGACAAGGTCCCACATAAACGACTCTTGAGAAAATTAAAAAGCCATGGGATAGGAGGTAGTGTTTTGCTATGGATTGGTAACTGGTTAAAGGATAGAAAACAAAGAGTGGGACTAAATGGCCAGTTTTCACAATGGAGGGATGTAAAAAGTGGTGTGCCCCAAGGAGCTGTACTGGGACCAGTTCTTTTCAATGTATTCATTAATGATCTGGAGAAGAGTGTTAAGAGTGAGGTGATCAAATTTGCAGATGACACCAAGTTATTCAGAGTAGTCAGAACACGAGCAGACTGTGAGGAGCTGCAGCAAGATCTTATAAGACTAGGTGCCTGGGCATCTAAATGGCAGATGAGATTTAATGCGGACAAGTGCAAAGTGATGCACATTGGGAAAAATAATCCAAATTATGAGTACACAATGCTGGGTACTAAGCTAGGAGTTACCACTCAGGAAAAGAATCTGGGCGTGATGTGGATAATACACTGAAATCCTCAGCCCAGTGTGCCGCAGCAGTCAAAAAATAAAACTGAGGATGTCATAATGCCTGTATACAAATCAGTGGGTATTTTCAGACATTACGAGATCACGCTCAACCACAGTGAACCACAGTCAATCCCGCAGCGGGGCCAAAGTGCCCTGAACGTCTGTTTCACGGGCGCCAGATGTCCCCGGGCCGTGATCTGGCAGCCTGATTCCCTGCCGTGTTCCCGGTCCCGTCACAACTGTTCATGGCTTTTTTCGACCACAGGGGGTGGTTGTTCGGTTCACCCCCGCCAGGAATCCACTGTGGTGAATCGGGACCACGTAACGTCTGAAATCACCCAATGGTGCAACCGCACCTTGAATATTGTGTGCAGTTCTGGTCGCCCCATCCCCAAAAAGACATAGCGGAACTAGAAAAGGTACAGAGAAGGGCAACAAAAATGAGCCAGGGTAAGGAACAGCACTCGTATGAGGAGAAGCTTGATAGGTTGGAGCTCTTCAGCTTGGAAAAGAGACAGCTGAGAGAAGATATGATAGAGGTCTATAAAATCATGAGTGGTGTGGAACTTGTAAACAGGGAACAGTTATTTACCCTCTCAACTAGTACTAAAACTAGGGGACAGTCCATGAAACTCCAGAGTAAAAACAAACAAAATAAAGTATTTTTTCACTCAGTGTACAATTAGGTTGTGGAATTTACTGCCAGAGGAGGTGGTCAAGGCCAGCAGTACAGCTGAGTTTAAAAGAGGTTTGGACAAGTTTCTGGAAGATAGGTCCATTAGCAGCTATTAGCCAGACAGGATTGGAGAACAAAACCCTTTACTGTCGGGAGCCTGGGGATGACCCACAGGGAATGGATAGCATGGTGACCATGATTGGCCACTGTCCGAGACAGGATGCTGGGCTCGATGGACTGTTGGTCTGACCCAGTATGACGCTTCTTTTGTTCTTATGTTCTTAACATTTCCGTAAAAACAGCTACTAATTTTTGACATGCGTTCCAATTGGAATCCCAACCGAAAATACAATAAAAAAATTAAAATATCCATGGTGCAATATCTTTTGTGCATCAGTTCACCTATTCTAATTGAAAATCAGAAATGGCAAGATTTTATCCGATTCCAATCAGAATCAGCTGAAATAGTTTACAAAAATAATAATAATCTATTTCATATGCACAGTGGATTTTTGTTTATATATTTATTTATTCCTGGTTCTGATTTTCAATCAGAACGGGTGAACTGGCTCGTACTGATCGAAAATAGGAACCAGTGAAATTCCAAAATCACCCATAGGTCAGATGCTTTAAAATTATACTAATATCTGCCAAACACAGAACTGAATGATTTGGGCAGAAGAGGAGAAGAACACCTAGTTTTGTGTCTAATCCAAACAAAATTAGTTACAGCCTAATCCTCCAGCAGGTAAGTCCCCACTTCAGCCTCTGCTCCCACATCTTGCTCCAGCTCCTGAGTTTCAGCCGCTGCTCCCACATCTTCTTACTCCAGCTGCTGGACTCATGCACCATGCCCCTGGTTCTTCCACCCACTCCAGCCACAGGATCCTACCACCACTGGCCCCGGTGCACCTGCCCATTCCCTTGGATTGCCTCCTGGAATTTGACTCACGAACTGAACACAGATTTGGACTTCCTTCTCTGCTCTGGTGAGTGCCTATCCTGAAACAGGGCTGCATCCAGCTACATTCCTGACAGCTTGGTAAGTCCTCAATGGTTCAGCTATGGAGGGCAAATCTCCAACCATGGCAGAACTTGTGACCAGTCCCCTCAGTCCCAGCTCTACTCCTTACAGGAGGAGAATTCTACCCTGAGGGCCCTCTAGGGGAGCACTTCTCTTTCTTCTCGACCAGGTCATCAGACCCTTGCCAGATCCCCCACAGCCCTGGGAAGAGAAGGTGCCACTCCTGGATCACTTCTCTGGGGACTGCAGGACCTTTTGGGGCTTTCTTGGCTAATGCCTTATGGTTTTTACCCTGAACCCCTGGATTTATGCCAGCGATTGGCAGCATGTCGCTTTGATTTTAAGCTTGCTGTACAGCAATGCTTTAACCTAGGCCATGCCGCTGTTTGAACAAAATGATCTGCTGCGGGCAAACTATGAGGACTTCATCCAGAAATTCACACACATGTCGATGATCCACACTACAGGGCCATGGCTGAAGCACTGCTGTCCTTGAAGCAGGGCAAGCGGGCTGTAGTGGACTATGCTATGGAATTTCACTGATGGGAAGCAGACACAGACATGAACACCACCTCCCTGTACATATTGTTTCAATAAGGGCTTACGAGAACTATCAAGGATGAACTGGCCCATGTAGTTCCCCATAAAATTAATAGCTGTTCTTTGGAAGATCTGATAATGATCTGTGTACAAACAGATGATCGCCTTGAAGAACGCCACCTGGAACACCCAAGAGATAAACAGCCGGCATCTGCACCCCACCAGCAGCTCCCTATTTGTTCATTTTCACCACCGTCACCCAAACCGATGCAGGTGGACAGTACCAGCAAGCGCCACCTCACCCCTAACGAAAAGGCTCATTGGAGAAACACTAATCTGTGCCTTTACTCCAGGGGCTGCCCTTAGAGGGTCAGATGCTGAGATGCCATCCACCAGCCAAGCTCCTAGGACTTCCTCTGCCAATGGAAGATGGTCATTCCATGCGTGGCTTCCAACCAGCTCCTGACTCCATTCAGCCTCTGCTCCCACACCTTACTCTAGCTCCTAGACTCATACACCATGCCATTGCTCCTTCCATCCACTGGCCTCGGTGCACCTGCCCGTTCCCTCAGACAGCCTCCTGGTATTTGACTTGGACTCACAAATTCACCACAAACTTGGACTTCCTTCTCTGCTCTGCTGAGTGCCTACCCTGAATCAGTGCTGCATCTGGCCACATTCCTGACACCTCCCTTTGAAGTACAAAATGTTGGGGGTCCTTACTTACCTTTGGGTCTTTTGCCCTTCTGCCAGATATGGTTGAAATTAGGCCACGTGATCAAATGTTATTAAGGAGGGACACACACATATCCATCAACACACACAGACAGGGTGACTGCATATGCCTTCTTATAAGAAACCAAAACCATCCTTACCTACTAACCCTTGGCAAAGATCAAGCTGCCTTTCATTTGCAGAATAAAACCCAGGAGTCTTGTGCAATGCCTGGAAAGTAAAAGACAATAAATAAATAAATAAATAAATAAATAAATAAGGAATGTCAAAGCACCACATTCCTCCTGAGAAACCTGTAAAAAGTCCCAGCTGTCCTTTTTGAAGCTCCGATACTCAGCCTCACTCGGGGCCATAGCAGCTGCTACAGAGTGAGGGAGCTCAGTGGAGCCCCTGCCTACTCTGAACATTTCCTAGCTGCACTAGTCAGGCCACTTGTAAAGGGTCCTGCCAAGAAGGAAGATTTTAGAGTGGGCAGGGGTGGAGAGCTGGCCTCATCCCCACCCACTCTTAAAACGTCCTTCCTGATGGGCTTACTGCTGCTCCGGGGGGTTGGGGTGGGGTGAGGCACTTGGAACTGGGGCAGCACTGTCTTCATGGGTAAGCCCTGCAACCCCTGGTGATCCTACCCTTTTGCCCTTAGGGGCCCCATAATTGGGACATGAGCCCAGGCCCACCACAGCCTTGCTAACTTCACTGCTTCTAGGGGTCTCACAAGAGCTTGTGAAGTCACTCTACCCATTTGTGACAGAGCTATCCCTTGTTTTGAACTGATCAAATACAAGACTGGGCTAGGGGAGTGAACAGAGGAGCTGAGGGCTTCTAAAGTCCCAAAGTGGGTGACTGGAAAGTCCTTCAGTGCAAAGATTAGTAGTTATGGAAACGTGTACAAAATAAGACCTTGGAAATATGTCTGTATATGTATGGGCCAGTGAGAAAGCACACCCTCATCTGGGTAAAAGCAGGACTGATCATCTGTGTCATAGGGGGGATTCAGACGTTCTGATTTGTGCGATTTTAAAAAAAAAAAGAATGTTTCATGCCTGTCTGAACACTTAAATTCGATTAAATGGAGTCAATATCGCACTAAAGCAATGCGTGTTGAAAAGCTACTCAAACCTACCTTTTTGCTGTCCGTTTTCAATAAATCCGCACTTAACAGCAGTGTGAAAGCAACATCGTACTGGTTTTAACTAGTGTGTAATCTTTTCTGATGTGAATGCAACCGTGCTTCCAAGTGCGCTGTTTTACTCCTGCCCCTACCGGAAGCAGTGAGACCAGCTGGAGCCCTGTAGTTGCCTCGCTGGGTGCAGGCTGCAGCCAGCTTCTCCCCAAAAAAGTTCTTCCCCTCCATGTTTCCCCTCCATGCTTCTCCCCAAAAAAGTTCTTCCCTCCAAGGGACTTTCAATCATCTGCCTCTGCCTCTACCGTAGTGCTGCAGCAGTAGCAGCAGCGGGATACCGGAAAGAAACCAGGGAGAGAAGCAGCGCGCCTCACTATGCGAGGGGCTTCTTTCCAGCAGCCTCAGGCTCTCCGTTTTTATTCCCTGATTCTACAAAGTAGCAACCTTTGCTACAAAGGTTGTAGCAAAGGTTGTTGCAAAGTTTGCAAAGTTGCAGCAAAGGTTGTTGCAAAGTTGTAGCAAAGGTTGTAGCAAAGTTGTACTTTGCTACAAAGTAGCAACCTTCTGGCTCCCCACAGGCCACTTCCTGTAACTGAACCGTACTGAGCAGCCGGGTAAGCACGCACTACAAGAAGGTCTGAATGCATTATTTCGCTGTACTTAAAATCGGTATGGCATGCATGTGAATGCAACAGGACTTGTTAACAGCGAACTATTGAGAACCAGTTTTTAAAAATCCAGATAATTGCTGCACGTGTGAATTCGCCCATAGACCTTATTGTGCTAATAGCCAGTGGTAGGGTTACTGTACCTCCCCTTTAAAAGAGGACACTTATGAAAAATACATGGTACAGGGCTGAATTGGCTCCAGTGAAGCCCTGAATGTATTTTTCCTAAGCGTCCTCTGTTAAAGGGGAAGTATGATAACCCTAGCCAATGGAAACGCTCATAGAGTTCAAGTGGCAATGCTTTCAAGAGCAGAGCATGAGTTCTAACCCTGCTCCAGCTAAAAAGTTTCAAGTGGCCATAACGGTAATGTTCTGATGTGACCATGTAGCCATGTCACACTATGCTATTATTAATTATTATTAACAAGCATTTATATAGCACAAGCAATGTACCTGGTGCTTTACAAAGTAATGGAATAGACACGGTCCCTGCCCTAGGGCTGACAATCTGAGGGGGGGGGGGGGGGATGAAGGAAGGGGAACAGAGGGAGAGACAAGGAGTGTAACATTCACGAAGATGCGAGGTCCCAGGTGCATGTGCTTGGCTTGGTTACATCAATAATGATGGCTGGCTGGTCCATGTGGAGAGGATATGAGTACACAGACCTCAGGTAACAGATTGTACTGGATGGTAGGTATCAGCAGGAGTTAGGAGAGGGGAGCAATGAGTCGGGGAGAGCAGAGTGGTATGAAGGGAGGGGGTGAGGCGGATGTGGGCAGGAGGGAGTTCCAGGCATGGGGGGCAGCTAGGGAGAAGGGACGAAGGCGGTTAGGGGACCAGGGGTGGCATGAGAGAGGGGACAGAGGCAGACCGGAGTTCACAGACTGGAGTACGGAGGGAAATTAGTGTAGAGTTTGTGATCAAGGTTGTGAAGAGCTTTATAGGTGAAAACTAGGAGCTTATGCAGGATTTCTTAAGGAAGGGGGAGCCAGTGAAGAGAGGAGAGTTGAGGCTGCACATGGTCGAAGTAACGAGCGAGGTGGATGACCCTGACAGCAGAGTTGTGGACGGAGATAAGGGGAGAAAGGGGAGAGCGGGGGAGGCCAGTGAGAAGGAGGTTACAGTAATCAAGGCGAGAGATGATCAGAGCGTGAACAAAAGTTTTGACAGAGGAGACAGAGAGAAAAGGGTGAATCTTAGCAATGTTATGCAGGGAGAAGTGACAGGATTTGGCAACAGAGTCGATGTAGGGTTTAAAAGAAAGGGGTTAGTCAAAGATGAAGCCTAAGCTACAGGCTTGGGGGACAGGAAGGATGGTGGGTCGACAGGGAGAAGAGAGAGGAAGGATGGGGCTGGGAGAGGAAGTTAAGGAGTTCAGTTTTAACAATTTTGAGTTTGAGTTGACGTTGGGGACATCCAGGTAGAGATGTCAGAGAGACAGCTAGTGAGGTAAGCTATACAGCACTATTTTAAAAAGTGCTAAAAATAAAAAATGAACTTTCCCCCCTCACCCTCCAAGACATTATGATTGTCACTCTAGTATCACTTCCTTGTAATGCCCAAGCACATTCGACTTAAAAGAGTGGCACAAGAGTAGTAGGAAGAGTAAAGGGCAAATTGGACTCTCTGCCCAAAGGGCTCCCATTGACTTAATTTTGACTAGTGGGGTAAGGAAAGTAAACAATACTTTCCCCTCAATGATATTATGGGTCAAATGTTCTTATATTGCCTATTTGAGAGTTCTCGGCACCAAGAAGACTAGAGGGACATCAATGCAAGAGAAGTAGTCCAACAACTTACACCAGAGACACAACCAGAGAGGTGCCTGCCCTGCCCCTCCTCCCATAGCCATGCCCTCTAATGCACAATGGCACATATTCCTCTTCCTTCCCCATGCCCTACAAGCTCTGCTTGGTGCAGATGGCCATGGATTCCTATTTCCTGCTTGTGCTTTACACTCCTTGTTACCCCTCTCAGGAAGTAAACAAACCGAAAAAGGGGAAGGGAGGGGAGGGGAGGGACAGGGCATATATGCTAGGGGGACTGGCAGTGTGAGCAAGGGGTGCTCTGGCTTGGAGTACTCTGGTACTCCTGATGTCTGTTCTGGCTGTACCCCGGGAGTTAGAAACAACTGAACGAGAAAGAGCCTCTG
Source organism: Sphenodon punctatus (assembly GCA_003113815.1). Classification (NCBI taxonomy): domain Eukaryota; kingdom Metazoa; phylum Chordata; class Lepidosauria; order Sphenodontia; family Sphenodontidae; genus Sphenodon; species Sphenodon punctatus. Next base: position 430,168 of record QEPC01006630.1, on the reverse strand, counting down.
AGTTATAAAGAAAAGTCTTTGTCTTAACCTGGAGCCTGATCAGTGTCTGCTGAGCTGAGACACTCTGAACATGTTTAGCGGGAGCTGTGAGTAACTACAGCCAATTTCAATATTCTCCATAAGACTGTCTGCACATTTATTCTTAGTGGTGGCATTTACTGCCTTAGTTCAAGGATCCTGGTAACATGATTCACAATGGAGGGCATCTCCTCTCACGTTTCCAGTTGCTGTGACTCATAACTGGGCTAGGAAATGTGGAAAAACCACCTGAGGCCAGCTAAAGAATTTTCTGTGACTGAAACAGTGACTCCACAAGTAATCGCTGAGAAAGAAAACAAATGCATAATTCTTCGTATCTCAAATAGGTTTCTGGGATCAAGTTAATAACATAAATGTCAGCACTTCTGTATGACCTTGAAATTGCTCCACCTAATTTTTACACTCTTCCCAACTCCTTCAGGCAGCTGGAGGGAACTGCTAAGTACTCCTATGCCTATTATAGTAATTAGAAACTACAAGGGGGGAAACAAGCAGTTAAATTGCTGCTCACATGAGTATTTCTCACTTATTATTATTATTATTATTATTATTAAACATTTATAAAGCGCCAGTAACGACCTGGCGCTGTACAGAACATATAATCAGCTGCGGTCCCTACCTGTGGCTTACAATCTAAAAGACAAGGAGGGGGAGACAAGGAGAGGGGACAGCGGGAGAGACATGGGAGAAGACAAACAAACATTCAGGC